>BSBM01000089.1:33516250-34117500 GCA_027924585.1 Larix kaempferi
CTTAGATCAAGCCGTGAGGTCGTCTAGATAAACTAATATGATTTTATGCAAATCGTGGAAACAATAAGTCATGGCTCATTGGAAATTGGCTCCAGTGTTCTTGAGACCGAAAGGCATGACGCGATAGGCGAAGGTGCCCCATGGGGTAGTAAAAGCGGTCTTGTATTGATCTTCTTTACGGATTTTGATTTGGTTGTATCCGGAGAAACCATCCATAAAAGAAAGTACCTCATGCCCCGCACACTCATCAATTAGTTGGTCAATAAATGGTGTGGGGAAGTTGTATTTGGGACAATCTAGGTTGAGGTCACGGAAGTCAGTACATACGCGAATGGTGCCGACTTTCTTATTGACTAGTACTGGGTTTGAAACCCATGTGGTGTATGCAATAGGGTATATGAAACCTGATGCGCAAAGCTTCTCAATTTCTACTTTGACGGCTGGAAGCTTGGATGGGTGAATGGGACGTTGTTTCTGGCGGACCGGTGATATGTTGGGCCAAGTGTCTATGCAATGTTCTACGATGGTAGGATCAAGACCAGGCATCTCGGTATAAGACCAGGCGAAGACATCTCGAAATTCTTGGAAGAGTTTCTTATAAGCTTGGGTTTCTTTTTCAGTGCATGATGCACCCAAAGAGATAAGCTCGGGTTTTCCAGGGGTGGTGGAGATGTCGATTTTTATAATGGGAGAAATGTTAGCCATGTTACCTTCTTCGAAGGCTTCTGGAGCTGGTATTGGATCTTTGAACCAATCGACCTTGGTTGGTAACAAGTCCTTGGATTCAATAGATAGTTGGTTTGCCGCGGTGGACGTAGATGCCTCAAGGAGGAAGTATGATCGATGGTGCATATCATCCCAAGGGTAGTCCGGTGCAGTGAGTGTTTCTAGGATTTCTTCATCGGTATGGAAGTAGTGTGCCATTAAATTAGTTGGTTCAGGTTTATAGGTAGTTGAAATCATATAAATGGTATTGATTTCTTCTAAATGGGAAGATTCCGGGGGGAATATTTCCTCGATAAGTGGTGGGGATATCTCTAGGTCAGCATTATTCAACTTGTATAATGCTACTCTGTAATATGGGAGGTCAGGGCAGTGATGTGAATAATGGCCGTAGATGTCGCATATTGCACAAGGGTGGTTTGTACACAATGATTTATCACGAGGCTGAGGGGGGAGTTCTAGTTTAACGACTGGAACTTTGGTTTCGTCATCCAACATATTCATGTGTTCTTGAAGTGCTGGTAGTTGTGGACATAGATGGGTAGCGTGGCCTATATCGTCGCACAAGGAGCACTTAGGGAGCACATGGGTTGGGGGATTCTTAGCTAATTTGGGATTCATTGAGGAGGTGCGAGTTGTGGGTGCAGTGTTGTGGGTTGGTGGACCTCTACCCCCAGTGTGGCGGGATTGAGGGGGGAGATAACTAGATGTCGATGTAGTGCCCCCTGTTGGAGTTGATCGGTTTTGGGGGTTCGAATCACCAGGTGGTGGGCGATTTTGGGGGTTTGGTATGCCAGGTGGTGGATAATTTGAAATATTCATGGGTTGCACCGGTTGTAAAACAATGTTTGGAGTTTGTGGGGGAGTTGGGGCAGGTAAGTACCATACAGGTAATCCTAACGTTAAACCTGGAAGGTTAAGTGTAGCCATTACTGGCGTGCTGACAACTCCTAAAAATGGAAACAAGAATGGGATAGTGTGAATCAGTGTTGTTCCGATATGACTAGGCACGATGGGTGCTTGTGACGGTGGTTGAGGTTGTTGAGGATGTTGTTATTCGTTGTGAGATAGGGTGCACAAATCGGATACTTCAGTTACCCGGAGAGGGGGTGGGATAGAAGGGAAAGTGGTGGTCATGGGATTATCTGAATATATCCCGGGTCCGACTGAGGAGACGAATGATGTAGGTGCATTCTGAATGGGTTGTTCGATCATGGGGAGAACATTTTCAAGCGCTGCGAGGGCATTGGGATCGTAGTATGTAATCTAGTCGATTTTGACTACGCATCCTTCATGGGGGAACATCATGAGGCGGAAAACTGAAGAAGCGACAACTTTCATTTTATACATGTAGCTTCATTCTAGAAGGAGATTGTAATCAAGTTGGGCATTAATGAATTCTATATCTATGAGAACCAATTTGCCCCCAAGCTGTATGGGTACGTTCACTAACAAACCTTGAGGTTGAGCTGCATGTCCATCGTAAGCTCATAATGCGGTAGTTGACGGTTGTAGCGTTGGGGATCCAAGTTTCTGCCATACGAAAGTCAACATAACGCAGGTGGAGGCACCTTCATCGATTATGCATCGATGAACGACGAGGTTGCGAATGGACACAGAAACTTGAAAAGCTAGAGATGAAGGCAGATGAAGTTCGGCTTGGTCTAAGTCGAAATCCATCATGTTGGAGTCGTTAGGGTCTATGGCACCGATGGCAGATAACAACAATTTTCTCTGTGCAGGACAATTTTTTAGGATTTCTAGAGCGGACATAGCAGCGGGGAACTTAGATAAATCCTCTACAATGTTATAGTTGGATGATGCACGAGCGTTAGGGTTATTATTAATTCATCTCAAAGGGAAATGAGGTGATTTTGGACCCCCGTCCATGGGAATATTGGGTATGTGAAGTGGTTGATCAATTGGGAGAGTACTCGAAGATGGGTCGGTAGGTGTGGCCTCAGGGGCGGAGCCGTATTGATTTTAACAGGTTTGAAGATTGACATCATTAGATGACATCATTAGAAAATGGTGAGCATTGGACTCTGTATGCTGGTAATCGGCTGCCGCATAGGTGATTTGTTGTTCTGTTGCAGCGGATCCTTGAGGGGGATCATTTGGACAAGTGTTTACCACGCCTTGGTTTGGTAGGTGATTTTGCAATATCATGGGTTATGGCTGAGGAGGAGGTGCTGGCTGAGCAACATGACCCCGTCGTTGGGCGTTGTCGGTCCAGAGTTGACGTGCTTGATCTAAATGGGGACAGTTATGTGTGTAATGGCCGTAGACTCCACATATTGAACATGGATGGTTTGTTCTCAAGCTATTATTTTTGGCTTGTTTTGGTGGACAGTCAGGGTTTTGGTTAGGGGGAGCAATGTTATTATTATTTGGGGGATTAGGTGGTGTTCCACCTTGGTTGTGTTGCTGGTTGTTTCCGCGGTTACGTCCTCTTCCGTGGTTTTGTTGACCTGCTTGGTTACGCTGGTTGTTCTGGTTTTGAGGTTGGTTTTGCTATGCGTACACATGCCCTTGGGCAGTAGGTGGGTTTTGAGGTCGTGGAGGCTTTGGAGCAGGTTGCGGTGGGTAGTAAGCAGGAGGGTTATGAGGCGGACCTGTTGCTTGTTGCGGTTGTGGGTAACCTTGAGCTGCTGGAAGTGTTGGAGCATGTGGTGCTACCTGTTGAGGATAATAAGCCACTTGGGCTTGTGGTTGAACCGGAGTTTGATGGGCCTGCTGGTTATAATATGGAGATGGTGCATAAGCTGATGGTGCTTGTCCATAACACTGTGGTGGACATGAGGGTCCATGAGTGTGGTGGGTTTGTATTATTGGAGCATACGAAGTTGTAGCTCCAGAATGAGATGAAGCCCTAGAAGTGTCTGGGGCATTGTTTGTACTCATCATGGTAAAAGGTTTGTTTTCCACCATAACCTGGCCGATAATACGGTCGACGGCATGGGATGCCATCGGCGCGTCATGGCGGGATGGATCACCGTGCAGGGCGTTAGGTAAAATGGTGTATAGATATCCTAACTGGGCATATATAAGGTCGAACTGCTTGGCTTTTAAGATGGCTTCTTCTTCTGATTGGGGTCGTTCAGAAGCTACATCTTTAGCTATGAGGGGGAGGAGTGATTTGAGGAACCAATCCAAAAAGATACGGTCGTCAAGCTTTATCTTGCAGAGGCTACGGCACTTACGCCACTCATGGATATGATCAGTGATGTGTGTAGCGGTGTTCTGTCTACAAGCCAAAAGTATTTCCACTCCTGCATCATAGCGTACAGGTAGTTGAAAGAACTGAAGGAACGTTGAGGCGAGGGATGTAAAAGTGGGGTGTGTCCCATGCGGCTGCTCAATGTACCACTTGGCTGCAGAGCCAGTGAAATTTCTTTGTAAAAGTCTGAGTCGAATAGAATCATCCACTATGGAGTTCGAGGACCACCATAGGTGAAACGACATGATGTGGTTTTGGGAGTCTTCTCCAGCTTTTCCTTCAAATTTTGGGATGTCTGAAGGGAGCTTTGTGGGCATATGGGGCCAAGTAGGGTCATATCAGATGGGATCATTTGTTAGCCTAGCCAAGTCTGGTAGGTTAAGGCTAGCCATAAATGGAAAACTAGCGGAGGGGTGTGATGCTTTCATGGGGGAATAAGTGCTAGTGGTGGCGTTATGTATTGGGCCACTTCCTCCTAGGGGAATGTGTGTGAAAGGGGTATGTCCTCCAATCAAAGGGTTATGGGTGGGAACTGTATTTCCAAGTGTAGCTTGAGTTATAGATGGGTTTGGATTTGGTATAGTAGACCCAGGATTTGGTATACTGGAAGTGATTCCAGTCACAGGTATACCTATAGCAGGTGTAGGTCCTGTGTTGGGCATCCCTAGAGTAGATGTAGTTCCTATATTAGGCATGCCTAGAGTGGAAGCAATTCCCAGGTTGGGCATACCAACATTGGTTGTGGGAGTGGTGGCCAATGTGGTAGCGGGGATGGTGGAAGACATTCCACCAACAGTCCCTGTGTTGAAAGGGTTGGAAGAAAAATTAGCCATAGGGCTAGCAGGTGCGGTGTATGTGGGATTTTTGGATTCTGCCTCAGAATTTGATGTGAAATGAGGTGCGTCAGAATCAGATGACGGGGCTCTCTTCCGAAGATGTGTGGAGTCAAGGGAACCGTACTGCGGGGGATCTCCCCAGAAGCGCCGAGAACGTCTCGAGGAATCAATGGTGACAGTTTTATCAAAAGACTACCAGGTGGTGGTGAGTGGAAATCTCTAAGTCCCTAATGCATCTGTTTGTGCAAGAGGGGAGCATAAAAAATAAATGGCACTCAGGCCAAAAATCAACCTCAAAAAACACTTACTATAACAGCTGTGCTATAGTAAGTGGAGTAATAAAAAAATGTGGTCAGGAAACCAACATGCAAACAGTTCCTACAAATAGAAAAAGGTAGATTCTATGACCAAAAGGAGGTAATGGAGCATGCAAACACCTAACTAGAAGTGGTATTATGACTCAACGAAACATATCCTTTGTAAGGTGATGAAATCCAAGTCAGAAAATATGAGTAGTGGAATCAAAGGCTAGATATCCCCCTACCAGGAGGGATACCGGGTAGACAATCCTAACAGTTTGGCCTCTAAGAAACCCCGTTCATGACACGTTTGGTTGGGTGAATCTGCAGTTTGGTTCTATCGCCGTTGTACTCCTATAAGGGTGGTACAACGAGAACTGCGAAAGGTATCCTTCGGTTACTGAATGAATAGCGGTATTCCACTCAGGCTTCCGGAACTAGTCTAGCTACTTCAACCCTCCTAAGGGAGAGGCCTTCCCGATAAATTGGTGTTAAACCGTGTCAACAAATAATAAGGGATTTTGGTACCCTAAATGTCAAATCACTATGTCTAAACTTGAAAAATGAGTGAGGGGTGTTATTTTGATACTTATCCCCTCAATCCTACCTAGCTACAAAATTATTTTTGTGTTCCCCAAGTGGGGTTAGAATATTGGTTGAGTTAGGGTAATTTTTAAGGCTTACTTGAAATTAGTGTGATAGATTGTGTGCTGGTGTATGTGTATACCAAAACAATGTGCCTCGCATGGGCGATTTAATCACAAATGAAAATAATGAATTTAATTTGTGAAAAAATGAAAGACGTTTCAAATATCAATGCTTTAATAGCCTTTTCAAAAAATATGGATTCTTTAAAAAGTAAAGCACATAAAAGATGTAAAAATAAATGGATTTTTAGAGTCTTTCTTGGGAAAAAATGAAGCAACTTTAGAAATATGGTTCTAACTTTGCAATGTATAGACTTAGAATCTCAGAAATACTTAAAAAAATCTTTCTTTCAATTATCTGAAATTTTTTAAAAAGATAAATAAAGTATTTAACAAATATCATTTTAATAATGCTGCAATAATAACACAGTGGGCTGTAAAAATTGCAGAAATTAATGCTAGAAAAATAAGCTAGTTTGGGCGAATTTTTTTTGAAAAAATGGGCCGAAACGAAACAAGAAATATCGCGGCTTTCGGGTCAAAACCCGCGATGAGCTGCGCAGCGATAGGGGCGAAAGTCGCGATGGACCGTGCAGGAGAGTGCGAAAAAGTCATGATGGACTGTGCGGGAAAAGCTCGCCCAGCTGCGATGTGCAGCGCGGGAAAAGGTTGAAAACTCGCGATGCACCGCACGGGAAAAAGTCAAAAAGTTGCGATGGACTGCGCGGGAAAAAGGCTCAAAGTCGCGATGGACCGCGCGACTATGGGGCTGAAAGTCATGATGTACGGATGGAAAAATCGCCATAAAAAAATGAGCGCGAAAATGGAAATTTTGGGTTGTTTCGGGCTGCAGAAAGAGCCAATGGCTAGGGCAGCTATCAAGAAGCTGACTAGTATGGCAGATCTACAATTTTAAATGGAAAAAACTACTAAAATAAAGATCTAAAGCAAAAATTAAAAGTTCGAAACCCAGCGGAGTCACCAAAAATTGTTGCTTGGTTTTTCAACTAAGCAAGTGCAAGGATGCACCTATTAACTTGTAATAGCAGTTTCAATATAAACAAAAACAACTATGAATAAACTAATATAATCTGATCTAACATAAACGTGTGCAAATAAATAAATAAAACTAGATTTCAAAACGTAAGCAATAAGATCTATGGGAAAATAATAACTTGAAAAATATTTGATTTTATATTACCTCAAATGGTGAGGATGATATGTGTTGAGCAACTCCAAGGTTGAGGAGCTTCAATATCCAATGGTCTCTTCTTCTCCAAAGCTTCAATGGGGATCTTCAAACTCGAAATGGGAAGCAATGGCTCTTAGAGGGAATTTGGTAGCATAATGATAGGATGAAATGTGGATCAAAAGTGAGGAGCCCCTATCACCTTTTTATAGTTTTTGGTGACGGGGAATACCATTATGGTTTTGAGGAAACCAATGGTATTAACCAACATAGTTTAGGTCTCTTTTTCCCTCTTTTTCCTTTTTTGAATATTTTTTATATTTTTATTCCCTTTTAATATTTTTGGGGAATTTTGGACCCTTTTTGAAGGTTTTTGTGTTTTTTGAGGAAAAATGTATATTTTGAGGGGAAAAAAGGTGTATTGTGGTCTTTTTGGTGACCTTTTGATGGTTTTAGAGGCTCAAATGGTGGAAAAGTGGACAAATGGGTCATGTGAATAAGGGAATGAGCTAGTGAGCACTTTTTGGGTGTTAACAATTTCAAGTCCTTTGTGTGGCCAACATATTTGTTTCAAAAATTATTATTATTGGTCATAGACTTTGGGGTTTTTTTAGGAGGAAGATAATTTGATATCAATATGATAATTTATTAATGGATATATTAAACGTTTAAATGCGTTTATATATTTGAACAAGTGGAATTCACAAAATAACACGTTTTTGTAGTTGAATTATAAAAAATAATAAAATTGAATAAAACAGAATAACAAGTTTTTATAGTTGAATTGTAAAAATTAATAGATAAACATTATTAAGATTGAATCTTACTTTCAATTGGAAAGTAGCATATGTATTGATTGCTTGGTATGGTTGTTTAGTATAATTACCTGAGAAATGAACTAATTACAAAATGTAAGGGATAAGGGAAGTTATTGTTAACTTTCAATTGGGAAGTAACATATGCATTGATTGCTTAGGTATGGTTGTTTAGTATAATTACTTGAGAAATGAACTAATTACAAATGTAAGGGATAAAGGAAGTTATTGTTTTTTATATATTTACTTCGTTGGTTTTGTAAAGTGTAAGGGATAGAACATGTTAATGTTTTTTATATATTTACTTTGTTGGGTTTGTGAGGTATTAATTTAGTAAATCTTCAAAAAAAAAATTGAGATTTAAGAATTTGTTAAAAAATTTATTTTATGTAATAAAAAATATAAATTATAAATAATATGTTTAATAATGAAATTAAATTAGCATAAATCTCTATTACTGAGAGGGATCTAATTTTTTGAGGTGTAATTGTTTGATTGTGTTTAAGATTGATATATGATTTTTTATTTTTATTTTATTAACTAAGGTAGATTTTTTTAATAACTTTTTATTTGGTTTTAATTTTTTTATTTATGATCCTATTTTTTTGTTTTATAAGCGACATTGAATTTTTTAATTATTTTTTATTTTGTTAGAGACTTGACAACATCTCTACCATAATGAACCTAGACGACATGAATTTGTTTTATTGTTTTTTATTTTGTTTATTTTGTTTTATTTTTTTATTTTATAAGCCCACATGATTTTTTTTAAAATTTTGTTAGGAACGTGACAACATCTCTACTATAATGAGTCTATTTTTTATTTGGTTTTATTTTTTTTGTTAGGAACGTGACAACATCTCTACCATACTGAGTTGTAGAGCACCTCGCTACTCTCGGTGCAATTATATTATTAATTAATTAGTTTAATATATTTTCAAGATATTATTAATTTATTTGTTAAATTTTAATAAAAAAATTAAGTTTTCACTAAATAACCATTATTTATATTTATTATTCATAAAAGTAAATAGAATAATAAATACTTTATTATTTATATTCATTAATTTTTAAAATAAAATTTGGAATAATTTCATCGAGATTAGCCAGGTTTTCTCAGTCCAGTATGGGGCAGATGTTTTTTCAATAGAAAAAAAAAGCATACTATTGTTATTCATAGAGAATCAAATAATACACATCGATAGTCTTGAGTCTTTTAAAAGACCATTAAAAACATAAACAAATCCATGGACATATCTCATAAAAGAGTATTCCCATCCTTGATGTATGTACTAAAGTTCTGTCACAAAGACTTTACAACAAAAAGTCCAAAATTTCATCCCATAGTCCATATACAAAAAAGATGTTGAAAAAGATTAGTAAAAAAACCAAAACAAACCTTGATCACTAATCTGAGAGTCTTGGATTTCTTCCCAAAAAAGTAACCTGCTTCTCCCTCCAAAGCCAATTTTGAGTACTTATCGGCTAAGGAGTTGTGTTGTCTATAAATATGCTCAAAGGATATCTTGTTAAGGAGTTGAATAACTAATCTGGTCCTCTTGCACCAATGTAGTAGAGATGTGACTTTTAGATCATAATCATCCTCTGCACATTTTATAGTGACTCTCAAGTCCTCATAAACTTTAAGATCAGTGAACCCTAAAGTATGAGCCATCTTGAGAACACACCAGAGTGCAAGAAGCTCCGCCTTTGTATTAGTACATGTTCCACAATTTAACCTCAAAGTGAAATAATGCCCCTAATTAAAAAAGATAGCACCACCAGTTGCACAATCACTATCTGTCGTAGCTCCATCCAAAAAAGTGATAGGACAATTATAATGGCATTCAAAAAAACTAACTTTCAAGATTCTCTTATGCATCAACGGTTTCAAATAGTGTTTGTACATATTCAAAATTTGAATACATACGTTGACAACGTTTGGAACTAAATATTCAAAGACCGCTCGATTTCTGGATCACCAAATAGCCCAAGAGATGATAATCGACAGATAAGGAAGATCGCGGCACTGTCTGAACCAGTTGAGGGTGCAGCTATCAAAATTTTCATGTCCCCATTTCAGACATATATTTAACGTGGAACAAACTCTCCTCCAAATAACGATGAACAAGGATATGACAGGTCGTCTCAGCATTAGATTTGCAAAGGAGACAGATATTAGGGCCACACCAACCCCGCTTAACAAGATTATCCCAGGTCATCAGTCTTTCATACAAGGAAAACCACATAAAGCACTTATATTTCAGCGGTATGCACCATTTCCAAATACGCTTGGGACACCATTGTTGAGGATAATAAAACCTCTCCAGAATCATAGAATCATACACAGATTTGGTAGTGATCGTACCTGCAATAGGATTACCTTGCCAAATGAGAATATCTTTACCAGAACTAAGTTTGCGACCTGCAAGATTTAAGGAATTGATATAATGATCCCATTCCCATGCATACCGCCCAGAAAAACCAAGATCTTTTGTACTCAGCCAATACTCAGATGCAAGACCGCCTTTTTTTTTTTGAGAGAGAAGCATAATCGATTTCCTTAAGATATGCAGTGATAGCTTCAGAGAGCGTATAATTATCTTCAAGCCCAAGGATAGGGTCAATACCGACCAATATATTTTTCCTTGTACCAACCTTCCAAATTAGATCTCTTACCAACCGGTTGTATACCTTCATGAACCCCGACCAGATTGGTGAAGTTCCCCTAATTCTTTTTTTCATATTTCTTAGCCAATTAATAGAATCGTCCTTAATATATTTGACATTCAAAACATCTGACGATAATGCCGAGCCGAAAAAACCCCTCCAAAGGCTCTTAAGACACAAAGCCTTGCTGAAAATGTCCAAATTCTCAATGCCACACCCACCACAAGTTTCAGGAAGACCAATTTTATCCCAGCTAGCCATTATCAGATTGTTTTGTCCCTTTCCTCCAGTCCAAAGGAATTTTAAAAACAATTTTCTCAGAGAATTTAATATAGAACAGGGAACTTTTAAAAGTGACATCCAGTGGACCGGAATACCTTTTAATACAACCTTAACTAGTGTAAGCCTCCCACCTGTAGATAACAGGCGATATGTCCAGTGATTGATTCAGAGTTCAACCTTCTTTAAAAGCCAGGTCCAATCTTGAACTCTGTAGTGATTGGGCTTCAGTTGATAGCCCAGGTATTTAAATCCATCATTGAAATGACACATATTATAAGGTAAAAACCTGTATATATCCGAGAGCTTGGAATCCTCAACCAGATGACAATAAAAATTGGATTTCTTTGGGCTTACCTTCATGCCAAATGTTGCACAGAATTCTTTTATAATTCTCTGATACTGTATCCATTCATCCAGGGAATCAGTTCCAACAAGCAAGACATCATCAACAAAGAGCAGGTGTGACAGAGTGAACTTAGCAGAGATTTTTATTTATGTACTTAACGTAACGTTATCAAAAATAAAAAGTAATTAAAAATGCTTGTTGGCTCATATAATAAAAAATTAAAAAACAAATAAAAAGTAATTAAAAAATCAAATTTTGAAAATTTAATTTTGAAATGTTTTATTATTAATAATAATTGTTTTTTTTAATAAGTTAAAAAGAGATTGTCAATCTTTATCAATTTCAATTATTCAATTTTTTAATTAACAATTGATTTACTCCCTACGACAGGTGTTACGACAAGTGTTAGAGGAGAAAGGGTATGACTCCATGGGGCATGCTCACGATGAACCAAGTGCACAAACACCTAGCTCACACGATGTATATAAAAGCACTATTAGGTGAAGCCATCATGGACCAAGTGATAAAATTTGAAGGGTGGGTCTTAATTTCATTTTGTACGAAATATATTCTTCTAGCCCTTCAAAGATGAAAGGACATATAAATAATTGTACTTCAATTGACAAGTATAAATTAACTAAACCCTTCACAAAAAATATAGAAAAACAAATATTGCTCATCTAAACTTTTACGATCTTAAACATATAAACACTCTCTACATGAAAAAATGATAATTTTTTAATAAAACCTAAGAAATAAACATTTTTCTTAAATTAGTAGGTCCACAAAATTATTATTATATTACATAAGTGAGCACACTCCAAAAAATAGGAAAACATATTTTTCTTCTATTCATTTGATATTCTTCAAAATAATTTGAGCTTACATTGCTAAAAACATCAATATATTTTCCCAGTGGAAGAGGCTTTCTAGTTTTCATTTGTTTCCATACATCATAAATAGCATTCCATTCTACCTCATTTAAAACATGAGGTGCACTAGGAGAGAGAAACAATAACATATCCAATGTCTTCAAAGAACGTCTTGATCTTATTTAGATCTGATTTACATAAATTTTACTCTCGAATTAATTCAAGGCTTCAAACCATCTTTTAAGGAGTCTTGTATGTTTTATTCAATTTATCATTAATAGATTTTGGCATAAGTCTTCCTATTGGACGACTCGACATAATATCATGTTTCTTACCTTTAAATCTATCTCACTAGAAAGCATTTCAAAAGAGGCCACTTTTTTAACTCTACTCTTGAAATAATGCAAAGCACTCTGGTAAAGAAGAGTAGCAACTACAAAAAACTCAAATTCAAAGAAGATTTTACATTCGAATCCATCTCACTAGAAAGAATTTCAATAGAGACCACTTTCTTAACTCTACTCTCGAAATAATGCAAATCACTCATGCACAAGAGATAAAGTTTTAAAGCGATGTAAGTTGCAATGCTAACTAAATATTTAGACTCCACAAAAGTTGTACATATCAAAAGATTAAAATTTAAAAATCATTTGCTTGTTATAAGATAATATGAATAAATAACAGTGTAAATACTCGTGTTCGATCATGTCACAAGCTCTGATGAAGGGGCATCAATCCTAAGCACGTGCATGTCGACCGGATGTATGCATCTAGTGAGCCTTGAAATCCGTGAGTTCCACGGTTGATTCTCCAGTAGTCTTCCCTTTAAATAAAATCCGAGAACACTGAAAAAAATTTGTGAATGGAAATATTTGGGGTTATAGGCTTGAGCAATCAAGAGCATGGGGCTCTAAGAATGAAATCCCTAGGTAAATTTGCTACAAAGACTATCCTAGAGTCAACAAATTTGCACATTGGAAGTTGAGAATCTATAAATATATCTCAATTTACTCATCCACACCCATTTTCAAAGATATTTTATAGTTATTATACTTTCATGTGCATGTACTATGATTATTCATTTGGATTTGCAAAGATTTAAAACCCTCGACTCCTCAAGCAATAAGTTTATCCATCCATAGATCTTGAAAGATGACTACAGAACCTTGCCATAAAATTTATGAGGTTGTGTGCAAGGTCATTTATAATAAAATAATAATAATAATAATCTATTTTTAAGGTCACGGCCAAGCCATACACCAATTTGGTGTATGAGACCCACGTGTTTGTGGGACAAGGAAGCCCCTTCTGCACAAAGATTTGACTACTAAAGTCTACGGAGGTGTACATACCTTACCTCCCTCCAGATTTGAACCTGTGACCTCCTAGGAGGAAACACATGTTCTTAACCGTTTGTACTACATGTTATTGAATTTTAGATAATGAAGTATTTTTGTGGCCCTCAGAAAGTTGGAGCACTAAAAACTCTTTGTGTCAAATCATTGCCGTAGATTTTTGGGTGAAGAAAGTTTATGTTAATTAGGGAGTAAGGATGATTTGATTTTAAACACATTGTCCGAAAATTGAAATTCATATTGATGGGTAATTTAAAAAGTTTCCCTTGGCCCATGGGGGGTAGAGAAATTGGTAATGAGTGAATGAGATGAGAAGTTGTAAATGGAATGTCTTAAGTTCAAATCCATGTTGGTACTTACTTACAAAAAAAATAAAAATAAAAAATAAAAAAGTTTCCCTTCCTTTGAAATGTTGCAACTCAATTACCCCAAAAAACAGTTACCCTGAACATAAAGATATACACTACAGAAAAATAATAAATTCTCTTGCAGAACATAAAAACAAAGATGCAACTTAATGGGGTCAAGGCCACTCTCAAAGCAATTGCTAGAGGCCAGATCAAGATAGGGGCCAACATCAATGTTTTGGCTAAAGAAACCACGGGCAAGCTTTTTAAGGATAGGGAAGTTGTGGACCAAGCTAGCACTACTCCAATGCAACATGAGGTACCCATTATCATTATCTCAGATGATGCCTAATACTAGACTTATAATGGTTGCTTGTTTTTTCTTTAGACTATCATAATTTTTATGTTTAGTTCAAGAATCTGCCATCTCTCTCAAACATAATGCTAATAAGTTTTATAGCTTTGGACATCTAGATAGCTATTTCAATTTTTGGAAACTCTATGGATACACTTTGGAATCTAATTCTCCTTGGAATATGTACAAAATCTATTTTGTGGCTGGTTTGGTTTGGACCTTTCTCTTGTGGTAGACCAAACACACCAAACTATGTAATATTTTTTGTAACGTTATAGTAATATAATGTGATACCAAGTTTACAAAAAAGTTAACAATTGATTTACAAAAAACAAAATTACTAATATACTAGCATAACCATATTAATTAATAATATGGTTGATATACGTCGATCAACGACGTTAGTGATTTGATGAACATATGAAGTGTATATCTTAATTATAATATAACAACATATATAAGATTTTTTTTTTTTAAACAACAACACAAATAAGTAAGTATATAGATAAAAATAATACTAAATAAAAAACTATTATTATTATTATTATAGTGATAATAATAATAAACAAATAAATAAAATAACAAAAATAAGACTAAACAATAAGTAAATAATAGTAAATAAATAAATAAATAATTTAATTATTATTATTAGATGACTTATTTATAATAAATAAAATTATATAAATTAATTAAAAATAATAATAAACAACACTTTTTTTATATTTATATTATTATCATTATTAACATTTATATTAATCGGAGGAAATAAAGTTGCAGCCTTCTCTTGGGGACTAGGTAGCAAAACAAATAATGAGGCAGAATGGCTAGCTCTCATTTTCTCTTTAGACATGGCCTCCAACTTCAGAATTGACAATCTCAGAATCTACGGAGGCTCCAGACATGTCATTCAAATTATGCGAAGAGGGTCTGCCCCACCAGGCTCAAAAGCCCACAGATACATGCAAAGAATTAAATCCAACGCTCTTCTCTCAAAGGCCTCTTTTTTCCACATCCGTCGAGAGAACAATAGACTTGCAGATTTAGCAGCTAATAAAGGAATTTTGCTCGAAATTGGGCACGTCAAGGATCTCGCTGGAGCTTTGGGGTATCATTACATTCCTTAAGTCTTAATGCTAAGGATCAACAAACTCATTGTAATTCTTAAGGTCGGGTCCATGGTCTCGAGGGTCCACCTTTTCCCTTGCTCAAACTTTGGATATGTATCTTCCCCCCCCTTCGTAGCTTCAGCCACACGCCTCCCCGGTCGCCTTACCACTTGTCACCTCGCTCCCAGCTGCGCTGTCAGCTCCCACGAGCCAATATTTACTTCCCCACCCATTCCTTCTTTCTCTTCCTCCACGATGGCTCGTCCTCCCCACTTACCCGATGCTCTGAGTCGCCTCTCCCTCTGCGAACTTGACTCTCCTTCCCCCCGTCGTCTGCTGTTGCCGGCGTGTAACATTGAAATAATGCAGACTGTGTTGGCGGCCATAGCCGCCCTGAGCAGAACTATGGTGGACATTAAACTTGTTGTTCGAAACACCTACAATGCCGTTTGCTCCAGCGTCAAACAAAATGCAGAGATGGCCTCGGATATTACTCACGCGGTCTCCCAGCTCTCTTGTCAGGATTCCAGGATAGACGACCTGGAGAGGAACTTGTTTGAGTTAATGGGGAAAGTGGACATGCTGTAGGAAGACATGGCCGTTCTTACAGGGAAAACTCAGGGAAATTGGGTGCACGAAATCCCCACGTTCAACCAGGAAATGGTGGACGCAACCTCTGCCCAGTTAAAGAATTATGGCTAGTTTACAGCATAGCTCAGGTTCCAAAATTTTGTATCTATTTTGTCAATGCATTTCTGCATAATCCTCAACAGACAATTTATCAAGGTTTACTCCAGCTCCTTTTTGGATAGTTATAAAAAGACAAAACTCAGAGCTTGCAATGTAATGTTGTTAGAAATCATAGTTATAGTCTTTCCAGACATTTCCTGCTCTGTTAGAAATCTTTTGAAAGCATGTAATGAATAGCTGTGCACAGCTTTTATAAATACAAACTATTTCTCTATTACTGTTAAAAAAAAAAACATTTATATTAATATTGTTTGCAGGGGTGTAGCTCGATTGGGAAATGAAGTGAAATAAAGGTCTAAAGCTTTATAAATATTCGACGATTTGGCCTGGATAGAGGCTTTTCGTCGGAATCCGTTGTTTTTTATTTTTCCAAATCTGAATTTAACTATGTTTTAATGATTATTTTGATGGTAGAAATGGATTCAACACCATCAAAAACCTCCGGGGCACCCAAAATTTCACAGTTTGATAGTTGTAACAAGAATTTTTAAAAATTTAAGACACATTTTTTCAAAATTGTGCCGAAAAAATCAAAATTTCTTGTTAGAAATCGTCGAAATTTTAGACTATGCATAAATAAAGGCCATGGTGTATATAGAGGTTACGATTTCAAATACCCTGGTCTATCTGTGCCCCATGCTTGCAGGTTGTGTGGATGCACCTAAGGGTATAGTGGTAGTGGACATGAATCGACCCTGTGTAACCCAAGTACGTGCATTACCCCAGTTGGCGATTCCCTTAGCACAAAAACAAATTATATTAATATTATTATTATAACTAAATTTAATAATATAAATATAATATTTATAAATAATATTATTATTGTTAGTACAATCATATAATATTTAAATTAAGAATATAATAATAATAACAATAATAATAACCAGAATGGTTATGGCTTAGAATGCTTAATCAAATTTTACAATTGTGGATGTCTTTGACCATGGTTGATTTTGGTTGACCATGTTATTGTTAAATGTACATCATCACGAGTCATTCTCCAAGCCAATCTTGTGCAGCTAGGGTAGGGCCTCATGTGTTGAGGTAGGGAACATGAGTTGGACTCAGGAATTTGGAGAAGATTCTTGAGTTGGACTCAAGAATGACTAAGCCTCAGTTGTAAAAGGTTATTCCTCATGTGTTGAGGTGAATGCTTTGATGTATCAAAGTGATGATGTTGTAAAGTCTTGTTGGACAAGGCTCAGGACTTGTGTTTCAAGTCAGATTCTCATGTGGACCTCCAGTTATAGTAGGTACCCATGTGGTGGACCTCTAGTTATAGAGGTAGATTCTTTGCATATTGAATCATTTATGTTCTATGATGTATTACTAACCATGGTCACCGATTGCTATCAAGTCTCCTTTAGATACTGGCCACCTCTAGAGTGAATTACTTTAGCATATGATCATTTGTTTCAAGAGTAATATAATATGATCACAACATCTGACAAATCTTCAGAGTATAATTTGATATGATAGATAATTAAAGTTAACACATATTGACCATGCAGGTAAGGAAAGAGATAAAGATAAGATGTGATAATATGTGAGAGAATTCGAATTGCACATAAAGAATTAATTAAGAGAGAAATTGGAATTGTTAAACTTTAGAGAAGACTTCAGTAAATCAAAGGAGAACTCAAATTGATCACTACAGTGATGTTAACAAGAAAGAATCAGTTAAGAGAGTTAACTAAGTAATAACAAAGAAGATATAGTTAACTATGTTATTGCATGACGACACATATGTTAAACTAAAAGGAGACACCTATGTTAAACTAAAATACGACACTTGAGTTGCGACACTTAAGTTAGCCACCTAATTAAGTGGGGAAACTTTTAGTTAATGGGAGAGTTCATCCTAAGAGACAGTTCAGTGAGTTAATGCACTGCATGAGAAGTGGGGTGCACTTCTTCATGCAAGATTGATGCATCCAGATGGAGGGCGAGTTCACACTGAAGTCAAAAGCTAAAAATAGAATTCTATACATGAGAAGAATATATAAATATGTTATATAGGACTATTGAATTCAATGTGAAGCGAATTCTCTTCTTCCTTGAAGTCAATGTGCTTCTATTTGTGCAAGATATTATTACGAGTCTCTCTTCTTTATCTTTCTATTGCTCTGTAATTGCATCGGGGGTGCCTAATGTAAAATACATTCTCTGCTATCTATCAATTATACTCTGAATATTTGTTGGAGTTTTTCATCCTCATTGTTTTGAGGGTTTTCCCAAGGTACATCTTGTGTTATGGTTGAATGTTTCATGTGATTGAATGGTTCATTGATACAAGTATTCAATATTTCCGCACTTAAAGTTTTAAAGTTCAAAGCTCATCATATTTTCTCAAATATTAACATGGTATCATATCTTAGGGCGTGAAGGAGATAAGATTTGTCAAGAAAACTTGAGCCTACGTAGATCCTGAGGAGTTGAGCACAATACTTGTGAGCCATGGCATCGATCTTTGTTCGACCAGATGACTGTCTTGAGGGCACTTCGAATTTCAACACTTGGAAGGCGAGGGTGTTGAACATCTTGGATGAACATGACTTGGATTGCTATGTATCCACTGTGGTGGAGGAGCTTACATCTAATGAAGGGAACATCAACTTCAATAAGAACCAAGCTAAATCCAAATGAATCATCTATGATTTGGTAAAAGACAATTTGATGTCTGTGATCAATCTGTTGAATACCGCAAAGGATTTTTTGATGCATTGACAAACCTATATGAGAATAAGGCCCCAAGTCAAAAGAGGGCATTGAAGAATAAGCTTTGAAACCTAAAGATGGAGAAGGATGAGAAAGTGGCTTCCTTCTTCACCAAGATCTCTCAAGTAAGATATCAACTTGCTAGTATTGGAGTAGTGATGGATGAAGATTATCTTCTCCAAACCGCTATTGATAGTCTCCCATCCTCATGGGACATATTCTTGGTTGTGGTAAATGGTTGAGAGGTACAACCTAACTTCGAAAGGTTGTGGCATGAATGCCTCCAAGAGGAGGGGTGAATCCAGAGCAAGTCAGTGTGCATCAAAGAAGAAAACTTTGCCCTCATGGAAAGGATGAAGAAAGGCAAGAAGAACTTCTCTCAAAAGAGGTTTTCCCATTTGAAGAAGAAGGTATACAACAAGGGCTTTGACAAGTCAAAGGTTAGATGCTACAACTGTGACAAGAAGGGCCATTATGCAAGGGAGTGTAAAGAAAAGAAAAAGTGAAAAAGAAGGTTTCATGCTTCTACCACTATAGAAGATGAAACTACTTAGAAGAATGCACCCGAAGAAAATGAGACAAGGAGGGAGTATTACCTAGTCTCAGCACTTTCCGGATCTGTCATCACAAGTGAGGAAACATGGTTGGTTGACAGTGGAGCTTCCAAATATATGATTGGTTATAAGAGCAACATCATCAATATCAAGGAGAAAAGGTTTGCATGCAAGGTAGAGTTGCGATACAACACAACCTATTCAATCCAAGGGGTTGGATTTACCTCCTTCTAGTTGAGTTCAGAAGACATTTTACATGTGGAGTACATTATTTATGTTCCATGATTGAAGAAGAACCTCCTATTAGTTTTGATTCTTGAATATAAGGGCTTCTGAGTTATCTTCATGGATAATCAAACACTATTATGGACGAAGAACAAAGACTTGAAATATGCAACAGTGATTGGAGTTAGAGAGGTAGGTCTCTACAAAGTACCTGGGAAGTACATTCAAGATATGGTTCACAACACTATCAGTCCATGCGATCTATGGCATAGGAGGCTTGGTCACCTCTACTACAAAGCGCTACCAGGATTACAACAAATGGTGAAAGGTATGCTCGCATTTGATTTTGAGCATGATAGTGTATGTAGGGGTTGTGTACTTGGGAAGAATGTTAAAATATTTTCTATAGTAGTACTACTAGATATAAAGGGATTTTAGATTTAATACATTCTGATGTATGTGGTCCCATGTCATCCCCTTCCTTGAGTGTTTATTTAGATTATGTATTGTTTATAGATGACTTCTCTAGAAAGTCATAGATTTATTTCCTAAAGGTTAAGAGCGAAACCTTTAGCAAGTTTTAGGAATTCAAATCCCTAGTTAAGAATCAGACAGGAAAGCACATCCGTTCTTTGAGATCTGACAATGGAGGTGAATTTGATTCACATACATTTAATGAGTTCTGTAGTGATGCAATAATTTATAGACAGTTAATGGTACCCTACAACCCTCATCAAAATGGTGTCGCTGAAAGGAAGAATAGAACCATATGTGAGGCTACAAAATCCATGATGCATGATCAAGACTTTTCTACCTCATTATGGGAAGAGGCCACCAGTACAACAATATATATCCATAATAGAAGTCCTCATGCGATTCTGGATGAGAAGACACTTGAAGAAGTGTTAACTGGTGAAAAAACATATATTTCACACCTGAGGATCTTTAGGAGTCCTGTATACATTCATGTGACGAAAGAAAAGAGGACAAAGATGGATCCAACAGGAAAGAAGTGAACCTTTGTTGGTTATAGCGAATCATCCAAAGCCTACAGAATATATGTGCCAGGTGAAAGACACATTGAGGTCAGCCGATATGTGACCTTCCATGAAGAGGGAACATTCAAGAGATTGAAAGAGCTTCAGTGTGATACATACACAGAGGAGCATGAGACTCCTATGATGGAGGACCCAAATGCTGATTATCCCCATTCAAATGTTCAGAGGGAGAATCCAACAGAGTTCTCATATTCACCAACTCCTGATGAACCAATAGAACTAGTTGATGAACATCCTTCCAAGAGGAGGTCTGCATGGTGCTGAGATATACTACAGGATGCATAGAGGCATGGAGCACCATTAGGCTCTTCTGGAAAGTGAAAGCAACCTGATAGGCATTCAGGGTATGTTGCACAAATGAGTCACATCAGTGATTCAGAGCCTTCCACCTATGAAGAAGCTACAAAGCAGCAAGTATGGAAAGATGCAATGGTAGAAGAATACAAGTCTATTATAAAGAATGATGTTTGGGAAGTTGTTCCTAAACCTGAAGGGGAGTCCATATTTACTTCCAAATGGATTTACAAGATCAAGCATGTTGTTGATCGTAGTATTGAAAAGTATAAAGCCATATTTTTTCCCCAAGGTTTCTCTCAGAAAGAAGGCATAGACTATGAGGAGACATTCTCTCCTATGGCTAGGTAAACCACTATTCGAGTTGTGATCTTACTTGCATATGTTCTAGGATGGAAGCTTCACTAGATGGATGCGAAGACAACCTTCCTCAATGGTGAGGTTGAGGAAGAGGTTTATATTCAGTAGCCCGAGGGGTTTTTGGTTCATGGGAAGGAGTCCCATGTGTGCAAATTGAATAAATCCTTGTATGGGTTTAATCAAGCTCCGAGAGCTTGGTATTCGAGAATTGACAGTTATCTTCAGAGATTGGGCTTCTCTAAGAGCGAAGCTTATCCAAATTTGTACTTCAAAGTAGTGAAGAACCAATAGTTGATATTGGTTCTATATGTTGATGATTTGTTCCTTACTTTAAAGGAACAACTGATTGCTTAGTGCAAGAGGGAGCTCACTTCTAATTTCGAGATGAAAGACTTAGGTCGTATGCACTACTTTCTTGGCCTTGAGATTTGGAAAAGAAAAGATGAGATATTTCTTTCTCAAGGGACGTACACTATTTATATATTGCACAGGTTTGGCATGATGGATTGCAAATCCATGAGTACTCCGATGGTTTCCAATTTGAGGAAACTACATGAGTCAGATTCTGGATCGGATCCAATGGACCCCACTTTGTATAGATATCTTATTGGTTCATTGATGTACTTGATACACTAGAGACCAGATATATGTTATGATGTGAGTATTTTGAGTTAGTTTATGTCTAATCTGAGGCACAGACATTGGGTTGGTGCTAAGTATGTGCTTAGGTACCTTCAAGGTACGATTGCTTATGGACTCATATATGCCTCCAATGGAAGGGTGTTGTTACTTGGTTATATTGACTCTGATTGGGGTGGTAGCATTGTGGACCGAAAGAGTACATCCAGCTATTGTTTTAGCTTCGGTTCTGCTATGATCTCTTGGTCCAACAGGAAGCAGGGCTTTGTAGCCTAGAGTACTACAGAAGCAGAGTATATTGCTGCTAGTACTTCATGCTGAGAAGCAGTGTGGCTTAGGATGCTACTTGTTGGGTTGTTCGGTGAGAAGCTTGAGTCTGCAGTCATTCGGTGTGACAATCAAAGTTGAATCAAGCTTTCCGAAAACATTGTGTTTCATGATAAGTTGAAGCACATCGAAATGAAGTATCACTTCATCAAAGACATGGTCCAAAAAGGTACAATGAAACTTCAGTACATTGCTACTGATGAGCAGATTGCAAATGTGTTAACAAAGCCTCTGTTAGTGACGAAGTTCAGGTACTTTCAAGACAAGCTTGGTATGGCAGAGAATGCCTCCCTCACTGAGAGGGAGTGTTAAATGTACAACATCACGAGTCATTCTCCAATCCAATATTGTGCATCCATGATTGGGCCTCATGTGTTGAGGTAGGGATCTTGAGTTGGACTCAAGAACTTGGAGTTGGACTCAGGACTCAAGAATGACTAAGCCTTTAGTTGTAAAAAGTTATTCCTCATGTGTTGAGGTGAATGATTTGATATATCAAAGTGATGATGTTGTAAAGTCTTGTTGGACAAGGCTCAGGACTTGTGTGTCAATTAAGATTCTCATGTGCATCTCCAGTTATAGTAGGTACCCATGGGGTCGACCTCTAGTTATAGAGGTTGATGCTTTGCATGTTGAAGCATTGATGTTGTGTGATGTATTACTAAACATGGTCATCGATTGCTCTCAAGTCTCCTTTAGAGACTAGCCACCTCTAGAGTGAATTACTTTAGCATATGATCATTTGGTTCGATAGTAATATAATATGATCACAACATCTGACAAATCTTCTAAGTATAATATGATACAATAGATATTTAAAGTTAACACATATTGACCATGTAGATAAGACAATAGATAAAGATAAGATGTGATAAGATATGAGAGAATTCAAATTGCACATAAAGAATTAATTAAGAGAGAAATTTGAATGGTTAAACTTCAGTGAAGACTTCAGTAAATCAAATGAGAACTTGAATTGATCACTACAATGATGTTAACAAGAAAGAATAAGTTAAGAGAGTTAACTAAGTGATAACAAATAAGATATAGTTAAGTAAGTGTTATTGCATGATGACACTTATGTTAAACTAAAAGGCTACACTTATGTTAAATGAAAAGATGACACTTGAGTTGCAACACTTGCATGACGACACTTAAGTTATCCACCTAATTAAGTGGGAAAGCTTTCAGTTAAGGGGCGAGTTCATCGTAAGAAACAGTTCAGTGAGTTAATGCATTGCATGAGAAGTGGGGTGCACTTCTTCATGCAATATTGATGCATCTAGATGGAGGGCAAGTTCATCCTAAAGTCAAAAGATAAAAATAGAAGTCAATGTATGAAAATAATATATAAATATGTTATATAGGATTGTTGAATTCAATGTGAAGCAAATTCCCTTCTTCTTTGAAGGCAAGGTGCTTCTATTTGTGCATGATATTATTCTGAGTCTCTCTTCTTTATCTTTCTCTTGCTCTATAATTGCACTGGGGGTGCTTGATGTAAAAGACATTCTCTGCTATCTATTAATTATACTTTGAATATTTGTTGGGGTTTTTCATCTTCATTGTTTCGAGGGTTTTCCCCAGGGTACATCTTGTGTTGTGGTTGAATGTTTCATGTGATTGAATGGTCCATTGATTCAAGTATTCAGTATTTCCGCACTTAAAGTTTTAAAGTTCAAAGCTCAACATATTTGCTCAAATATTAACAGTTATACTATGGTTAATGGTGTTTGAGTATAATTGACTCTAGTGCTAGTTTTTACCATATTTTAGTACGATTGACTTTCATGAAGCATGAATGACTATGGTTTTGCCATTATTAACCATTGTTGCCCATGTTTGATTATGTCAACCATGTTAGGCCTTGGGAGGCAATGGTTGACCATAGGAACCATGTTAGACCATGGGAACCATGTTAAACCATAGGTGACAATTGTTGACAATGGTGGACCAATGTTGACTATGGTTAATTATGGTTGACCATGCCTAGTTATGGTTAACTATAGTTAACCATTCCTAGTTATGGTAAAATGCAGTTGACTATGGTTGACCATGTTTGACTATAAGAGATTTTGTTAGACTATGATTGACTAAGGTTAACTATGGGTGAACATGATTAAACACGATTTACCATGGTTGACTTATAATAACCATGATTGTTGATGGTTGACTATGGTTGATTGTGTTTTACTATTGTCATATTCGGTTGACCATCATTGTCTTTAGTTAGTCATAGTTAAGTATGGTTTAGCATAGTCAACTATGTTTTCCTATGGTTGACCATGGTTGAATTTGGTTGATTATGATTGACTTTGGTTGACCATGGTTTACTACAATTAACCATGGATAACCATGTTAACTATGGTTGTGTTGTACCACAAGGCGTAGAATGGAGGGTGAATGGGTGTATTGTTAAGGCACTCCTTGCATAAGGTCACCGGTTCGAATCTCTGTGGGTATGAGCCTTACACAAAAAAAAAACTATGGTTATGTTGTATTACGACATTCATCTTAGTTGATTGATAAAACTTTGCTACATTCGTCAATGTCTTTGTCACACTGCAACATTATTCCTTGTTAATTTATTTCAAATTCTTACATTCCTTAATGGCTAGGTTGCAATGTGACATTCATAAAGGGTTTTGTTACTTTGCAACATTCCAGAAGGGTTATGTTCCATTATGGTGTTCTTGAATGATTATGATGTATTTTGATATTCATTTTGATTGACTTATGTAGAATTTCTACATTCCTCGATGGATATGTCTAATTTTGATGTTCATCAAAGGTTATGTCGAATGTCAAATGTAAGATAACTCTTTATGAACATCAAAATGTGACATAACCATTGGACAATATAACAATTTGGTATAAATCAATCAAGATGAACATCACAATACACCATAACCATAGTGAACCATTGTAAATTACAGCAAACATGACCAACCATTATGAACCATAACCATTATTAATATTTAAAATAAAGTAGAATGGGATATCCATTATTCTCTTTAATAAACTAAATCCAATTGACACATTGTCTCCTTTTATATTATAACTTTATAGTACTACACAATATCTTCTTTGTATTATAACTTTATAGCACTTTTTTTATTTCAATGTTATCAACGTTTTAGTTGACAGGAGTTTTTTCGTAACTTTATAGCACTTTTTCAACTAGCTGTTGTTTATAGTGTTTTTTTCATAAATAAAATATCTGATCTATATTAATAATCGAAAATTAAAAAGGCGTACAATTCATTCACTCTGGCAAATAATCAATTTCAATTCTGACATGTTCGCTGCAAGCATGAACTTTAGATAGACTTCGCATATATCGGTTATCATTCCAATGCCAATGGCAGACATAGGAATAAGAACGCGTCTTGGCTTTGGTGAAATGCCTGTGAGAATGTTAAATTAATTTTAACTTTTTAGTTCTGTCGGGATGAGAATTCAACCTGCTGGATAAAGTCGTCCAGCCACCGAAAGCTATTTTACGCGTGTGGGCTTTTCACAGGGTTCGACCCCACACCCACTGCCGCGGCGCGCTTTCGAATCCGACGAATGCGGATTTATATGCATTCATTAACTGAATTATAATTTCGCGACAAAGAAGTCGTTCCTCCCTAGGAACGCAGACGGTCGCAGCGATCGGATTTGGACCCACCGACTTCAGATGTTTTATTATAAAAAAATCTGGTCACATTTAAGGGGCTTCTATTAATAGGTTCAATGGTCCATTCCCTTGGGCCTAGCGCGACATTTGTATTGTAGGAATCACAATAAGGGATTCTTTCATATTTAATAATCTGTCCGCACGAGGATAGGGGAGAGCGGTCAATAGAGATCTACAACCCCTTACCAAATGGCGACCTAAACACCACCAAATCCCAAATGAAATGGCCAGGTTCACACATGAGGGCAGGTGAACGGTTGTCTGTATAATGAAGTTAGTGGTTTTTCATGTCTATTTGGTAGATTTTTTTTACGAAAGGTTATTATTTATTAGAGTTTTGAAGTAAAAAATGGAGTCCAAAATACAAAATGTATTAGTATGTTAATTTTATAAGAACCAATAGGATTCAAAATGGTGATGTTAACCATAATCATACATAATTGGAGGAAAAGGAAAAAATAATATTTTTTATTGTATTTTCAACTTCTCTTTTTAGGAACTTGAGCTTGAATACTTTTCTCATTTCTTTAAAAAAATAATAACCCTTATTTGATTATTTTAAATATTATTTTATGAATTTCCAAAGAGACCCATTTTAAACCTCAAAATTGCTCTAATATTCACAAAGAATATCCACGTATGTCTATTCCTTCGTGTTGGTGGTACTCTTCAACTTATGTGTTGCTCAACCATTTATGCCACCATCTTTGAAGTCACTCATTCATTACATAGTTGGTTTGGTTTTTTGATTGCCCTCATTACAAAAAAGGTGGGCACAAGCTGTTCATCTATGACATTTCCTTTATTGTGTTACCATATGTTTTAGTGGATAATGATCAATTGTTTGGAACTTGACTCTATGTAGTTGCTTGAGAATCGAGAGAGTGTTTTTGGTCTTTATTAAGGGGCTTGAGAATCGAGAGAGTGTTTTTGGTCTTTATTAAGGGTTTTGGTTATCTATGTAAATTGGATGTTTTGGTTATCTATGTAAATTGGATTTTTATCCTAGTCTCTATATTTTGGATAGTAGGTATCCTATCCCTTATTTTGGATAGTAGGTGCATCATATGTTTAGAGTTAGACAATTTTGCATAATTTTGTGTCTCAAACTTAATAGAACGAACAAATTTGATAGTAAACAATTTGCATTTATTATAGAAATTGTTTTAGTTCAAAATTTTATTCTCTTTAATTAAAAAAAAAACTATTACAATTGGATTCAACCTTGATTGCCATAAAACGTTTAATCAAATAATGAATTCAACCTTGATTGACATAGAAGGTTTGCAATTAGGTTCAGATTCATGACATGTTTGAACAATGTTACCCTAACCTATGATACACTTGAACTATATGAAACAAAGATTTCTTCCTTACCAAACAACTATTTATTCTATCTTATAAAACCTATTATATAAAAATGGTTAGCCAATATAAAAATGAAATACAATCAATATTATTTATTTTTTTACGTTTTGAAAAAATAAAAAACTTTGCGACTAATGATAATGAAAATGCCATTTTAATAGTGAAAATATTGAAAGGTTGCGACTAATAGAATATGATTTTTTTTATTAAAAAGGAAGATGAAAAAAAACACTTGCAAAAGAAATTAAAAAGGATGATGAAAATAAAGAGCAATTGCCAAAAAAGAAAATATGATTTTTTTTATTAAAAAGGAAGATGAAAAAAAAGAGCACTTGCAAAAGAAGAAAAATGTGAATTTAGTAGGGGAAATGATGTGAGGTCGCGACTAATATAATGTCTAATCAATCATAAAAATGAGTTCCAAATAAAATAAATAGGGCTACTCTTATATTAGAGGGGTGAAGACTCTACTTAATTGGTGTCCTCCAGTGAATACTTTAGCACCCGACCTAATTTAATCTTGGATCACCCCATATTCCTCATTTGCGGGGGTAACCGCCCCACTGACTAATTTAATTGAGAATTTCGGCAGGGATACGCGGAATGCCATGAACCACCCAGAGTCCTGGGTTCCACTTCCCTGCCTGCCGCGTGAATAAAATTCCGTCTGAATTACAATATTACAATCAATATTATTTGGATATTAAAAAAGTTAATATAAAAAAGGTCAG
This sequence comes from Larix kaempferi, assembly GCA_027924585.1. NCBI lineage: Eukaryota > Viridiplantae > Streptophyta > Pinopsida > Pinales > Pinaceae > Larix > Larix kaempferi. The sequence continues at coordinate 33,544,019 of BSBM01000089.1, forward strand.
CCAATATTACAATGAAATACAATCAATATTATTTGAATATTAAAAAGTTTTATATAAAAAAAGGTTAGCCAATATTACAATGAAATATAATTAATATTATTTAGATATTAAAAAGTCCTATATTATATATATATAAACTATGATCTATAAATGTATTACAATGGAATACAATCAATATTATTTAGATATTAAAAAAATCCTATATTATATATATATAAACTAAGATGTTCTATAAAGGTTTTGGCAAATCCAAATAAAATGCGGTGTGCGGTTCCATACTTCCTTCATCTTCAGTTTTGGAATCAGTGCTCACTCATGAAAGCCAAGTGGGGTAAGGTTGTAAATGGGAGATGCATTGTTTCTGGGAAAGGTGTTTCCCAAATCAGCCCAAATGAGTGGGCGAACCTCCCTCTCCTCTGCTGGAGGTGGGAAAGTCTCAAACAGAGTATAATCATGGCTCATAAACTAAGATGTTCTATAAATGTTTTCCAAACATGTGTTTATAACATAGAAACATTGTTCTATAAATGTTCTCCAAACATGTTTATAATATAGAAAATATAATATATAGTATGGAAGAGATGTTTTCACTGCAACAACATAACAAAAATTTTAAAAATTAAATAAATCATTTTAGTTTAAATTTTAATAAAAGTTAAAATAAAATTTATTTTAATTTTAATCTCGTTATGTTCCTTTCAATTAAATATTTGGCTAACTATTTAGAATATTGGCTAAGTGTTAAGACATGTTTTAAATAAAATCCTTTTAAGTTTACATTTTTGATAAAAATATATTAAAATTTATTTTAATTTTAAAAATGTTGTCAACATGTCATGTTTTATGTTATACAACAGTAAATAAAATCATTTAAGTTTAAATTTTGATAAAAATACATTAAGCTTTATTTTAATTTAAAAAATGTTGTCAAACATGTTTTATAAATAGTATGATAACATAGTAAAAAGAAATTAAAATTTATTTTAATTTAAAAAAATGTTGTCAAACATGCTTTATAACATAGAATGGATAGAGATGTTTTCAATGTAGCGACATAAAAATTAAATAAATTCATTTAAGTTTAAATTTTAATAAAAACTCATTGACATTTATTTTAATTTTAAAATTGTGACCTGCTCTTTTTAAAGCGTGTGTTGATATGGTTTTATTAGTCGGCGACTCGGCATTTAAGAAAATAAATGAAGCACAGGGCAAACAGACAATCTGTGTCGCTGTATTTTGGTTTCTGAATCCTTCGAAATACCATATCACCATAACTATATCCATTGCAAAAATCAAACGGCCCTTCGATTAAATGATCAAGATTCAAGCTTCACAAGCCAAACTATAATAAGCTTGAAACCCCTTGACCCTGAAGGACGAATTATTCTCACCGAAAAAATCACTACAAACATTTAATAATAATCTGAAGGTCGAATCAGCCGCCCATAGCGAGCATCATCACTAACAATCTTTATATGTTATCACGATCGCGAACACATTCCGGAGGCATTTTCTTGTTTCTTGGCGTGTCGGTGCAGTAATTGTAGATGGTGTAGTGCTTCCTCACCCATTTCAGGAACCGCCATTGCCGCCCATCCAGGTCCCTGAACTCCTCCTGATCCCACCACCGCCGCCCCTGCGTAGCACACACCGACTGCGGAGCAGAGGCCTCACAGGCATCGATGTGGAATTGCCTGTAGGAGGCAGTGAAGGGTGCCTTGCTCCAATCGGTTTTCTCCACCCCTCCTCGGGTGGCCCAGTCATCTGCATTCCACAGACTCGAATAGAGCTTCATCGGCTGGTTGAATGGGAACCTCACACCCAGGTCCTTGCTGTTCTTGAACACGCGGATTGGTACTTCGTCTACCAAAAATCTGCCCAAAAAACAGCACATTTGATATTCAACCAGAGTCAGGTGCATTCTAAAATTTAAAACATTTGCCTTTGGCTTTTTTACAAAGAAGAAATAACGAGAATGTCAGGGGTTCGAGTATGGTAGCTTACACAATCTGGTACATGTTCCAGAGCACTGCATAGGAATGGTAATCCTTGGTAGGGTCGAACCAGAGATATATGCGATGCTCTCTCTCACCCTTGCCTCCCGTGAATACATTGGTCTGAAGAATGTAGGGTTGCCCAGACCTGTTTCCCAAGAATTCGAAGTCTATCTCGTCGTGCTCTGCAGTCTGGGAAGAAAGCTGCTCCCCACAAAACAAATACACGCAGAGTAATTAAAGTTAAACAGCAGCAGCTTCAAAAGAAACCCGTAACAATTATTATGAATCTACTCACGTAGAAGGCCGTGACAGTGCCGGCCGAATCACCGGGAACCAGCTTTATCTCCATACTGAAGTGCCCAAATAAATATGTCCCCTTGGATTCAAACCCCGCACCTGTTAGCCCCATATTTCATCCAACTGTGTTATACCCAGATAAACATAAAACGGCCCAGAAATATGCAGAAAGAAATGGAATGGATAAGAACTTACCATACTGTTTGTTGAGGAGAAGCTCGACCTTTCGGCCGCCATGGAATTCTTTGATGTGGTCTGCACCCCAGCTATAGACGTAATTGTTTTTGAAGGGCACACTCACTGGCTTCTTGGGTGTGGCAGCCATGGCAGCAGAATGGAGTAGGAGAATGAAAAACAGACCCAGAAACTGGGCATTCTTCATCGCTTCCGACGACATTGATGAAGTTATTTTGCCGAAGAGGGAAGACGTGATAAACCCGCACGCAGAAATGTAATGGTGCGCAAGGGCCTTTATAGAAGCCAGGGTCTGCCTAGAACTTCCCAGAAACCAAATGCTGAGCTCCTCAGGTGTGTATACTGACTCTAGGTAATGTCATTACAGCTAAAGATAAAATCCAGCTATCATTCCCATGACCCTAGTTATCGCCGCTGTCTACGCGTCAAGTAGAACAGTAATACATTAAATGCTGTGCAGCCTGTTGCTTAGTGATCAGCTCACTAAATTTCTTATTTTCTCAAAAATGTCAAAATTGAGATTTGATTTTAACAACAATTTCCTTAAATTTTGGGAATTTTTAATTTTGAAATAATTTAAATGGAAACATGGTTGCATGTGCAACAGTAGATTAAAAAGTGTTTTAATATACATGCCGATAAAAAGTAGTTCTAGAAACAATATAATTAGTGGACCTATATTATCGTAATATATGCACTTTCAACCAAAGGAATATGCTATAAAGTCAAGTTCTTGTAAAATTATAAAAGTGGGAAAACACTATTGAACCCAATTGACGTGTTTGATACAACAATGAGTTGATGTTGGAAGGTGGAGCAATATTATTACTAGCATTTGCCCTTTGAGGGGCAAAAATGAACGCCGGTAGGAAAAGAGAAAAGTTAGAAGGAACAAAAACATAGGCACAGGTAGTGAAGGATACTTGTAGGAAAAGAGCAAAGTTTGCAACAATCTCAGATTACAAAGACATAGGCACTCGACCCATAACAAAAAATAATGTTAAGTTCATCGACACAATGAGCCAACTACAATTGTTTTTCTCACAATCTCTGTATTAATAATCTCAACACTATAGATTACTACTATATCTAGAATATATAAGCAATTTGAAAAAAATATTTCTACAATAATATCAATGAAAACAATGATTATAATAACTCCTAAACTGCACAAACTACTTGAGAACAAAAGTTTGCTTTCATGCTATGTGTTGTAGCAATAAATTTAGGAATCTCCATATACAAGTATATGTATAGATTTCTTTCATGGACTATTTCTTGATAGTGCAGCAATCTAAGATGTAAATGAAACTTCGTTATGCTTGCTTCAAGAATGGAAGATACAGTGGGAAACCCAAATATGTTTCTTTCTTCTCATTGAGGATTTCAAGTCCACAATAAAAACTTTACATCCTTCTCAACCAGGTAAAGGCAAACAAACCTGTCACTACATGAACTAATCTTCTGAAAATTACTAATAAACCAAGGAAAGTAACTGGTTATCAATGACTCTCACCGCATCAAGGATTCACACGTATTCTGACAATATAGATAGTTCACAACAAAGCACAATAAAAATGCAGACTTACAACACAATTGGAGTGTTGAATCTTCGTTATGCTTGCTTCAAGAATGGAAGATACAATGGGAAACCCAGATATGTTTATTTCTTCTCATTGAGGATTTGAAGTCCACAATAAAAACTTTACATGCTTCTCAACCGTGTAAAGGCGAACAGACCTGTCACTATATGAATTAATCTTTTGAAAATCACTAATAAACCAAGGAAAGTAACTGGTTATCAATGACTCTCACCGCATCAAGGATTCACACGTCTTCTTAACAATATATATAGTTCACAACAAAGCACAATAAAATTCAGAATTGCAATACAATAGGAGTGGTCGTAGCTCTCAATATAAAGTTTGTATTTATTCAACGTGGAGGTAGATGAGGAGAGGTTGCTTTGCTTGGCTACTTTGTTTTTATGAATGTAAAAGAGAGTACACAGTTTACAAATCAGCTGAGATTAATATTTATATCACTACTACTTGGGATAATCCATTATGAGCTTAGCCCATGCATCATATATTATGTTCAACATTAGGACTATGAATCGATAGGGGGTCCTTAAGTGTTGGATGTCATATTCCCCGCTACCTTTGGGTCTTAGTTGTTTGTCTGGTACCATCATCTTCTTTGCACATTCAAAATTATCTATATGGGCATGCCTTACCCAATCATCAATAAGCATAACTTTGGAGGAAGGCAGCTTGTATACGGTTGAAAGGTGTACTAGTTGAAAGGAGGCGAGTCCTCCATTGGCGTTTGAAATGATCCTAGTGGTTGTATCTACATGGGGCAGAATCCACCCAATCACCTCTAAGCAAGGAAACAATTCTGGTCGGGTTACTGCCTTGTGAAGGGCAGACCTCTTGATGTTTTGGTAAACCCTTGATTCCTCGAGGTTTGCATCTGGTATTTTTCCATCTTTGATAGCTGTGTACAGGTCACCCCATTTGAATTCTGGAGTGTCCCTTGTGATGGGTTTGGTGTTTTCAAACATTGTTTCAATTTGTATAATTGGAGTTGTTTCTACGTTAGGCTCAATCTGCTTGCCCTTCTTCTTGTTGGCTTTTTTAATCATACATGATGTGAAAACATAAAGGGTGAATAGTGAGGAACTTGACATGTGTATAAGGGATATAATATTGAATATTGAGCAACTAAGAAGTGGTTAAACAACAATTGAAAGTTACATAAATTAAAGTGAGTGTTAAAGTGAGTGAAATGTACATAAATTAATTATTAAAATGGTCAAGATTCACAATGGTTTGCACCACACACTGGGAAATGATTGTGGAAATGACTTGATTGAGTTAGACCACACATTAGACCAATGTATCTGGAACACATTTGGATCAAATGAATAATGTATCATAAATAAAAATAGCTCACTTAAAGCAATGGGTAAGATTGAGTCTTTTCCAATTACAACATTACATTACAGCATAGCTGCTGAACGCAATGAAACTAAAGATTACTTAATGAAACAATGAATGGTAGCATATTGAAGTATATATATTGGGACATTTTATATTTGTTGGAAAAAAGACTAACACATGATGAAATGTTGTGTTGTGTTTGCTTTTGAAAAATGGTATGACAACACATTGAAGTAAATAAGGTAAAGTAGTACAACAAAAATGTATATATGAAATTAAATATCCAAGAAGCCAATGTTTCTTTGCATTTGCTTGTATCTTGTAGGAAAATATTCAATGACGATAGCAATAGGAATACAAGATCTAAAGAAAAATATACAAGTTGTATTGATTTAAAGGAGAAGGTAGTAAAGTAATAGCTATGGCAAGTATAGGTGCTAAGGAGCAGGAATGTAAGTATATGGAATAGGTGCCTGCAAATATTTTGAAGCAAGTAAGGTCTCCTCTTGTATCCTGCGTTGCACATAGGGGCTGTCTTGCATTTGAGAATATCTAGAAAATGAAAAAGGTGGAGATATGCGGAGGCCTGACAAAGAATTAACTGTGGATATTGCAGTGAATGTAAGGCCTTGTCGGTCAATGTTGCCAATATCTATGGTTGCATTTTGCAGGGTCATCCATTGTGCTTTATGGATTTGCCACAAGAGTCATTGGAAACATGTCGAAAAATGCTTTGGCTAACATTCAAGGATACAAAGGAGCGACTGAAAAGGGAAAGAGGGAGTTTTTGGAGCATGTGGCAAGTCTCTTGTGCACCAATGTCACGATCTGCAACAGTTTCTAACAGGGATCGTCTAATTGGTTGAAGGATGGGGCTATCATTTGGAGTTGCATGTGCAAGACGAGAAAGAATTGCATGGTAGCTTTCTGATTTGGGCTCTGCCTTTGCTGCATATTTTTAAATGTATTTGAGGATAGCATGTCTAGAGAGAACAAGTTGGCAATCAACATTAGCTCTCCAAATTGAGAGCATGGCGGGGTTGTGAATGTTTAGGAGGGCATTGTTCCTTGCAGGATTATATGTTTTCTGGCCATTTGCATCAATGAACAAAGAAGAAGTAGGATGTTGTAGATCAAAGGGGAAGCCGTAGCGACATTGAAGAGATGATCATTTTTTTTTTTTTTTTCCGGAGGCAAGAATATTCTGAACATTTTGTGTGCCTTTGAACACAATTAACAAGGTCTTCATAATCAACCAAGTGGTTAGCTGCAAGTATGGAATGTGATCCAATGGTGCATGGTTCATTTGTAGTAGAGGGTTGGAAGCATGGGGTTGTAGAATGGTTGGGTTGAGGATTCCATGCAGTAACATATTTGTCAAAGTATTTTTTTGCAGATCCTCGACCTTGGTAGCATCCATCCAATCTAACGTGTCCATATTGGGTGCATTTTCAAGCCATAAGAATCCATGTATATGCGCAGAGCCCCTATGTTGTCATTCATACCTACATGGAAATTATAAATATTAGGAAGGTACATTTGAGGTTCTGAATATAGGAAACTTTGATGAGAATATGATTTGTTACCAACTTGCATCAGTAGTCTTTTGTAGAAATCCCTTTTTGAAGAACCTCTTTAAGTAATATTTTGAATCTATTGTGCATGTATTGAGATGCAAGATGTGGATTGGCAATAAGGTTGCGAATCCTCCACTGGTGTTGTTGATTTGAAGTGGTTGGAGATTGTCCAAGCATCAGAGAATGCAAATCCGACCACTTGGTATCAGTTGCGCTGAGTGTGAAGAAGAATGTTGGTGTCCCTTGTTGATTGATCATGTCAGCTAGTTCACCCCGAATTTTATTCCAATAGGAACATGTCCCACGAAGGGTGGAGCCAAAGTGCATGAATCGTTCAGCGATCTTAGAATCAGGTATGTCTTGTAATTGATGTACAAGTTCTGAGATGGTTGGAGGCAATGTATCTTCAATGTTCCGTTTGACAAATACGAAAGCAGTAGAATGGCTATGGTGGCGCATCAATAGGTTATATATAATAACGTAACCGAGGATGTTGGCCAAATCTATTGTCTTAGTATCGAAGAAGGTGCAGTGCATAATTGTCCATCCCAACCTCTTGAATGTGTGGTTGTTTAAGCATGGCAACTCCAGTGGGAAACAAGGTTGGGAAGGCCATGGAGAGGAGGCCTATTGTGTTGTACTCATTGATAGGGGAAGCATCTATTGACAGCCAGTCAATGCAAGGTGGAGTTGGTGCATTGCTTGTGGCTAAGAAGCGTTTGATTTCATCAACCTTAGTTCCACAATTTGTTTGTGCAAATATAAAGGAGGAGGACTGTACTTCATGGGTTTCAAGGAAGCTGGGTGGTTGAAGAGTAGAAGATGAGGTATGGTCAACAAATGGGGTTTCATCGGGTGTGACATGATAAAGGAGGGATGAAATGTCTGTTGGTTCAAGAGGCAAAGAAGATAATGCAATTGGGTTAACTTGAACATCTTTGTAGTATGGGTCATTTGATAGTTTGTATTCAAGAGCAACAAGAACATGTGTTCGACTAACAAATAATTCATAAGGCTTGTTTGTAGGGCTGCATTTGCGAACAATAAGGATGTCAATGCCTGAAAGTAAATGAGGGAGGGAAGTGGCAATGCTAGAAAAGTTTTGCAAGAAGCTAATAGTATGGTTAGAATTGGATTATTTTGCGGGAAGTAAAGGGAGTCATGGAAATCCCTTGATAACTAAAAATGTGTATGTATTTGTTTAAAAAGTGAGTCATGGAAATTAAAGCGAATCAATTCATTGTTGAGGTTGAGTCAAAGTTGGATTTACACTTGATCGAGTGCAAGTCCAAGTCTAAGTTTTAAAACATTGGCCTAAGTCTCCAACTTCATTTTCTCAACTGTAACGTGTATTGAGGATGGTGGCGTCGTTCAAAGAACTGGTTTTTTTTTTGAAGACAATCACCTTCTGTTCTCTTTATGAAACAAGACAACAAAGTGATATTGTTGTAACTTTTTGTTCAAATCTTAACTGTTAGAAAAGCCTAAAATATAGATTTCAAGATAGAATAACCAATGTATGATGTGGTTGCTAGAGTATTTAGTAGTACTCTGATAGCTAGCTTCATGTCTCACATGTTCATCAACAAGATGTTTTTTTCCCATTTTTTATAGGACTCTAAGCTTTGGGTGATTGATGACATTTCTATATTTTTTGGTGACTTATTTATAGGTTGTAGAAACTTTAGTTGTTGCATATTCTAGAAAAAGAACTATGTCGAATTCAGTTATGTGTGCGTCTGGAGTGAGTACAATAACAACACTAATGGCGATTGAAGCAGGTAGTTGCGGGTGTCGAAAGGAAAAACTAATTTGTTGATTTTATTTTACTATTCTCTATCAGCTTCATATGTCTAATGAGATCTGTTTTTTTTTTAATTCCATTGAATGCATTGAGTTGGCTCCCCAGAGTTTTGTATTCTAATTGATAAAGGTAAAATAACTTTTAAACTATAGTGCAAGAAAAAGCATGAAAACCTATATGTCAACAATAAATCAAAATTCACCTCTATTGAACAAATTACATGTTTTGAATTTGTGCGAATGGAAACCAATTGTAAAGCATGTAATGGCCATGGATGAGGGTTTCAAGTGAGGATGAAACTATTCGCACCAAAACTTGTGTTGAGACGCAGCACCTGCTGTCAATTTTTTTTCAAGTTTGAACAAACATTTAAATAGTGAGCCCCCATCGATGGGAAGCTTTGTATTGTCAAGAGGTTTATAGTATGTCCTCCATGTGGACACCATGCTGTGTCTTACCAAGAAGCCTAAAGTAGGTCCTCCATGTGTTGGCCATCTAAAGTAGGTGTTCCATGTGGTGGTCCACCATAAGTTGGATTATTGAGTTGATAAGTGCTTTCTCAACTTGGATTGATTGTAAAGTTAAAACCCTCTAACATAGAACATGGTTGTAAATGTAGCTTTGATAGAAATAGAAAGGCATAGTGGAAAAGCTCATACAAAAAATATCGCATTGCTTCTTCCATTGAAAATCCCATAGGATTCCTAAACATTATGAACATAATAACTTAGCATGTTAAATTGAATCCATACAATCCAAGTAGATTGTTAAATAAAGTGGCTCAGTGTTTTGTTTTAATTAGCCAAGGTGTGTAAGGTTAAAATGAGATTTATTTAGTAATATTTAAATTTGGGTTTGTACCTTCAGTATATAAATCTTTCTCTCTCTATATATATATGATTCATACCTTTTTAGAAATATATGTATAAAATATCGAAATATGGTTGTAATGTATTTTATTCTATTCCATTCCATTTTTAACCTATTAAGCATATCAAATATTTTGGATTTTGTACTCTTTTATTATGATATTAATACATTAATTAAAATTTATACTACAAATTAAATATTAAAATCATAACTCTTCATCATATTTAAATAATCCTAATAACCTTTGTTTTTTAAACTCTCCTATTATATATTATATAAGTTAAAAGTGTAACATATTACCTTAATTTATATATGATTGTTAATCAAAATTAAAAATAAAAAGAAAATAAAGTTTATCTTTCCTTAGAATCTCATATTATGATAATGATATAAACCAATTATAACCTATTTATACTTGTGATTTTACTGATTTTAAAGAAAATAATTATAAGGATATAAATCAATTAATTTGCAAATTGCGTTAAGAAACAATCTCTGTATTTTTCACTCACTCTTATTCTCTAAATACAATTCAAATTAGCCTATGGCCATCTAGCGCTTACGTGAAGGCATCACACATTATCTCCTCCTCCATGCGGTCGTTCCTCATCTCTTACCAAGCTGCTGCTCCTTCTTTCTTCCCCGTGGCATCCCACCACCACGGCCTCACCAACTTCTCCACGCGCTTTTCCCACGCAACTACCCACAGGGTGCCCACATGAGCTCGGCTTGCATGCACGCCACGCATGGGAAAGCATGCAGCCATGTTGTCGATTCGAGAGAGCCCAGGCTAAGGGCAGTCTCCCTTAAACGCACCGCCATCCTTCTCGCGCGCGGGAGATCACCCAAACTGTTGGCGGAGCTAAGAGGCTTGGAGGAAGACTTGATACCCACAATCTCATAGGACGCTTCTGTGATGGAAGAATTGCTACTGATTATGTTGCTCAAACACTAGGGTTTACGTCTTTTCCACCGGCATATCTGAGCCCGCAAGCTTCTGGTGGAAATGGGGGTGAACTTTGCTCTAGGGGCATCCGACATTTATGATATTAATACTGCACAACACTAGAATGCAATATCCTTGATGCAACAGCTACACTATTTTCAACAGTACCAATCGAAAGTGGAGAGATATGTGGGGAGGGCCAATGTCTCTTCCATTGTGTCTCAATCCCTGTACATCGTTAGTGCTGGTGTCAGTGATTTCGTACAAAACTATTATAGAAGTCCTGAGCTTCTGAAGCAATACACCATTCCAGAGTTCGTGGAGTTTCTTATGCAAAAGTTTTCACAGTTTATTCACAGATGAGGAATGGTTCGACTTGACTGAGTGGGAGGAGGACCAAGTTTTGCAAGACTCAGGGCGGTCATGGATGCAGCCGAAGTCAATCATATGATGCATGCGTGGGTTCATAATTCTATTCTGATGGTCAGCCAAAATGCGTAGTAATTTTTTTTTCTCTTTTGATCCTTTGTTTGGTACTGACTGCCCAAATTGAAGATTGAAAATTATACCTTTTATATAAGCTAAGTGGACCGAGTCCCAGTCATAGCCATCCATAATTCCCCTATGTTTGTTCAAGTTATAGCTCCTCACGATTCTGGGGTTTCAATAAGTAGTTTTCCCTCTTCCCGATCAGTTAAAATGAACTGCTATAAAGGCATACAAATAAAAAAGGTAAGGTTATGAACAAAGTGCTTCAATGCAAGACCCAGCTTTTAAAAATCCAACATCTCCTCTTTCTGTTGGGGCACATCTAGATGCCTTTCGAATTGATGGGAGGACGCACTCACTATTTTAGCTTATGAATCATCAAATTTTCAGTGATTTTTTTTTTTTTTTAATTTCCTTGTGGTCACACTTCTCTTTTATTATTATTATTATTATTATATCTTCCAAGTGTTCAAATGCAAAGAGTTCTGGTTTTTAGAGAATTTAGTGTATTTATATTTCCATAGATAAATGGCTGCAATATTCTCCTAAGACCCTTCAATTTCCCATTGTCGTCATTCGGCCATCTTTCCAATTGAGCAAATCGCTTCAACTTGCACATGAAGCTTATGGGGAATGTTACGAGCAGGGCTACGCACTGTGAGTAGCGCAGACGCTAACCCCGGAGGCCGCGAGCATCTTGAATCATGCCATAGCAGAAGCTTGTGCCTCCCGGAATGGCCAAACGATTCCTCTACATGTTGCTGCGACGTTGTTGGCAGCCCCTGGTAGCATCTGCACCCTGCAAAACGCAGGCAAAAATGAAAAGATATATATGGGAACGATGGAAACCATAGCGGGAGGGTCAAAGACAGGACCAATTAAATTTAATTGCACAGGAATCTTATGGGGAATGTTCCAAGCAGGGATACGCAAATCCCTAATTAAAAAAACATAAAACTAAATGGTCCGTTCACGGCCAAAATAGAATAGCACATTACAACACAAATGTATAGTTCGGAAATAGAATATTTCACGGCTAAAATACAAAAAGCAAAGTTTGAAACAACACTGACAAGTGGAAACGATGAATTTTTATTTATTTATTTATTTTAAGATTAATGAGATTCGAGAAAATCATGACTTATTAGAGTGAGCGAATTTTGACGGGACAATCGCCGGACCGGCAATGGAAGCATTGTTGTTACGAACTCCACTTCAGGTCGTTTTCTGCGGCGGGGTTGAAGGGGGCTTCGCTCAATGATTTTCACCAGTCTGTGTAGGGAAATTGCAGAGTCGAATTTAATGCAGAAGTCTTCATTTTTCATGTTGTCGGGCAAGATCGATGCAAATGCAAACCCTGCTTTAAAGATGCTCCGGGACGACGGAAAATGTCGAAAGAATTTTGAACAATTTCATTTAAATTATGCGAAAAGAATACTTCGACCAAATTCTATGGAAAAAAAAAAGCTCGAAATAGCTTCTCTAGTTTCTAAATGAAGGAGTGGGTCCATTTATTTAACAATGATGGACGGTCGAGATGTGATATAAGAGATCAAGAGACGAGATCATCTCTGCATCGAAAAAGTGCGCACTCGATAAAAGGGAAGGTGGTTGCGGAATACAAACCACCATCACACGTGTCCAATCTTGATACGTCCGCATGTGGAAAAACGGTATTGCAAACCGCTCAAAGGGCAATGCGGAACACCCACCCTTTGCACGTGCGAAAAGACCATTTCCAAAAGTTATTTATTAGGTTAAATAATGCATTTTTTTTGTTATTACACATTAAATATAAATATTAAATAAATATTAATGTTAAACATTAAATATTAAAATTAAACCTTATTGTTAATTTTAAATATTAAAATTAATATTCAACATCATTACTATTTATCCTTAGATATTAAATATTAAACATTAAACATTATTTTTGAAGATTAAAATTTGATTTTAAAAAATATTTAACAACATTATTAATGTTTTTAATATTGTTATGTTTATTAATAATTATATTAATAATTATATTAATGATTATATTAATAATGATATTAATATAAATATAAATATTAAACATTAATATGAACATAAATTTTATATTATTAATTTCATTAATATTGAACTATTAATTATAATTATTATTTATATTTTCTAAAAAATAATATTATAAGCGATTGAGTATTGACCTGAGCGATTGAGTATTTAGCGATCTGAAGAATAGAGAATTCAGACATCCCAAATTTTAATACATAGTTATTATTGGTAGAGAATAATGTATGAAATAAGTAACCATTTATATTTTATAAATATATATTAAAAATTAATTTGATAGACTATTTTTTCATCAGTGAAGAGAGTATTTAACCATTTCCATGAAAAAAACTATTTAAAAACTTTTAACAAATTTGTTTTTCCAGTGAACGGTAGCTTTAAAAATTAAAAAACAAATGAATTTCAAATAATAATGAATGAGTTTTCATCATATTCATAAGATAAAGCATTGTAAATTTTGTGCAAATTCAAAATATCAATATTATTACAAACAAAATAGGAACGGACTTTATTGAAACATTATATATATAAGCTTTCTACAAATTCATAATGTCAATATTATTAAAAGAAAAAAAAAAAATGGTAAAACTTTTAATGAAGCTAAAACAACAAAAATAAAGAAATGGAATAATGATGGATTTTAAGGGGCAATTTGGTTCAACTGTTAGAGGTTACAGATTGACTCATGGATGCATGTGAAATATGTAAGTCGGTACCTTTTGTTTTTCAATTTTTTAAGTGATCTAACATACGAAATAATGAGAATTTCAGGATATCCAACATTTAGATGTGAATTAAATGTATAATTAGGATCTTCTATTTGTTTTTTTCAGCTTTCAAATGATAAAAACATACAAAATAATGACAAATTCTATCAGGACTTTGTAGACATATTGAAAGCATAAGGAATCTGAATTGAATTCACGACTTTGTGGACATCTCGAAAATATAACAACTCTGAATTCATTTTAAGAGGACGACCATGCTGAGTCGGTGACACTGTAATATTGTGTACTGTCGGTAGAATGATTGGGCGTTATTGAGAACCCTATCCATATCGAAATGCCTTTGAATATCCATAGAAAACATATGGTTTTCGTTGATTTAGAAACGTTAATAGTTTCCAATTCTAGAGAAGAGTGGCATCGTTCCTCCTTCCCTAGTTTTAAAATTTAAAATAATAAAAAAATTATTGCTAGATTTATTAGAGTTAGTAAATAACATTATTTTTGTGAAGAATATTTTATTTCCATCAAAATATATTAAAGGATAACATTCTTCGCTCACTCCCAACAGCGACGGCGAAGCCGTGGTAGCAAAGGCGCCAATGGATATACATCTACGGTGAAAATTGGAAGGCTTTTTCTTGGAGACGGTTGCAGATGAAAGCATTCAAACACTGGGTTTTCAATTCCGAGCAGAATGATATCTGAAGGTATGGATTTCATAACATTATAACATCGTTTTGGCATTGGAAAAACCTAATTTAATATGTGTATACGAAACTTGATTTACATTTCTCAATCCACAGACTTGGACTGGAAAATTGATTAATACATAGTGCACATGCCTTTATCACTGCTACTTCGCCAATGAATAACCAGAATTAACTTTTAGGATTTCGAGAAATGGACAATAAGTCAAAGAATAATGAATTGCTAAGAATGGGGCAAGTTTTTCTTTTTATAGTCTCGTAAGCGGTTTTCACCGCCCAAGGTGGTATCGCATGGTCCATTGAGTAGTCTTCAATACCATTTTTACATATGCGGATGACTTGGAGAGTGACACGTACGAAGGTGGTTTCTTTTCCGCACCGGCTTTATTACTTATCTCTCGAGCTCTTTGGCAATGCGGGTGTCAATGTGGACTGTCGATCTGGATTCTCAACGCTGCACCGTTGATCTTACCATAGTCCCGTTGCACGTTGCAGATGAAAGCATTCAAACACTGGGTTTTCAATTCCAAGCAGAACGATATCTGAAGGTATGGATTTCATAACATTATGACATCGTTTTGGCATTGGAAAAACCTAATTTAATATGTGTATACAAAACTTGATTTACATTTCTCAATCCACAGACTTGGACTGGAAAATTGATTAATACATAGTGCACATGCCTTTATCACTGCTACTTCGCCAATGAATAACTAGAATTAACTTTTATAATCAAAAGCAACCAAACAGTAAAATATCGCATCATTCAAAACTGAGAATATTTGGTATACAGATTGTTGTACATAAAATCTTAGATGCCCAAACGAGAGGTAACAAACATAAACATTACAAGTAGAGGTTACCAGAGAGATTAAGGTGGCGACTTTAACAAAGACCATACACAGATTGGTTAACTGCAGTATGACTACCTTCGCCGACCCAAATTAGCTGAGTTCATAAGCGACGGGGTTAGAGAGAGAACAAACAACCTGTTTTATCCATGGTTAAAAAAATTACCCAGTAGCCCAAGCTGGAAACCTTCAAACTTGGGGAGAATGAAATTACATATAATAAGGAACGTGATGGGATGTTAGAAATCAAAGACTGTTTTTTTTTTCAGTACAGCTGTGGGATCGCTGTCGCAGCCTAAAAACATATCGCTGGGAACTCGCTAGAATGCAGCAACGCGTTGCCAGGAGCGAGTCGGGAGAAGCATAGCCTTCCACGTGGCACGATTCCATTGGCTCTATGAGCGAGGAATCTTGCTGATGTGGAAGTAATGCTTCTCCATGGTGAATGCCTACGGCGTAATTACTGGGGAGATGAGTAGATGAGGGATGGCCAGAGATGAGTTCGAATGCGAGGCTGCAGGTTTTTGTACGTTTTTAGCTGCAGATTCTAGCTTATCGGCAGGGCTAGCAGACCGCCACATTCTCAGTGACTTAGTACTAACCTAGCTTAAACAAAAAATTGGGAATTTTTTACTCGTGGTTTGTCATCCGACATAACAGCTCTTTCTCCTCTGTTTGTGACACATCGTTTTTCCTCTGTGAATGCCGGCATGGGTGTTAGTTTTGAGGCTACGATGGCAGAGGGTCACCCTCGTGAGCATTCGTTGGTTTTTTCTCTGACTCGACAAATCCCTAAGGTTTGGACAAACCCTAACTCTGTGGTGGTTTACTCTAGTCCGATGGCTGCGAAGGGAAATCCGCTCCCCCCGAGCCCCAATGGTCCCCCTGTTGACCTTTGCATTGCAGATGTCCCTTTGAACCTTCTTGGCTTGACGTTCGTCAATACTATGGGTTTCTCAGAGGGAAACTGGTTTCCTGACTCGCGACGTAGGTTATTTGGTGATAAGGCATCCAAACGTCAAAGGACCAAAGTCGAACGGGTTAAGAAAACGAAGTCGCTGTGTGCATTGGGGAAAGACGTTACCTTTGACATGGTACAGTCTCAGTCCACCTAGAATTTGATTGCCAGTTTAGAATACGTTCAACTTAACAGACCTGAGCTATTGAATTGGCTTTCGGCGGCATGGAAGCCTATTATTAACTATGTGTCGCAGGTGGTTGCATTGTTTAATGGCTGGTTCATCTTTCACTCTCTCTCGGAGGACAATTTACATGAGATTTTATCGAGGTTCTGGGTATTTGGTTTAGGATCTTTAGTCCTCTGCAGATGCTACTCTACTTTCGACCCTTGGCACGAGAATATGCCGAAGAGGCATTTGTGGGTTTTGTTTCCCAGTCCCCCCCCCCTTGTTGGAATTTTAAGGCCTTTTTGGCGGTGGGTAATTCCATTGGGCGATTTATTATGGTAGAAGAAGATACGCTAGTGTCCTTGGACCGGCGTAGACCCAGGATACTTTTGGAGATGGAGGTGGCGGAAGGGTTACCTGGCAAAGTGGAGATTCGTTGGGATGGGGGTAGTTTTTCCCAGTGACTCAACTACTAGAAAATCCCTTATCGGTGCTTTCGTTGTCATCGGACGAGTCATCTTCAACAAGAGTGCAACGGTACCTTGGAGGAGGTGGTCAATGAGACTTCTGATTCACACTCTTCCAATAATACACAATAGGATGAGGAGGACCACCTTAGGTTTCTAATTCCCCTTGATGTGGAGTTTGCGACTTCCTTTTTGGGTAAGTTTCGAAACTCTGTTCCTCTCTTACTTAAATTCCTTAGTTTTGAGGACATTTTGGGTGGTTTATGCCTACCTTCCCTGATGTGTGATGCTCCTCGATCCCCCTATGGAGATCCTGCTAGGTTATTTGGTGATTTTGCACCTTTATAGGGTGTGGTGGCATCGATCAATATTGGGGGTTCGAATGGGAACTTTTATGTGCCTTCCCCTGTTGGTCTTCCTATTTCGGCTGGGGTTTCTGGTTTAGGTGGGGTGGGGACTGGTGGTTCTTTTGCTTCTTCTGAGGATGTTCAACTTCATATTGAACTCTCTTCTTCCCCGATTGCTGATGTGCAGACTCCCCCTTCCCCGGGGGTCAATAATTTCCATTCTTCTCTTGCTAATAACCCTAGTCGACCTCTCACTGTATACTCTGGCATGGAAGGGGAATCTCAGGACCATTCTCCGATTACTTATATTAGGCAGGCCTATGTTACTACCCGAAAACAGTTAAGGAAAAATAAGTCCTCTCCTAACCAAAAATTTACTAACCCTACTCTTTCTTCACTTTACTCTGTTTCGGCTGCTTTGAATGAAAATTTGTCCTCCCCCGGGGTCCTTAGAGCGATTGCACCCCAGGATCTATGTCCTTGATGTTGATTGTGTCATTGATCATTCGTGGGATTTGGAGTTCTCCCAAAAGAACTGCACTGAGGCGTCTCTTGGATTCTTCTTGTCTGGTAGTTTTTTTTATTCAAGAAACTATGACTATTGCGGAAAAAACCTGCGCTTTTTCGCTTTTTCCCTTAAATTGAGATCTACCTGGTTATGTTGTGGTCTTGATGCCTGTGGTTTTTCCGAGGGTTTATTAATTGCTTGGAATTCCAACCTTGCAGATTTCAGACCATTTACTTATGTGGCCAATCGGATGGTTGAAGGGCGTTTGAAGGGTTTGGATCAGGTTATTTAGGTGCATATGCCGCTTATCATCGAAGGAAGGATTTATGGGGAACCGTGGAGGCTTCAAGCATATTGAAGGACCCGTCCGTAATTGTGGGGGGTATTTGAATCTGACATTGTCCTTTGCATAGGTCCGGGGTTCGAATTGTGCGTCTGATCCTTTGGAAGCTTACTTTAGAGGCCTATTTGATTCGGTTGGCCTTATTGATGTTTTCTCGGGGAGCTTAGTTCCGACTTGGTTGAATGTACGCACTGGTAAAGCGGGGGTGGCCAAATGACTCGGTCGTTTCTTAATGGCTGAACCTTTATGTGAACTCCTGGGCAGGTGCATACAGCTGGATACAGACTTTGCCCCTACTGCTTATCCTTTCAAATTCAACTGAACGTGGTTAGAGGATTGTGATTTTGTGCTTTTGTTCACCATAAATGGGGTTCCTTCTCTTTGGAACATGGTTTATCTCCCGCTTATCGTTTTTTCAAGAAAATTAACATGCTAAAGAAGGAGGTGGTACAGTGGGATAAGGCTAAGAGGAAGGCGAATGCATTGAAACTTGTCTTGATCGAAGAAGAGCTTGTTGGGTTGATGGATTCTGTGGACGAGGATTATTTCTCAGTGCAGAGGAAGGAGGCAGTTCTTTGGATCTAATATCAGAAGGCTCAACTCCTTAAACAAGAAGAAAGTACTTGGAGGCTCAAGAGCCGGGCCACTTGGGTTGCACTTGACGATAACAACACCAAGTTCTTTCAGAGGTTTTCCAATAAAAGAAGATTGCATAATTCTATTTGGGAACTCAATGATTCAGATGGCAATGTTATCAATTTGGATTTGTCATTGAAGGCTGCTATGGTTACATTCTTCAAAGGTATATATGATGACAGGCCTGCTTCTAATCTAGAAAATCAGCTAAAGTTGGTGTGGAAGTTCCCTAGGTTTTTTAATCCCCATGAAGGCTCAAAAGTGGGGAAGGAAGTCTCTCTGGACGAGGTGAAGGAAATCTTACAACATTCTGAGAAAGATAAGAGTCTGGGCCCTAACGGGTAGATTGTTGAATTCTTTATCCAGTTCTTTGACTTGGTTGGGATTAATCTTAGGGAGGCAGTGGAGGATATCAGGAAAAAATGACACATGCCAAAAGATATGAATTTCACCTATATATCATTGATTCCCAAAAAAGACAAACCGGATTCCTTTAATAACTACCGCCCTATTTCTTTGTGTAATCTGGTATACAAAGTGGTGATGGAAATTATTTCGAATCGGATCAAACCTATCCTTGAGAGGTTTACTTCTACTGAAAAATTTGGTTTCCTAACTAACCGCCATATTTTGGACACGGTGGGCATGGCTAAGGAAACCTTACATTCAATCAAAGTTAATAATCTCCAGGATTTCATTTTAAAATTAGACCTTAGCAAAGCCTATGACCGGGTGGATTCGGGGTACTTGCGGTTTATTCTAATACAAATTGGTCTACATGTGGATGTCTGCAACTGGATCATGTGTTGCGTCTCATCAACATATTTTTCCGTATTAATTAATGGTGATCCTTCCAACACTTTCTTGGGCTACAGAGGATTATGTCAGGGTTGCCCCTTATATCCTCTTCTCTTCCTTCTGGATATTGAAGGTATTAGCAGGGCTATTCTTGAAGCCAAATTTGATGGTAAAATAAAAGGTATAAAGATTAGTAATTCCCTTTTCATAACTCACTTATTATTCGTTGATGATGTTATTCTATTTGGTTGTGGATCAATGGAGGAATGTAGCGCTTATAAGCTGTTATCCATAAAGTTGAACCCTGACTGCTAGGTTCAAGCTTAGAGAAATCTTAACAATAGATAGAGGATAGTTGTAAATAGGACAAAGATCAAGATAATTTTAAATATTTGGACAGCAGGCAATGCATCAACAGAGAATGAACACTAATAAGACATAGCTATGAAGCATGACTTTGTGAAAAATATGATTCAGGTTCTGTTTTCAAACCATTACAGATAGTTGCATGTTAACCAAGAGAATCATGACATGGAATGTTAAGACCATAGACAGACAAAATAATGGTAACATGTACTTTATATATTAAAACAGAAAGGCTCACAGATCACAATCATTTCAAGAAACAACTATATCAACCCAGGAAATGTAATTCATGCCTCTGTCAATACAGTCTCAGCCCTCGACTTGAACTCTCTCTACCAGACCTTTCTTTTACAATATATATAAAATACAGTTCATATCATTGATCTAAACTGAAGGGGATCGAGATATCCCTTAACTAAAAATAGAAAATTGTTACACAATAATAGGATCTATAAGAGAAGATAAAATTTATAATTAATTTAAGATCCTATTCTTCAGGGATTTTCAAATCCATAATGGGTCGATTTCGATAAGATGAGAGCTGGAAGCATAACCTTTAGGTAACCGAAAATTTGCCATAATGAAGACCAATTTCATCCTGATGCATTGATCTTCTAGATTACTGAGTATATCCATAAGTTGCATAAACCTGCATTGATCTTCTGTGCAGTAAGCACTACAAAATTACTGGGCATATGCTCTGCCTCCTGCTGCCCTGCTGCTATTTGTCACTTCCAGGAATTTAAGAAATAATTTTGGTAGCGCTACCATAAGTCTTCAAACATTTGAACCACCTGCTATACCATTTATATCACAATGTAGCTCAATGAAACCGTAAATAATTCTAGTGCTCAGGTAATAGGTTCGAGTCACTAGAGTGGCGAACTATGACTCCATTGACTTTGTTGAATCTTCCAACTTTCTCCAGAACTACCACTATAACTTACATTATTATGATCGTGACAACCTTCAAAGAATACGCAGGAGCTTTAAATATAAGGTGAGACTTGGCATTTTGACGTTCTCAACATCCATTCCTCTGTCACTCGAACTCTTTCGCTTGGTATATGATTTTATGTTCTTCTTGGATGATCTTAAGACTGGACGGAATAGTTTTTGTCAAAAGGTTTAGAGTAACTTTTATATTCTTTATAAAGAATATGTTACTCTTTAAAATGAAAGCTTTTAACATAAGTTCCTTTATGATAAATGTTATGGATGGATCATGCACAAGTATCGAGATTTCAAACAAAACCTTAACATTGGACTCAAAAGTGAAATTCATTAATAATAAGGTGGACTTCAAAGTTAATGGATTTGGAGTTTGTCATAAGACATCATTTAAATTAAAATTTGACATAAAGACCATAAATGAATTATCTTGAAGGAGAAGGTTTTGGCAAAACAGAGACTTAGTTTTATTATAGATCTTGGTTTGATATAAATTTTAAATGAGACTCACTGGATTGAAGGTTTTGGGTAAAAAGAGCAGACTAGGTTTATTGGCATATTCATGAATTGGTAAAAAATGCTAGTAGATTTTACATCTGCGTTGTCAAAATCCAAAAACTTTAACGGGGAAGATCTAGTGACAACATAAGGCCACATTGGACATGCTTTGCAATGCTTCTCGTATGATTTTAAGTCCACAAAACCCTCCTTTTTTATTAGTTGTGTTGATGCTATGTATTAGTAGACAGGTTGGAAAATTGTTTCCATTCAGAATGGAGGATATTGATAATGGTTTTAAGTATTTGGGCTTCTTCCTTAAACCCAATGGATATAGAGTGAAAGATTGGTTTTGGCTTATCAAAAAAGTGGAAAAAAGGATCTATTGTTGGACTTATCGGTGGCTTTCTCTGGGGGGACGTCTTACACTTACCAAATTAGTTTTGGAAAGCATCCGAGTATACTAGATTTCCCTGGGTATGGTTCCAGTCTTGACCATCGATGCCATTTGGAGAAAATTGTTCCAGTTCCTTTGGGATGGGAACTTGGAACATTCCAAATTCCATCTATCCTTGTGGGAATATTTTTCAACTTCTAAGTCTGTAGGTGGTTGGGGGTTAAAGCATCTAGGGGTTTTTGGCAAATCTTTGTGTGCTAATAATCTGTGGAGGGGATTATTTGGTTCTACACTCTGGAGCAGGGTTTTAGATGTTAAATATATTAAGGCTTATTCCATTTCAGAGTGGTTTTCAGAAACAAGTGTATGTACCTTCTAACGCACCGTCGATGTGGAAGAACCTTCTAAAGTTTCTTCTTGTTATTAGAGATAGGATTTGTTGGCAGGTGGGGAGGGGGATACAAGTGGCGATTGGAATCGACCCTATTATTGGTTTCAGTGGAAATTTCATGCTATCTCCTCCTTTGATTGTTGAATTGCACTCCAAGAATCTTTTCTAGATAGTCCATATCAAAGACTGTACTACTTCGGCCGACTCCTTAAATTGTTGGCTCTCGGGGGAGGATTTGTGCCTCTCTCCATAGGTTACTGAGGAATGGGCGGTTTATCTGAGGAATCTAAATACCATAGGCGTTGTCTTAAGTGATCAGTTGGATTCTTTAGTTTGGGACTAGAAAAACTCTATTGGTTCTCCAACATCAAAGTTGGCATATGATTCACTGATCAACAAGGTGATATCGTGGGATTCAAAGTGGTGGAACAAAAAACTTTGGAAATGGAGGATTCCTCACTGGTTAAAATGTTTTATTTCGATTTGTTTGGAGGATATAATCCCCACATGGGACAACCTGTTGAGAAAGGGCTTCATTGGTGTCACGTCCCCACTGACCTCCATGGCCATAGAAGACCCTGATACATTTTTTTTTCTCCAAATCCGATTGAACATACACACAGTCAAAATAGCTCGGGTCCACAATTCGCAACCCACAATTGCAAACCCGCAAACCGCAATCCGTAATCCGCAATTGCGCATGTGGAAATGCAAAACTTCATAATCGGAAAACTTACATTTCCGCAATCCACAATCCGCAACGGTGGACTTGCAACCCATAATCCGCAAATGCGAACCCGCAATCCACAATCCACAATGGAGGACCCACAACCCGTAATCCGCAAATGCGAACCTGCAATCTGCAATTGCGGATGCGGAAGATCAAAACTTCATAACTAGAAAACTTACCTTTTCACAATCTACAATTCGCAAAGGGGGACTCGCAACCAGCAATTCGTAATCCGCAATTGCTGATGCGGAAGGTCATTTTTCAATTTCCGACAAAGATCACTTCCGCAATCCGCAATCCACAATTGCGGATGCGGGCATGTGGAACCATACCCCTGTAATGGAAAATTTCCACATAAAGGTTTGAGGTGCATAACTTCTCCATCCTTAGTCCAAATGAGACAAGGTCTGTACCATTGGAAAGCTCTTGGAGAGCTCTATCCAATGGTGAAATCCATGCCCCATCTGAGCACTCCTTCCCTATCAAATTCCCTCTGATTTTCTTCCCAAAACTCCACTTAAAACTTCAACCTTCTTTCTACCATCACCTTCCCTTCCACCTGACCCACCAAGGGGTTCTGAAACACCTCCAGGGCATTCCCCTCCTTCCCAAGGATCAGGTACAAACATACAACTCATTTCCAAGTTAATCATACACATCATAAAAAGTAAAATGCATTAAATCAGATCTAACCAATACATCTATCATATGCAAGACTTATAATGCATTAAACTCATGCAATACAATGATATACATGTAACAATGAACTCAACCCTTCACTCAGGCCTGTACATGACTTCATGTCAATCAATTCATATGAACATGCATTCTACAATTCCATAATTAAACGTGAATTGAACATAAGCAACCATTTCATAACAATGGAACACCATCATTTAACATAGCAAGAGTACTTATCTTGAATTTCCGAAGCAACTGGCTAAGTGAGAGCAACGTTCCACCCAACCTTAGATCTCTGTCCATCTTGTACTCTTTCAGCTGAGAGATCACCCCCGAATTGGGTTGTGTATCCACTAAGGAAGGCTATCAGGTTCTCTCACAGTCAAGGTTCCATCCCAATGCTAAGCCAATCTGTAGTTGGATTTATCAAGCATTCCACGGAACCTACCCATGCTAAGCCAACCTACAGTGGGTTTATCAAGCATTCAGGGCCACACTGGTCATGCTAAGCCAACTTCCAGTTGGTTTTATCAAGCATACCAACAGCAGGGTCATGCTAAGCCAACATACAGTTGTGTTTATCAAGCATATCAAACAAGCTGATCAAGCTAAGCCAACTTGCAGTGGGTTTATCAGGCATACCAAGAAATACAATCATGCTAAGCCAAAATACCGTTGGGTTTATCAAACATATCAGACAAGTTGATCATGTTAAACCAACTAACAATGGGTTTATCAAGTGAACAGGGACATCAAGGGAGGTGTTGCTAATCTAGTGAGCTCAACCACATAGCTACAGGAATCTCAACACTTAGTCGACCTGGCACCCACATTACTTACCGCATCCAACACAAGGAAGACCCTTTTCCCTGCTACATAGTCCCTCAAGGCCTCTTCCCTTCTAGTGCTATTCCAGGATGGGCATAGAAAGGTCCAATTGCTAGTTCTATGAGACTTCATCCTTCACTTGGTTTATCAAGCAACCCAACCTTCTTCCACATTTCAATGACGGACTCCTTCCAGGCTTGCAGACAAGCTCTGTTCCACAATCTATCTTCTGCGATCCAAGGTCTGGTCCTCACGGTTTCTCTGCATTGTTTAATATTTCATTTTCCTCACGGGTTCTATCACTCTGTCATGGACACTCTGTCATTAGAAGACCGGGTTCACACACACGGTTTTCATGGCTATCAACTCTCTGGTATTTATATTACACAGGGAAAACACGATTATCTTCAGGTTATTCCCCTCAGTTGGCTCTGCGTATGCAGGGATGTAGGAGCGAGCTCTCTTTGGATCGATGGATCGTGTGTGGCAAGTGCCCATGGATGAGGGATGAATGTGGTGGTTTTTTCCTTCCACCCGCGATAGTCAAATAGGCTCTTCCCGTTTCAGGCATTGAGTGTCTTCCAGGACAAGTAATCAGAGCCATGCCCTGCCATACGAAATTGCAGGCATGCTCCCTACTCCATCGGCTTTAGCATTAGGGTTCCTAACCACCCTCTGCAACTGAATTAATGTCATTAGGGAGTTCAAACGGGTTCACACTCAGACATGTGGAAACATGGGAAACCAATCCCAAAACCCCCTCACCTCTCCCTAGTGGATACATGTGGCCCCTTCTCATTAGTTGCCTCTTTAGCCATCTTCTTGGTTATTTTATTCATTAATAATAATTACATCATTTACATTTCTTCATGGCTTAACATCCCATGAATAATTAAACTGTCTAAATACTTGCCTAAGCAATAATCCTTAAACATCCACTAGTGGGGGCCTTGGACTTGAGCACCACACTAGGGAAAATACACACACTGCATATATATACAGTATTTACATTGAAGCCAAATAACATCAACGAAAAAATTGGGTATTACAACTCCCTCTCTCTTAAAATAACACCGTCCTCGGTGTTCCCAAAACTGAACAAAAATGGGAATGTCTCTTTCATGGCATCCTCCAGCTCCCATGTGGCCTCTTTTGGACTAAGGTGCCTCCATTGCACCTTTACCTTCCCTATGGCCCGGTTCCGGAGCAAGATAACCTTCCTATCGAGGATGCATGTAGGCTTCACCTGGAACACTCCCTTTAGTTCCACTTGTATCACATGCCAATCAATGATATGATTAGGATAATATACATATTTCTTAATCAAAGATACATGGAAAACATTATGATCTTTCATGTTAGTAGGCAATGCAATCCTATATGCAACTGGCCCTATCCTATCAAGGACTTCAAATGGCCCACAATATCTGGGTGCCAAATTGGCACAACTTCCCAACTTCATGGAACTCTTCCTTGGTTTCACTCTCAAGTAGACATGATCCCCAATCTAAAATTCCTTATGCATTCTTTTCAGATCTGCATAACTCTTCTGCCTGTCCCGTGTTGCCTTCAAATTCTGCCTGATCTTCACAATCTCCTGATCCATCTCCTTAATCATTTCTGGTCCAAGCATTACTCTATTCACTGGGTTGTCCCAGCTCACTGGAGTTCTACATTCTTTGCCATACAACACTTCAAAAGGACTCATCTTCAATGATGCTTGATGTCCATTGTTGTAAGCAAATTCCACTAAGTGTAAATAGTTTTCTCACTTAGATGGTTTATCCATCACATACATCCTTAACATATCTTCAAGGATCTGATTTACTCTCTCAGTCTAACCATCTATTTGAGGATGATAAGCTATGCTAAACTTCAACTGAGTTCCCAACTCTTGGAACAATCCTTTCCAAAAATTAAATGTGAACTTCGTGTCACGGTCTGAAACTATTGCCTTAGGCAATCCATCCAATCTGAATATCTCTCTCATGCATATCTGCAATTTCATTAGCCTTGCGGGTGGACTTGACTGGAATGAAATGAGATACCTTTGATAGCTTGTCTACCACCACCATGATTGAATCATGCTTCTTCACCGTCATTGGAAACCCAGTTACGAAATCCATAGAGATCACTTCCCACTTCCATTCTGGGATGGGAAATGGATGCAACAATCCTGTTGGATGTTGATTCTCTGCCTTGACCTGTTGACACTTCTGACATCTAGTAATGTACTCAGTTATGTCTTTCTTCACACCAAGCCAAAAGTACTGCTTCCTTGCTACTGTATAGTCTTTTGATACCCTGGGTGTCGTGAGTATGGCCTTTGATGTATCTCATCCATCACCAACTTCTTCAAATCTGCACTGTTTGGAATGTACAGTCTGGTATTCTGATAAATGAGAACATTACCCTCACCCAGTTGATATCTTGCATACCTCTCCCTTATAACATTTTGCTGCAATTTCTCTTTGATCTGAAGGTAGATTTCATCACTATCTTGAACCTCTAAAATTTTTTCCTTCAAATTTGATTCACACTTACTTATTGTTGCACTATGGAATCTCCTGCTGAGTGCATCGACAACCTTATTCTCCTTACCCTTTACATGCTTAATTTCCAAATCGAACTCACAAAGAAACTCCATCCATCTAGTTTTCCTTGCATTCAAATTTGGCTGATCAAACAAGTATTTCAAACTTATATGATCAGTT
Source organism: Larix kaempferi (assembly GCA_027924585.1). Taxonomy (NCBI): domain Eukaryota; kingdom Viridiplantae; phylum Streptophyta; class Pinopsida; order Pinales; family Pinaceae; genus Larix; species Larix kaempferi. Next base: position 33,571,262 of record BSBM01000089.1, read on the forward strand.
TTGAGCTCAAATCTTCTCCCCAAGAGATAATGCCCCCGTCTCTTGAGAGCATGAACTATGGCTGCTAGCTCTAAGTCATGGGTGGCATAGTTCCTTTCATGCTCCTTCAGCTTCCTTGACTCATAACAAATCACAAACCCTTCTTGCATTAGCACTCCACCGAGTCCTTCAATGCAAGCATCGGTGCATACCACAAAATCCTTACTCGGATCTGCAATCCTCAAAACAGGTGCACTAGTAAGCAACTCCTTTAACGGCTGGAAACTTCTTTCACATTTTTTAGACCATGTGAATTTGATGTCCTTCCTCTGCAATGAAGTAATTGGATGGGATATATTGGAGAAGCCTTCAATAAACCTCCTTTATTAACCAACAAGGCCCATAAAAGATCTAACATCTGCTGCATTCCTTGGAGTAGACCAATCCATGATGGCCTCAATCTTCCCTGGATCCACTGCAATGCCCTATGTTGATATAATATGACCCAAATATTGCACCTTCTATTGATAGAAGTTACATTTACTTAGATTGGCATACAACTGGTACTCCTTGAGGATTTTCAATACCATTCTCAAATGTACATCGTGTTCTTCTTCATTCTTTGACTACACAAGGATATAATCCAAGAACAAAATTACAAACTTATCCAAGTACTTGCTGAAGACACTGTTCATGAGACACATGAATGTAGCGGGCGCATTGGTAATACCAAATGGCACTACTGTAAATTCATAATGACCATACCTAGTCCTGAAGGCTGTCTTATGAATATATTCTTCCTTTATCCTCACTTGATGGTACCCATACCTCAAGTCAATCTTCAAAAACACTCTAGCTTCCTTCATTTGATCAAACAAGTCATCAATCCTTGGCAAGGGATACTTGTTCTTAATTGTCACTTTATTGAGCTGCCTGTAATCAATACACAGCCTCAATGTTCCATCCTTCTTCTTAACAAACAACACTGGTGCACCCCATGGGGATACAATCGGTCTGATATATTCCTTGTCCATTAACTCCTGCAGCTACATCTTCAATTCTACCGACTCTGGTGTGCTCATTCTATAAGGAGCTTTGGAGATGGGTGTTGCTCCTGGAACAAGATTAATGGAAAAGTCAATATCTCTTTTGGGTGCCAATCCTGGAAACTCATATGGAAACACATCATGAAACTCTTGCAATATATGGAAGTCTTCTATCCTGGGTCCCTTATCTTCTGTTGAATTTGATATATGCACAGCATATAACTGGCAACCCTTTTTATAAAAATTCCTCAATTGCAGAGCTGAAATCTGCCTTACTAAAACATGCTTTGGAATTCCTTTAACCAACCTTGGTTGGCCTTCATCATCAAGTCATTCCAATGCTTTCTCATAACAGTCCACCTTGGATTTATGCCTTTCTAACCAATCCATGCCAATTAAGGCATCATATGATCCCAATGGTAATACATTTAATTCTGCATGTGTGAGGAGTCCATTCAATTCTATAGGACACTCCTTCACTACTTTACTTACCTTTCTCTTGGTACCGGTGGATAATTGAACTAGCCAAGCTTCATCATGTCTTACTTTACCAAGAGAAAAAATTTCAACTACCTTAGGAGATACATAACTATGAGTAGACCCTGGAACAGAAATAGGCTACTCATCAATCTTACCTGCAACCTCCACCACTGCTGATTGATGGTATACTTGATGATCATCCAGTGCTGCATAAATCCTAGGCATTGCTCTTGCCATGTTCCCTACTGTAGCTGCTCATTTAACATTGTGCAAGATTCCAGGGTTCTTCTTTGCATGTGGTTTTCCCCATAGCCTCAACACTGAAGTGGCCCCATTGATGTTCTATCCACTGGTACAACTGGCTTGAATTCTCTTCTTGCTAGCTGGCCTTGTGGAAATATCCTAAGATGATTTCTGAAGGGTGGTTTGGATTCACCTTTCTTCTGATCAAAACTTCCCTTGGGTTTACCTTTCCACGCTGGCTGCACCTTTGCTTTACCTTTACCCCGCTCATAGTAATGCTCTGCCATTCTAATGGCTTCATCCAATCTTGGTGGATTTACAAACTCTATTCTATCTCTGTAGCTTTGTGGTAGACTAACAAGGAAGCATTGGATCCTCACTCTTTAATCCTTGATGTAGTATACGTACCTCAGCAACTCCAAAAACTTGTGGACATGTTCATCCACGGTGTTCTGTCCTAGTCCGAGTTTTTTGAACTCTTTTCTTTTGCTATCATAATACCTAGCTGATAGGTACTTCTCCTGGAAATGTCTTTGAAACCTTTCCCATCTGACTCTTCTTTCACTGATTCCTTTCACTTGCATGAGGTGATCCCACCAAATAGAAGCTCTTCCACTAAGGTTATAAATAGCAACCTTAGCCTTTTCATTCTCTGAATACTCATGCGTTCTGAAGTACTTCTTCATTCCAAGAAGCCATGCCTCTGCTTCTTTACCTTCTTTGCTTTCACCATCAAAAGTGGGAGGTCTTGGCTTCCTAAATTCACCCCGTGGGATACTTCTGTGCCTCTTCCTGCCCTTACTCTTGCTGGCATTGCGTTTTGGGATCCCCTAAGGACCCTCATAATCATCTGAACTGCTAGAAGAAAACTTAGGAGAGGGTGTCCTATGTCTTCTTCTCACAGAACCCCTTCTAGGGCTGGGAGTTCTTCTCATAGAACGACCCCTAGACTGACTTTCTACATTTCTTTCCTCTCGGCCTTCATGGCTCGGGTTAGAACCACCGTTAATCCTTTGCTATAAGTCTGTAAGACTTTGCAAAATGGCTACATTGAGTTGATGTTGCTCTTCTTGCACTTTCATCATCCGCTCATTAAAACTTATCATAGTCTCAAAACCAAGTTTGGGGGAGTTACTTGCTCTTTTCTTCCATCAGACTCGGCCTCTGTATGTGCTTCTTGCACGTTCTCACCCAACACACCATCCTCTGGTCTAAACGAGTCTTGCGCATCGTTCAAAGTGACCATTCTTACACCTTTCTGTGCGCTGCACTATGATACGATTCGTCTTACGGCTGCTCCTATCTCTGTGCATACCAGAGACATTCTATTAGATATCACAAGCATGCAAATAACTCTATCATACCCATTCAAACCTAGAATTATTCATTTGAACAATTAATTAATCAAATAAATTCATCAAAACCACGCCATGGGCGCATCTCTCGACCAACAATTCATAACAAATCATGCATGATCCGGCCCAAACAGCTCCTAGTGTCGCAACTGAATCTCTGATACCAGTCTGTCACGTCACCATTGACCTCCATGGCCACGAGAGACCCTGATACATTTTTTTTTCTCCAAATCCGACTGAACATACACACAGTCGAAATAGCTCGGGTCTGCAATCTGCAACCCGTAATTGCGAACCCGCAACCCGCAACTTGCAATCCGCAATTGCGGATGCGGAAGTGCAAAACTTCATAATCGAAAAAGTTACCTTTCTAAAATCCGTAATCCGAAACGATGGACCCACAACCCGCAATCCACAAATGCAAACCCGCAATCCGCAATCTGCAACGACGGACCCACAAACTGCAATCCGCAAATGCGAACCCACAATCCGTAATCCGCAATTGCGGATGCGGAAGATCAAAAATTCATAACTGGAAAACTTACCTTTTCGCAATCCGCAATCCGCAATGGCGGACCTACAACCCGTAATCCGCAATCCACAATTATGGATGCGGAAGGTCAATTTTCAATTTCCTACAAAGATCACTTCCGCAATCCGTAATCTGCAATTGCAGATGCGGGCATGCGGAACCATACCCATGTAATGACAACTTTCCACATAAATTTCTGAGGTGCATAACTTCTCCATCTTTAGTCTGAATGAGACAAGGCCGGTACCGTTGGAAAGCTCTTGGAGAACTCTGTCCAATGGTGAAATCCCTGCCCCATCTGAGCAATCATTCCCTATCAAATTCCCTTTGAAGTTCTACCCAGAACTCCACTTAAAACTTCAACCTTCTTTCTACAATGACCTTCCCTTCCACCTGACCCACTGAGGGGTTCTGAAACACCTCCAGGGCATTCCCCTCCTTACCAAGGATCAGGTACAAGCATACAACTCATTTCCAAGTCAATCATACACATCATAATATGTAAAATGCATTAAATTAGATCTAACCAATACATCTATCATATGCAAGACTTATAATGCATTAAACTCATGCAATACAATGATATACATGTAAAAGTGAACTCAACCCTTCAATTAGGCCTACACATGACTTCATGTCAATTAATTCATATGAGCATGCATTCTACAATTCCACAATTGAACATAAGCAACCATTCCATAACAATGGAACACCATAATTTAACATAGCAAGAGTACTTATCTTGAATTTCCGAGCAACTGGCTAAGTGAGAGCAATGTTCCACCCAACCTTAGATCTTTGTCCAGCCTATACTCTTTCAGTTGAGATATCGCCCCCGAGCTGGGCTGTGTATCCACTAAGGAGGGTTATCAGGTTCTCTCACAGTCAAGGTTCCATCCCAATGCTAAGCCAATCTGTAGTTGGGTTTATCAAGCATTCCAGGGCATTTACCCATGCTAAGCCAACCTACAGTGGGTTTATCAAGCATTCAGGGACACACTGGTCATGCTAATCCAACTTCTAGTTGGTTTTATCAAGCATACCAACAGCAGGGTCATGCTAAGCCAACATACAGTTGTGTTTATCAAGCATATCAGACAAGCTGATCAAGCTAATCCAACCTGTAGTGGGTTTATCTGGCATACCAAGCAATATAATCATGCCAAGCTAGCATACCGTTGGGTTTATCAAACATATCAGACAAGCCGATAATGCTAAGCCAACCGACAGTGGGTTTATCAGGCGAACACGGATAGCAAGGGAGGCGTTGCTAATCTAGTGAGATCAACCATAGAGATGCAGGCATCTCAACACTCAGTTGACTTGGCACCCACATTACCTACCACATCCAACGTAAGGAAGACCCTTTTCTCTGCTACATAGTCCCTCAAGGCCTCTTCCCTTACAGTGCTATTCTAGGATGGGCATAGAAAGGTCCAATCACTATTTCTATGAGACTTTAGCCTTCACTGGGTTTATCAAGCAACCCAACCTTCTTCCACAGTTCAACGACGGACTCCTTCCAGGCTTGCAGATGAGCTCTGTTCCGCAATCTATCTTCCGTGATCCAAGCTCTGGTCCTCACGGTTTCTCTGCACTGTTTAAGCTTTCAATTTCCTCACGGGTTCTATCACTCCGTCATGGACACTCTGTCATCAGAAGACGGGGTTCACACACACACAGTTTTCATGGCTATCAACTCTCTGGTATTTCTATTACACAGGGAAAACACGATTATATTTAGGTTATTCCCCTCAGTTGGCTTTACGTATGCAAGGATGTAGGAGCTCTCTCTCTCTGTAGATCGATGGATCGTGTATGGCAAGTGCTCATGGATGAGGGATGAATGTGGTGGTTTTTTCCTTCCACCCACGGTAGTCAAATAGGATCTGCCCATTTCAGGTGTTGAGTGTCTTCCAGGACAAGTAATCAGAGCCATGCCTGCCATACAAAATCGTAGGCATGTTCCCTACTCCATCGGCTTTAGCAGCAGGGTTCCCAACCACCCTCTGCAACTGAATTAATGTCATTAGGGAGTTCAAACAGGTTCACAGTCATACATGTGGCAACATGGGAAACCAATCCCATAACCCCCTCACCTCTCCCTAGTGGATACATGTGGCCCCTTCTCATTAGTTCCCTCCTTAGCCAGCTTCTTGGTTATTTTATTCATTAATAATAATTACATCATTTACATTTCTTCATGGCTTAACAACCCATGAATGATCAAACTGTCTAAATACTTGCCTAGGCAATAATCCTTAAACATCCACTAGGGAAAATACACACACTGCATATATATATAGTATTTACATTGAATCCAAATAACATCAAGGGAAAATGGGGTATTACAATTGGCCCTGGATACTGCTCGTTATGCCATACAAATATTGAATCGGTGTTACATTTATTTTCTAGATGTGATTTCTTTAGGTAATCTTGGGTGGCTATCTGCGATAGACTACGAATCTGTGCGAATGTTGGGTTGTATTGGGAACACGATAATTTGTCGGCTTGTTTATACCGGTGGATGCAACACTAGGTGGAGTTTAGGGAACTTCCTATGTTTACTTTCTGGGAAATTTGGATGGTGCGTAATAGAGACATCTTCGAGGATCAGAGGCCAACCATTTTCAAAATAAAAACTGCCTCTATTTGTTCCTTTTTAGATTTTTACAAGGGGAAGTCTAGCCCGAAAACTCAGGTTCTCACCACGCCTGTAATGGAAGATGGGATTGTACATGGTTTCTTCAATGGGGCATCTAAGGAGGGTACTTGTGGAGCGGGTATGGTGTTATGATTAAAGGCGGATCATTGCTTACATTTGTGGATGGGTGTATGTATCGGTACTAACACCTGTGGTGAGGTTATTGCTCTTTGGGCTCTTTTATGGATCTCTCGACGAAAGGTCATGCTCAATCTTTTGGTATGGGGCGATTCACATATTTTTATTGACTGGGCTGCTGGCATATTTGCTTTACAGGTTCTTAATCTAAAAAAATGGATGTGAAGTATTGAGTAGATGAAAGAATACTTCTCTGTGCTCATGTTCAAGCACATCTATTGTGAGCTTAATGGTTTGGTATATGCTTTGTCCAAGAAAGTTGTGGGAGATATGGACGATCGCCTACATTTTGAAGAGTTCGTTGAAGACTAGCTGGTGGACTCGGGTCACCTGACATTTTCTAATTCCGACTGGAGTGGTTGTTTTCCTTCTATTTTTTGCATCCGGTGATGACTTGTGTTGCTATGTGCTCATATTGTCCTTTGTGGTTTTCATTGGTCATTGTTGTGGATATGGAGCCATCCTTGTTTTTTGTAAGTTTAGTTAACTTTATTTATTAGATAAGTGCCTTATGTTATCTCATTAGTGAATAACTTTATCGATGTAACTTTAATTCTACCTTTGAACTACCAAGTTACTGTTTTTTTCTATTGAAAAAAAATGAGTATATAGATAAAAAATTCTTTATATTAAAAAATATACACTTGTAAAAATTGTCACATATTAGTTGCATTTAACAACATATATAGTATGGAGTACAAATATGTAGAAACTAAATAAAAACCAAGATATACAACATTTTCATTTTATTGTTTAGAGTGAAAAAGAAAAATCACATTCTTTTCATGTAAATGTTTTTTTAATATGTATTCATAAATTGATGCAAGAAAAAAATATGTTTTATTTTTATTATTGTTTAAAGTGAAAAAAATCATATTCTTTTCATTCAAATGTTTTATTTTTGTAATGTGTATTCATAGATAGATGGAAGAAAAAATAATGTTTTATTTTTATCAAGTTTATTGAAAAAAATATGTTTTATTTTTATTATTGTTTAAAGTGAAAAAAAATCATATTCTTTTCATGCAAATGTATTATTTTTGTAATGTGTATTCATAGATAGATGGAAGAAAACATAATGTTTTATTTTTATTAAGTTTTTTTTTTTCATAGAAAAATTCAACTTACTATTAATATGCGAAATAGTAAATAAAGCCAGCTGTCAGATCATACAAATTTACACAAACCCTATCAGATAGAGCCATATGTCATCAAGTGACAGTATAGTGTCAACAACCATAACAGAATAGTCCAAAATAAATAGAGCCATAAGTCCCTAGATCGTCCATAAGTCGAACCAGAAATATATCCTGTAGTAGAACAGTACCCAACAGTCATCTGAGCAAAAATATACAAACCAAAATAAATAATAAGTCTCATATACAGTCATCCTCAACTGCCAGCCACCAAATGCATCATAAACAAGTATCAACTATGCTATAAATACCGAACAACATCTATAAGAGGCTGTAATAAATGCCGCAAAAAGATGGTGAGTATGGATATGCGCCCAACAAGTAGTTGGACCCAGAGCCTTCAAGGATCTGCACATAGAGCTAATAGTCAAATACGTTTAGAAGTCCGCATAATACTGGTAAGAAAAAACAAAATGTGTATAAGTAATAAAGACTAGAAGCCTCAAGTCCAATGCAAATGATATGAGCCGTGAGAAAACAGTATATCCTCCTGCCACTCCTGCCACATGATGACCCCAGCCTGAGAGGTAAGAGCCCGTTTGGAAAGCATATCCGCCTCCCTATTAACCTCTCTGAATACATGTTCAAAATGTATATGTTCAAATTCCAGGATAAGCTTATCAGCCGCTTCCATCCAGTGAGAGAGAAGTAGTACATTGAGTGATGACTTGCCTCTAGCCCAAGAGATAATAGATAAAGAATCACCCAATACTACAAGAGATGTGATCTTTCTCAAACGGGCATAGAACAGTAAGAGCTAAAGGGCACATAATTCACTCCTTGTATTGGTTCCAATCCCCAAATTTAGCCAGATATGAATGGAGACACTGTTGGAAATGTGAATTGCAGCGCCCGCTCCACCCCCCCCATTCCGACCCACAGCAGTCCCATCGAAGAATACACATGGGAAAATCAGCACCGGAGGTGCCAAACGGTATTTCTTATTCAGACTATCCCTGCCACCAACAGCTGCATGGATAGAGGTAAATTCTTTGTGTGCTGCAAGTGTTTTATAGCAAATTCCATCACAGAAAGGAGTCCTATTTTCAAAGATAAGAGAGTTTCGAGCTTTCCAAACCTCCCAGATCATATAGTATGGGAGTTCTGTACAACCAGCAGATACACGTGACCACGCCTCAAGACATTCACATAGTGAATGATGGATCCAACTGAATTGCACACCAGATTTGATTGCAATTTGATTCCAAAGATCTCGAATGAATTGACAGGAAGAGAATAGGTGATCAACTGATTCCTCCGGTGAGCAACATAGGGAGAACCATCCCGGGCCAAAAAACCCACATCGGCAAAGGTTATCCCAAGTTAGAATCTTGTTCCACATTGCAAGCCAGACAAAACATTTTATCTTGAGGGGTAAGACAAGTTTCCAGATAGTTTTATCCCACCAATGAACCACAGTCTGAGACTCAGCAAATAATGCATCATATGCCAATTTAGCTGATACATTACCGCCAGCCACATCCCACGACCAGACTAATCTGTCCGCAGCATCAGGAAATTGAATATTTGATTGATATAGCGGTCTGATATAATCATCCCATTCATTCCCCAAGGTACCCAATAGACCGAGCTGTGAAGCTGAAATCCAGAGAGACCGTCCATCCTTATAACGACCGGCCACATGCGCCAAAGTATAAAATCCCTTCGCTCTGAGGTGTGTCCTTAATTCCAGCGTTAGAGTATGTCCAGCTGGTCCCCCCAAGATCGGATCCAGCCCCAGTCTTATGTCGCGACCATTGCCAGACATCTAAGCAACCAATTTGCAATAACCCTGAAGGATCCCATCAAACCATTCCAAATATTTGAGACCCCCAAAGTAGCTGGCCGATTCACTCGCATCCAGTTTGTAACAGTGATAATTTTCTGGTATTTTGCTCTGATTATCCTTCCCCAAACCGAATTATCGAAGAGAGCGCGCCAGAGACTTTTCGCGTGCAGAGCCATGACAAATAGTTCTAGATACTTAATATTCCAGCCCCCCAAATTCCAGGGCCGGGCCAAAACAGTCCATTTCATAAGGTGAAATTTCTCATGATCTCCACCACCCGACCATAAGAAGCTGAACAGCTTTCGCCAAATTAAACAGAGGCTGGTTCTAGGGATTTTACACAGCGAGAACCAATATACACCAAAGTTCTGTAAGACGACTTTTGCCAAAGTAAGCCTGCCACCCATGGACAAATGGCGAAAGCTCCAGTGACTAATATGCATTTCAAACCGTCTAACAAGCCATGACCAATCATTTATCAAGTATTTAGTTGGCTTAATGAAAAATCCAAGATATTTCGATCCAGCATTGAGCTCCTTGAATTTTAGAGGCAGAACAGAACTTATCGACTGTTCCACATCATCCAATAGCGAATGTTTAAAAAAATGTGATTTTATATAGCTGATAATCATACCAGTAACCAGGCAAAACAGGTCAAGAATCTTCTTGTATTGTATCCATTTAGCAAGAATACCCTTTCCAAACAACATAACATCATCCACAAACAGTGAATGTGTAACAGCAATATCTCTTGAAATTTTAATGCCAGCAATCAGTCCCTCTCGTCGAGCCTTAGATATGGATAGACTCAACCCTTATTAAGTTTATTCGCTAATAGATGTAAGAAAAAAAGATGATAAAAATAGAGTTGCATTTGTCCATTTAGAAACGTAGCTGATGCAAGAAAACAAGACGATACGAATATAGTTGCATTTGTATGGATTGGTATTGTATTGAAGTACATAAAAGCACTACTGATAAAGCTTTTTGATATTGAGAATTATGTTGTTAATTGATATTGTTAAATTGCAAGATACATAATGTAATTATGTTAGAAAAATCTAAAAATATAAGTAAATAATAACAATAAGAATATAACACGTGATTTACGACGAAATTTTGGTATCTTTAATCTTTTATTATTATTCTGCAAAATAATAATATGTTGTTCATTGATATTGTAAAATAATTGTTCAATTGCAAGATATATAACTCAATTATGTTATAACTAGCAATTGCCTCAAAAGGTGCAAAATAACACCGAAAGGATTAAAATATATATTATAATAATAATAATATAGATGCGATGAAGTCAAAATAGAACAGTAAAATAGATGTCATGAAGAGCTTCCTCCTCATCAAAATATCTCTCTTTTCATTTGTTAAAGCATCATGGGAAATACAAAAGAAACATCTAAAAATTGAAGTGAAGGGTATTTCTTTAAAATGTAAAAACACTAAAGAATACATTTGAAACTAATTAATTTGCTCCTTGGTATAAGGAGTTATGTCACCAACAAAATTATAGGTGTGCTTCGTGGGTAGATGTTATGATGTTAATTGTGTGTCTCCCAAAAGAATTCAAAGTGTCTCAAATCTCTCTCTCTCTCACATAAACATAAATATAAAACTTAAATAATATTAAAAACCATATAGATGAATGTATTCAATGTTGACATTTATATTGACATATTGTGGAACATAAATTTGACATATTAAGCTTTTTTTAGGTAGGTAGATGCAAATCACTAGTTACAATTACAAGCCACATACAAAATAGTCATAATAAGTAGCTCCTACTTGAAACAAACAAATGGAAGAGATAATTAGTAGCCCATAGACTCACTAAAAGAATAAAATAGACAAGCTAGAAAGTCCTACTTCCAGTAGAGAATAACAATATTATTTACAATAAACTATTTAGTTATTGTCAAAACTATTTAAGATATAAAAAATAGAGAATATAGCTTTTGTGTATATCCATCTACCTTGGGTAAGGATAAACTTCATGACTAATTACTTAATAAATATGGAAGAAAATATGTGATGGCAGGAATAGTAGTGTATCAAGGATAATAATAATTCAGTTTATATATGTACAAGCATCTTTCTAAATAAACTCCAATCCTTCTAAACAACGAAATATTGATGTTGGGAAGTTGCAATTTCCTCTAATTTAAAGCTATACATTTATCCTCTTTACACTAGAAATGATATGAAAAGTAAATCAGAATATACAAATGGGAGATACAAGCCACAAAATTGTACATCATTTTCTAACAAAACTTAAAAGGAATCCAAAATGATGGCATGTTTGCTAGCAAGGTATTTCCCTATTTATTCTTTATGCAGCACATGAAATTTTCTCTTAGATTATTAAGCCTAAAATTTGTCTCCCTTGATGCAACATGGAACAAACTTTTCGGATTTGTAAGAGTTATAGAATCCTCACTTTGCTCAAAAGTCAATATTACAACATCCATCAACAACACAATAGAGCATACACCCTATCATGTATTGGAACATTACTCTCTTGTGATGGATTAAGAATAACTAACTAGGTTTTAGCAAAATCATTACTAAGCTCTCAAAAATAAATTATATGGACCTAAAAATAAATTATATGGACTATTGTAACTGAGGTGCAGACATTTTAATTAATAATCTTGGAATTGTAATATAATACATGCAAAGGAACACCCTTAAATGTACAACACAATATGTGTGATAAAAATACATAAATTAAATAAAATTACAAACAATGATTATCTTCACATTGAATATACGGATAAGTAGATAAACATAATATTGAGTATGTTTAAATATTTTCTATTGATATGTGAATATGGGTGTCTATTTTTGTTGTTTTTTGAGAAAACAATGTTTTTTTTTACTGCAATTTTTTTCATGTCTAACTATTCAATTTTGACATAGTTTTTTTACAATTAAAAAGTACATAGATTGTACTAGTGCATCTCTTATTTTTCATAAATGTTTCATGAATATTTTCATAGATATTTGGAGTTTCATCACATATTTTTATTAGAATTTTCCTCACCATATAGACACCCATATTCATGATTTTACCCTCTCATTTTTTCACAAAAGAGCTTTGTTGCATAGACTCAATTTTTTGTTTGTGATAGGTATTTGTTAACTGCTCATGCGGTAAACTTTAATTCTCAACCAATTTCGTAGTTTTCTGTAGTTGCATTATCTTGGCTCCCTACATTCATTGACTAACACTATTCTTGGAAGGTAAGCTATGCCCACCTCCGAAGCTTCAAGATATGTTGTCCCTCGTAAGAAGTGGGACCATCTGTGGGAATGTAGATGATGATTTTGTGTTTAGGGTAAATTCACCATGCCCCACTGTCAAAAAATTCACCCAAAGGATTGTGGCCATGATCAACAAGAATACCGTGATTATAGTGTCTCTAGGTAAGGTGCCAAGGCTGGTATTTTATCCAATGGTTCAGTCTCTGCTTTTTTAGATCTCCAGTGTGGAGAATCCTTCATCCCAACCACACTATGGTGAAAAGGAGGAGAACAACTCAAAACATGCCACAGAGCCCAATGGAATTGTCATAAGAGAGCATGTGATGGAGTTTATGTTGACTATGAGGAGGTTGATAACCTTGTTCCAATTATGGTCTCCAATATCCTCGTGCACATTGTGGAAACCCATGTTTACCATCTGCAAGATATAGTAACCATGCTTGATATGGAGTTGGATTCCATCTAGCCTGAATTGGATAAAGGTAAGAAACTCTAACATCTTTTCTCTCTTTTTCGTACTTTCCATACCACTTGTGAATTTAAGTTTAGTTTTTCATAATGAAAAATCCTCAATTTTAATGCCTGGTAACGAAAGTGACATTGATATAGTTTCTTCTCGTAGCAAAAGTCAAAGTGATTCATGTTAGAAAATTGTTTCTCACTCCTTTATTTCAAACAATTTTGTATCCTTGATCCATTTTGGTTTCCTTAAATACAATTGTCTCTTGATTGCAGAATGCTATATTTTCCATTTGTTAGTTGCTTGTAATCTCTAGAATATTCTAGATTTTTATTGTTAAATTGTAAATTCCACCTTAAGAAACAAAAGGATTTCCAACTTGTTTGGACAACTCATGCTTTAATCCCCAAATCATCCTTACATTCTCTCTCTCTCTCTGCAACTCCGCCCTCTAGCTACCTCTCTTGTTCCTTTAGTAACTTTTATTTTAATTTTTTCTTTTCTCAAGCCCTTCTAGCTATAAGGGAGTGGGTAAATAACTGGGGTAATTGTTGCAAAAGCTGTTTTATGAGAAACAACTACATTAAGAATTATGAAAGAGTGGTTCCATGTAAAAACCAACCCGTCTAGTAGTTTTGAGACACAACCCTATTATTTTCATCTTTAAGATTCAAGCTCTTATACAATCATTATTTTGGTTGGACAACATTCTGTTATGGTTGAACCGTATATTGAATCTTGTTGACCTCTTATACAATCATTATTTTGATTCGAAAACATTTTGATATAGGCCTGTACAATATATTGAAGCCTTACCAAGAGGAAAGGCAATTAGTTTCATCGATATATCTTGATATTTTCCTAAACACCTTTAATTGCTCACCTTGGTTACCATTTTGTATGGTTGATATTTCAACATTTGACTTTCTATGTTTTAGCAGCTTCAATTCCCACCAACAATTTGCTTTTCTTAAGCATTAAGAAGTATTTTGGTTTTAGTAGTTGATATCAAAGTAACGATATTTTTTTCCTTTGCAAGTTGAGAATAAAAACGTTATTGCCTTTCATCAACTTGCCTCAACAACACCTTATGTTTGTTGTTTGTAGCTTTTATTGATGTTCCTTTACACCTTCGGAGGCAATTGCTAGTATAGTTATAATTCTTTTTAAGATATATGATTTGCCAAGACTTCTATACTTGGATACAAAAAAATACACATTTGATTTTTGTTCCTCCCGTCCTCTAAATGTCACCAAAATTTATATATTTGACATTTTAAAAATTAGTAATATTTGTAGAAGATTAGTGAGACAATCTTAATTAATATTAAAGTCAAGTACCACGTCCATCCATGGGACATTGATGACCTTCTCATCTTCTATCTACACAATCTTGTCAAGAGTCTCATCTAGAAGCATGTCTAGCTTCCCCTCCAATTTATTAGTGACCTCCTTTGACAAACTTATTATTAGACTACACTCATTAGGTTGAAGACAAAAATGCTTTCGAATAAACTTTATATGCAAATGATCATAATAAATGAGGAAAATGCTTTAAAATGAAAAATATTAAAATATCATTAAACAAATAAACTTTATAGGCAAATGATGATAATAAATTAGATGATATTAGAAAAATGCTTTAGTATGAAAAAATATTAAAATATTATTAAACAAATAAACTTTATTTGCAAATGATGATAATAATTAGATGATATTTTTTAAAATAATATTTACACATTATTATGCTATTTCGAAATTATAGAATTTTTTATTAGAGAAAATAGAGATTGGTTAAACTTAAAAAATTATGAATGTGGATAATCTCTTCAACTTTGTGAGAGTATATATTAATCATTAATACAAAATATTATGAGGTTATACTTTATATGTAGTGTTTAATTATGATTAAAAATTTAATATTGCATGTATATCTCTCAAAATATTGAAATAAACTAAGAAATTAAGAGAGAAGTTATGGTGGTAAAATGAACACATAATCAACACAATGAACATAATATGTACCCTATAAAACTTGATGTGGGAAAACCCAACATGAGAATGAGGGTAATGTCTTGCTCTTTTCTTCTTAGATATATAATGCACTATATAAAAATAGAAGGTCTCACTATGTAGTTAGAATATACATTGTGAACTATGAATGTATACTATAAAATCTTCTTCTTCTTCCAATGCTACTCAAATATAATTATACTCTTTTGATTCAAGCTCAGTACAATAGGAAGAAAACCCCTTCCTTTCCTTGCGTCTTAGTTTTTGACATGTTTTAATAGCCATCAAGGGAAAGGGTTAGGGTTTTTGAATGTCCTGACTCCTAATTAGGATTGGGGTTTTGAACCTTCTAGAATCTTATACAAAGTCCACATGTGACTAGCTTTACATTTGTGTGTAATGAGGTCCAACGTAGCATCTACAAGGCACTGCGATGGTCAAACCATAGGTAGTTTGTGGGAGGCATAACTTCCTCATATGGACTCTAGTGGAGGAAATTTTTGGGCTATTAAAAAGCTCTTGATGAGTATAATAATGTCAAAGAGTTGCAAACTTTGTTTACGATTTTTTTACGCCTAAAATTGTCATTTAATGCTTGAAATAGGGTACAAAAATTATGGACCCCAAATCACCAAAATATGATCTACCCTTAAAATTGGCCCAACAATTCCACCTTGAGTCTATCAAACCATAAATAAATTACTAGGCATTGTGCAGCTCTCAAACACATAACTGCAAAATTTGGCATTATACATATTTTCAATTTTTGTAAAATGTCACCATGTTGCAAGTCAATCTAGATAAATATATGGAATATATTACGAAATTCACCTTATATACATATGGATTGATTCGTCTGTTGTACTATCACTAATTTAATGGTACAGAACATGCAATGGATCCACCTTTATTCTAAACTCAACATTACATGAACTTTAAAGGGTTTGCTCTTAAATTTTCAAATAGTTATTTGAATTTTTCCAATTATCACTCAATTTTTTCCAACAAATGTCAAGTTTCAATTATATTATCACCCCACGCTGTAGAGTCCTCTTATAATGTGAAGATCAACAATGTACTAAATTGATGAATGTACAATACCTCTATGCAAATTTTCACTCAAATGTAGCCCAAAAATCACAAATTGGGTAGACCCAAATCTAATCTTAGAACAGAGACATATATAGAGAGAATTAAATACAAAAAACCCATTAAGAAAAGGACCAAAAAGTGATTTAGATATAGGGAATACAAATTTACATGCAAAGGAAAAAGTGGCTAGAGGAAGCTCCATACTCTTAAACAGAGTCGAAGGGCCTTCTACTGTCAGAATCCAGGAGCTGAGGTTGGCCATGCCTTCACTTTAGGCTGCTGCAAATAAATCTTGAGAGTGACCCACAATAACACCCACCTGGTCACTAAGAATTCACCTGCATTCTGCTCCTAACAACAACCTCTTGCAAGAAACTCCAGCCAAATTTGTAGTTTTCTCTAGCCAAACACGCCAATTTCATTCCCTGTATATATTCTTTACTCCAAAATACAATCCCAAGTTACAATAAGAGGTCACTCTGGCACAACTTATTTCTATTTTCGATATTTCTAATAGAAGTTGGATTGATTTTTTTTATAAGAGAATTAGAGGTAGCTCCATTTTCTATAGGTTTGATAAGTAAAATAAAAATTTTAGTCTTGTGTTCTATGCATAGGTTTTGATTGTTCATAGTACATATTTTGAACAATTGTTCAGTATATATTTGATGTCCTGGGAAATATTGTAAAGTAGGGTCTTCCAATGTAAGGTTTCTTTACATGGTATAACTGTGGATTGCAAAATAAAAATAATTCAACTTAAGCAAACATACCATGAAATTAAGAATAGGCAATGTTAGTCAAAATCATAGATAACCTTTTAAGGCTAAGCTTTAAGTTGATCCCCGACTCATGAAAAAGAAAATGAAATACCTTCCTTGAGGGATTCCAGGACCACATCTGAAACATCTATATCATTCACCATATGAAAATATATTGTTTTTTTTGCATTTTTGGAAAAATGCAACATAAATTTCATTATTAAATGATATGAAAGAACATAAAAAATGTTACATTATTAACCCAAAGGGTGGTCACACAGGTAAATAATACACAATGTTTCATACACTGATTATCATTCTTCCACATGAACATCATTTTAAATTTAGAGTTTCTGGCCACATATATACAAGGTATAAGATTTAAATTTGCAGTGCATAATTTAACGATGAGTGCATAGTTCTAAGAAGAATTTCAATATTCATCCAAAATAACCAATCATAAAATGTCTATAGATTGGTCTCGATGATCAAGAAGCCCTTTTAACTAACACTACATTTCAACTTTAGACAAGTTTAATGAGCCAAGTTTGTATAAGAGATCAATAGTGCAGGTTGATCTGGGTTAATGGCTCTGGTTAAGATAGAAGGAAAGAAGAATTCAGCTTGTATAGCTAACCAGCAGTGTTAATCACTTGATTTGGTGTATGTGGGAAAAAACACCTCAATGCAAGTTCATACGCTGAAAATATAGCTCCATTTACCAAGAAAGCATGTGCCACAGCTGTTCCAAGGCCTTTCCAGAGGACTGGAAATCCTTCTTCTCGTACACTCTTCTTGAAGTAGTCAACAATCCCAGTGTACTTGGGAGATGCATCTGCTTGTCCTTGAAGTCTAGACTTAACCACATCCAATGGATATCAGAATATCCAACTTGCCACTCTCGCGCAACCCCCTGTTGTGAGCATTGTTAATAAACTTTCCTCTGCACTTTTCTGACAACCTGGGTGAATCCATTCTCTACTGTATTCATAAATCCAAAAGTAGACACTATGAGCAGGAGCATCATGAAGTACAATAATATCAAGTCCTCTATAAAGGCATTTCAATCCTTCTCTTTGTATGATGCTCTTTTCTTCCTTAATTGGACCAATCTTATTAGAGCTTGAAGTAGGATTTCTAGTTGTGTTAACTTGTAAACGAATCTTGGCAAGCTCCACTAGTGTAAGAATAACAGTTTGTATTGTCCCTGCTCCTATATCTACCAATGCTACACTTTTATATGATGGTGGCTCATTCTTCTTGTTGCTGACATCAAAAGCACGATTGTGACGGGCGATCGATATGTCGAGATTTTGGTGAATTTCGTGGAGAAGCAGGCAGGGTCGCTCTTGGAGGGAACCCTGATCCTGAAATTGAATCCTGTAGGATTATATTATGTTCAATATCGGCTCGAGGCTCTAAAGGAGCTTGAGCAGCTGCGCATAGGAGCTCTGGTTGATTACCTGCACGCTTACATTGCCGATTTGGGGGACCATCGGGCGCTCGAGCAGCTTCGGCGGGTTCTCCGTATGTTGACGTCTCTTAATTTCGTATCGATCTTGCCCCATCCTTGCAGAGACCCCACACTGCTCTATCTTTTGCCCTTCGGCCGGTTGCGGTATTTGGAGCTCCGAGGATGTGATCTCTCTACTTCCGCCGCACGAGGATTACTAGAGCCGAGGAACACTCTGGAAAAAATCATCTGCCACAATTCTACGGTAAGAGAATGTTGACTTTAAATTTTGACCTAATTTAATCAACCGACCTTGAATTCTGAATTTCCTCGACAAATATGACAAGTGTTTAAGGGTTGCATTGCTTACGCCCTGCTTGACTTTAAATGCTAGGTCTAAGGGTTAATTATTCTACTTTCCACTATAATTGGTAGGACTTGCGCCCGATCCTATTCCTTTTAATACTTCCTTTCCTTCTAATACTTGCCATTTAGGTTGGGGATGCAGACCATTGCAATAATGGAACCATTGCAACCAGTTTCATCCTTTTTAATACATCCCTTCCCTTCTAATACTTGCCATTTAGGTTGGGTAAGCAGATCACAGCGAGAATGGAACCATTGCACCTGGCTTCATCCTTTTTTAATACATCTCTTTCCATTTAGGTTTTGGGCAGGCAGACTAGTCAATTGGGTGTAACTTGAGTCAATTGGGTCTAACTCGGGTGATTGAGAGGAGGAATGTTGTTTTCTCCACCAAGTAAAAATATTGTTTGTGACATGTTCATCCTGTAACTTGAGTCAATTGGTTCTAAATCGGGTGATTGAGAGGAGGAATGTTGTTTTCTCCACCAAGTACAAATCCTGTTTGTGACATGTTCATTCTTCATGATTCAATTGTTGATTAGGGACTCTTCATGATCCAATTTTTGATAGGACTCAAGGGTGGGGCAGATTGTATTCCAAGGAAAAAAAGGTTGGGCAGGCATACCACAACAAGTATGAACCTATTGCACCTGGCCTTTTCCTTTTTAATATATCCCTCACCTTTAATACATGCCATTTAGGTGGGACAGACAGAGACCACAACAAGAATGGAACCATGGTGGATGGTTTCTTACTCTGTTAACTTCACCGGTGAACCAAGACCCTATTGCACCTGCCTTGAATTAGAATTTTGCATTGTTTATTTTTTTATTCCTATTGGTGCCTGCCTTGCAGTAGAGTTCTGCATTGTTTAATTTTTTATTCCCGCGGGGCCTGTTTTGATTAAAATACTATATTTTTTTTTAATTTCCATTGGTGCCTTCTTTGGTTTAGAATTATGCATTACTTTGGTTTTTGATTTTGTTGCTAGTGAACAATGGGAAGATTGGCCATTCGGTCGAAATTGATTAATTTTTGTTTTCAGGATGCTCTCAGGCATATTTTTGCTGGGAGGATCGTTGAAATACAGGATTGCCCTACATGGACTTAGTTAAGTTTTGTCTCCTGTGCCAGCAACAAGATGGTTCTCATGGATGAGTCTCTTCAATTGTTTCATGTTGTTGAGACCCTGGAATTAAGTCGGAACCGTTTTGCGAAAATTGCCAATTTGCACAAGTGTATGCAGTTGAAGCATTTAGACCTTGGATTCAACAGTATTTAGACAATATTGTCATTAAATGAGGTGGGATTCATTTCAGTTCTTGTTTCAGAATTAGACTGTAAGAGTTGGTTATGTAAATCACAGTTTCCAATATTGTTTGATGGAATTATCTGTTGGAGTACATCCTCATGCTTAGAAGTAGAACTAAACCTATTTGAGATTTCCAATAGGTGTAATTGTGTTTTATGTTATTAAATTTTTCATCTCAGCATGCGTAAATGTTTCCTGTCTTCTTTTTTCACCACCATTCATTTTGGTTGGAGCAGGTCATAGCTCGGATCAACAAGCTTATTCTTATAAATGATGCCTTGAAAACACTGCATGGGATTGAAAATTTAACCACACTCGAAGGCCTAGATCTCTCATTTAACATGATCTCCAATTTTGTTAAGATTGAGTTGTTGTCTAGTCTCCCTATTCTTGAAAGTGTCTGGATGGAAGGAAATCCGATTAGTTGTGCTCATTTGTATCGGGAATAAGTTTTCAGCTTCTTTTCCAATCCATATAAAGTAAGTTAAGAGATCCATATTCTTTGATTTCACCTCTTTATGTATTTCATTATCATGTTTTGGAAGATATCTTCTCTTTGTCCATTTCATGACAACCTTTAGTGGCAGAGAAGGGATACAAATTTACTCACATTTATGCTCTCTTACTCTTATATATTCCAACAACCACATCATTCTTCCTTATCGTCTTTAATTTGAGGGTTTAATTCTCGGGAATAGTGTTCTTTCCTAATAGCTCAATTTGGAAAACCATTTCAATTTTGCCTTCATAATCTTCTGCAATTTGTGGGAATAAATTTGAAGGGATATTCAAGTTTGTGTCATGCATCAACTGATTACACACATATTATTTTTGAGGTGTAACTTTCTATTTGGTCACTGCACTAGTTGAAATTAGATGATAAAGCGATCCGTGGGAGGGAGGACTGGACCATTAAAGTAATTGTTGCAAGAAGACCGATGCAACGACCTGACTATGGGTTCTATGCTCCTGCAAAAGGTGAAATTCAATCAGATGTCAAGAGTGAGTTGAGAAAATTTAGTGAACAATATGAAGCCAATAGCTCCAGTGATACCCAGTCAAATGCAAAGGTAAGTCATGCAAAATACACCTTTCATGCTCATCATTATGAAAACCGGATTTCAGTGTTTCCGTTTGAATTTGCATGCTATTTTATTAAAAACAATATCTATTTCCATGTTCAAACGAATTTAAAGTTTAAACATGTTAACATTGTTTTTTTTTTCGTGGTTCTTGTTATGTTTTTTTTCTCGTGTCTGTCATTCTAGTGATTATTTCACTCTTTAAATTTGTTCTCTTGTAGAAAAGGAAATCTCGACTTGCTACAATTGAGGATCCAGAACATAAGAGATATATGCTTTCTGAAGGCGTTGAATAGGATGGTTCTTCTTCACCTGTGCATGAAAGTGAAAGCTAGAGAAGGGATGAAACATATATTGGTGAAAATGATAGGGCAGATGCCTTGGTTTTATTTGACAGAATAGAACTTCTCAAGAAAGAGGATCCAAGTGCATGGTTCCAAGAATTGAGGGACTTGTTGTACCCGACTAATGTGGATAAAGAGGGTTATGGTCAAGGTACTAATTTCAATTCCAAGATTAGAAAGCCTCATACGAGAAGGCGACGGAAAAATAGGGTGGATGATAGTAGTTCTGAAGTAAAGATAGAGGGAAAGGAAGGATCAACAGACCACTGTGACAGAGATATTCCAGAAGTAGAATTGCAACATATGAGAGATAATGTGGCTGATGCTGGTAAAATTGTGAATGAATTACAAGAGAATGGCTTATTGGGAAACTTTTCTCAAAAGGGGAAAACTGTATCCAATTCCTTTGTAAAGCATGCCACTTCACTGCACCGTTGGATCAATTCACAAATTAGAGAAATTGATAGCTCTGAGGAGCAATCAAAGGTTCTAATATCCAATATTGCAGGGAAGTTACCCAGAGATGGCATGCCTTATTCATTTGTACCCAGTACTGTGGAAAATGAAGAAATGTGCTCAGGTGAAAGCTTTGGTTCACTAAATACTATTGAGGAAAAAATTGAATCTGATTCCTCTTCATTCTATCTTTCTTCTCCTCCCCACTATCAGGAATATATACTACATCGCCGCCAAAATCTGGAGGAAGAATTCATGCAGCTTTCTCTGGACTCATACTTTATAGCTTCATCATCTGACAGTGAGTCTAGTAGTGATGACCAATATTTATCTAACCAAGTAGGCTACGCATGAAATGATACAATTGCACCACCCAAGAAAAGATGAAAGGGCAACACTACACATGGACATGGCCACGCAAACAACGACCTGTCACTCAGGGGATCGTGTGAAGGTGGGGAAATGAAGGGGAGCTCCTAACAACCACTGCACCAAAAAGCAAAAAGCAAAAAATAAATATATATACACTTACAATACAGTAATGCAGAGGAACCCTCAAACTCAGAAACCTTAAATAAACATAAGGAGGAATTAATGAAAAATTTAAAACTATGAAGAGGAAAAAATTCGAAGTAAGAATAGACCTTTGCTCCACCGAGCTCCTTGAGTAGATTATATTGGAGCTGAGCAGGTGACATTAGAGGAGATGTGAAACCACTCCATCGTTTAAATATAGGAGCAATCTCAAATCAAATCAGGCGAAAAATATCTCACACAAGAGATCTCAGCTCGCAAAAAACAGACAACGTTGCTGTGAGCTGCAAAAGAGCGCCACGAATGATATCTTCCAGCTCTAGTGTTCATAGTCGGAAGATTTGATAGAAAACTCTAGGCATGGGAAACCTTTTATAGCCTGAAGCAAAAAATGACCGAGGCAATCCTCTCTAAGACTTTATTCATCTGAATCTTCTTGTGGGCCTGGGTGGTTAGGGGTGTTGATGTATATGTAACTTCGGAATGTATTTCACATATATGTATATTGTATTCCTATAGAGATGTTATTATTCCTCTATACGGAAGTGTTTGTAATCCTATAGAGATGTTATTATTCCTCTATATGGAAGTGTTGTCATTTATATTGTAAGTGTCGTAACTTATACTTGATGGGTTATTAGACCACCTTGTTGGGGTCGGCCCTGTATAAGTCATGTGGGTCGAAGGGTTATTAGACCACCCTATTGGGGGTCAGCCATGTGGGTCAAAGGGTTATTAGACCACCCTATTGGGTGTCGGCCCAGTCAGCATTATGTTAAGTGGTTAAGTTGAGGCCGACCTAGTTGAGTAAAGGTCAAGTCAAGTTAGTGTATAAATAGAGAGTGTGTCTCTCTCTCATTTTACACATTCTATTCTCTCACTCACACTTGGGAGAGTGGCGCACTTGTGGAGGAGGAGGCTCTGCTGCTAGGAGAAGACTATCTCTTGTATTCTAGTTGTATCATTGCTCTATCTATCTCTGAGGAAGTTATTGGGGTTTTTCACCCTTATGGTTTTCCCCAAGTAAACTCTGTGTCTCTTGTGTGCTTGCATTATTGTGTCCATGATTGATATGCTGTAGATTTGTTGTACATGTTGTTCTCTCAATTAAGATCCTAGATCAGATTGAAGTAAATTCTGAAAATTTAACATGGTATAAGAGCTAGCCTGAAAGAAGGAATGATATGGCATGTATGACACTTGTTGCACTTACGATGCTAGGGCTTGATATAGCAAAAACCAGTCATCGTAGCACTTCCGCTATAAATCCGTTTTGGTGAAGTTTTCGGATCTGAAACTTTTACGGGTCGAAGATTAGATCCC
Organism: Larix kaempferi; assembly: GCA_027924585.1. Lineage (NCBI taxonomy): Eukaryota > Viridiplantae > Streptophyta > Pinopsida > Pinales > Pinaceae > Larix > Larix kaempferi. The sequence goes on from BSBM01000089.1 coordinate 33,595,202, forward strand.
CATGTACCTTGTGTCCAAAGGAAAACCTCTAATTCGTTGTACTTTGTGATTTATGAGTTGTACAATATAGGGTTTCTGCCTCTTCTAGATCTGAGTCAAATTCAGGTGACCATGGGAAAAAGGTCATAACCTGGGCTAGGACGCTCCAAATGTAATTTCGTAAAAATTGAAAGGTATCAAACAGACTGTACTATCTCAGGAAAAGTTTTCATAGGCCGAAGTTGAACCAGTGACACGTGGAACTCCGTACAAGTTCGCTCTCCTGTATTATCCCATAAACAGGTCACGTTGCGACACTTGGCATAAATCTCTCTCAGAGAATCTTATTGAGGTCAGAACAATTGGGATGGAAATAAAACAGGTTGGGATAGCTCAGAAAAATGTTTCAGAGGTCGAATTTGAACAAGTGACACGTGGCACACCGTACAAGTTTGCTCTCCTGTATTATCCCATAAACTGGTCACGTTGCGACACTTGGCATAACTCTCTCTCAGAGAATCCAATTGAGGTCAAACCTGTCGGGATGGAAAGATAACAAGTTGGGCTATCTCAGGAAAATTTTACAGACCCTGTGGATTGAAAAGTTTGGAGTTACACCAGAAACAATCAGGTACATATTTCTATCAAAACAAAATTATTTTTGAGTACCTTCATTCATGGCTTCCAGAATTTAAGGCTTCGGAGAAAGTTGGAATTTTTGTAATCGGAGACCATGGCTGGATGCTACTCATCAAAATCGAAATTTAGAGACCAAGATCATATTTTTTGGTTGGGTAGAAGGCCGGGCTTGATCAAACCCCAGTTTGGGACTTTGATCGGAAAGATGGAAAATTAGGGCTTCTGCAAAAATCGGAATTTTGGAAATTCGTGACCACAGCTGGAAGCTCCTCAGAAAAATCGAAGATTAGAGTTTTGAATCAAATATTTTGGTTGGGTGAAGCTCCGGGAAACTCAAACCCTAATTCAGGGTCCTCCCTAGTGAATCCGAAAATCTAAAAGGCAATTTCGAGGGGTGAAACTTTGCAGTTTTCAAATTCTTAATATACCAACTTGATTAGATCATCAAGGCACATATTTCTATCCTTTGGGAAGTTTGAAATTCAAAGTTTGAATTTTTGAGGTTTCTTTGACAAACCCTAATCCAGCTCGAGGTCCAGTTCTTGCAAATCAAGTGGATTGGGTTAATCCTAGAAGAAGATGGATTGGTCACCTGCATACGTGAATAAGTTCCCATCTCAGAGGGAGATGAGGCTAAGGCCTTCCATAAGAAGATTACAAGCAATATTGACAGGTATGGCTTACAGGTATGTTTCATGGTTAAGTTTATCATATGTTTGTCTTCATATCATTACAGTACAATCTTGATTAATTACTGGACTTGTTGTATCACCTTAATAGAAGATATTCATTGATTAAGGTTTTGACACTTATGAATGTACTAATGCATTGTGATGTTGTATGAGGTTTATGTTGTCCGCTAACATAAAAGGTACACCAAGAAAGACAAATCATGTTCTACTTCAAGAACATATGATCATTGTGACATGAAGACAAATATTCATCCATTGTCATGGATCTCATAGAAGATCTACTTTCGAGGTATGTATAACTTGGTCCTACAATGGTTAACCTATGAGACATGTAGGTTACTAGCACAAGTCACTGAAGAGAACCAGAAGACATTATGCGGGTATGTTAGACATAACTAGCTAGCATGCTAATCTAGGTATGTTTTTCCTATATCAAGCTAGAATCCTACCTTGTGTTAGGATCTTATATTGTTGTGTTGTTGATAATGATTATTCATGAAGTCATAGGTTTGAATAGTCATGGCTGTATGCATATTATGTTTCTTACCATAATTGATGATATGACTAACCAGAAGAATCATGAAGGTATAGGTTTGAGTAATCACCGGTTTATGCATTGATGATTTAACTAATCAGAAGAGTCCTATGATCAAATAAGAATATGCATGAGTAAAAGAAGACTTCCCTGAAACCTTGAATACTAATGTTTATTATCTGTGAATGATCATGAATATACATGTTTAAGATTATTATGTTTTGATAGTATTAAGATTATACTAATAAATGTGTGATTATGTATGAGACCTCAAGGATAACACAATGATGATACTAATAAGCATGCATAGTGATTAAGGATGGATGTAAGTTGAAGGACAAGTAATCCAAGAAGCAAAGATCAAGAGGGAGCACACTCCAGTTGTTCCTATAAGAAAGCAAAGGAGCACACTTCAGTAGTTTTTGCAAGGATGCAGATATTCAGAGGGAGTTGACCACTTCTCACAATCCACATCAGAATGGAGTTGCAGAAAAGAAGCAAAGATTGAGAGGGAGTCAACCCAACAATCAAACAAAGATAAGTATTTGAATTGTCATTTCTTACATAGTTGTTTGTTTAAATAATGTTATTCAATGATGTATATGCTTATGTTCCTAGAATTAGGTTGTGTATTATGCATATTAGAATAGTTGCATTGATGAACAGTATACTACTAATACACATGGGTAAGTGGCCTATGGCACTGTACAACATTCCATTGCTACTTATCTAGAATGAAACCTCTTTGCTGACATGTTAGGAGTTGTTCACACTCTTAACAATGTTCTGGTAAAGATTGGAAGGCATCTAGAAAGTTACGAAATATGGATAAATGTTGTATTGAAGCATTGGCTAAGATAATTGCATGACTGTATGACATATTTCTTTATGTGTAAGAATTTGTTCTGAAAACTATGAGATGTTTTCTAATCATGCAATTTAACTTGTTGTGTAGGAAAGATCGTATACCATCACCTACAAAAAGAAGGACTACAACATTTGTTCAACAACAAAGTTATCTATTGAAAATATTGAAGTTCCCAGGATCTGGGAAGAATGCCATGATCGAGGAGTACCAGTCGATCATGAAGATGTTTGGGATGCAGTCCCAAAGGGTAGTCTGTAGTGAATTCCAAGAGGATCTACAAGATCAAGCATGTTGTAGGTGGTAGCATAGATACTTTTGCTCCTGTAGCCAGATACACTTCCATTAGATCCGTACTTGCTCTGGCTGCAGTGATGAAGTGGAAGATACACCAGATGGATTTCAAGACAGCCTTCTTGAATGGTGTAGTTGAAGAAGAAGTATATGTGGAGAAGCCACTTGGTTCTGAGACACATGACAGGGAGTCATATATGTGCAGAACTTGGTATGGTAGGATAGACAACTTTCTATCCAGTTTGGGCTTTACCAAGAATAAATCGGATTTCGACCTTTACTACAAGGTTGAAGAAGGCAATCCAGTGATACTACTATGTGGATGACCTGTTTGTAACAGGTGAGGATAGATTGATTGCCGACATGTAGCGGAAGCTTGCTGCCGAGTTCGAGTTGAAGAACTTGGGGATGATGCACTATTTGTTTTTGGCATCGAGAGGTGGCAGAGTGCAGATGGAATCTTCCTTGGACAAGGGAAGTATGTAGTAGAGATCCTGAAGAGGTTCAGGATGATGGACTGCAAGGCTATGGCCACACCTATGGCATCGAACCTGAAGCTTCGGTGTGATGCTTCATCTGAGTCGGTTGATATCACTATGTATCGTCAGATGATTGGGTCCTTGATGTACATGACAAACACAAGACCAGATATTTGCTTTGCGGTGAACACATTGAGCCAGTTTCTGACGGATCCGAGGATTGTTCACCTGGTTGTTGTAAAGCATATTCTGAGGGGTACAGTTGATTATGGGCTCAAGTATGATGCGAATCAAAAGTTTAACCTGCAGGGTTATGTTGATTCAGATTGGGCAGGTAGTGCTGTAGATAGGGATCAGGTGTGATCTCTTGGTTTAGCAGGAAGTAGTCCTGTGTAACAATGAGTACAACCAAAGCAGAGTATGTTGCGATGGATGAGCAGGTTGCAGATGTATTGACCAAGCCATTGGCCAAAGTGTAGTTTGAGTACTTCAGAGAGAGGCTTGGTGCACTTCAGATCGAGGTTCCTTCCAAAGGGAAGTGATGAATCTGGAAGATGCAGATGCACATGAGCTTTTCTGACATGGTTGATGTGTTCTCCCATGGTCATGATGTAATTGCTGAGCCATTTTTCACATGGTGGTAGATGTGTTCTCCCATGGTGAAAAAGTAAGGGCTGGAGCCTTCCCTGAATGGTGGTAGATGTGTTCTCCCATGTCAGTGGTGTAAGTGTTGGATGATGTGCATCTGAGCTGTGCTTCGTGGACGATGAGATGATCTGAAGAGGACGATGCTATGATGATCAGGAGGATCATGTATGATGAGCATAAGGACGATGCTCCAGTTACTGCTCTATATGTATATGTACGCATCATGTTGGATGCTGGATATGATCAGTTGGATCATTTATATGTATATATATGTACGCATCATGTTTGATGTTGGTTATGATCAGTTGGATCATTTATGTATATATGCATCATGTTGGATGCTTGGACCATGTATCTGTATATGTATCAGGTGGATACTGAGATCATGTATGTTGATATGTATCAGGTGGATACATTGTGTGGATCATGTATCTGTGTATGTATCAGGTGGATACATTGTATGATCAGGTAGATCATGTATGATGATATGTATCAGGTAGATACTTGGTATGCATAAGGTGGATGCAGTGTATGATCAGGATGATCATAGATAATGAGCTTCAGGATGTTGCTCCAGATGACATGCATCAGGATGTTGTAGTGATGATGATCAGGTGTACATCAGGATGATGTATGATGAGTATCAGGATGATACTTTGTGGCCATGGATCAGGTTGTGTAGATGAGAATGTTTGGGAGATCCTATAGGTTGGAGTTATGTACCCGTAACAACCTGGGATGCTCTTTCGAGACATTGCTCTGGGAGGACATGTAATTTGTGCCCTGGGATATCTTCAGGTCAGAGTTGTGTACCCGTAACATCCTGAGATGCTCTTGCGAGGTTTTGTCCTATGGCATGTAATTTGCTCCTGGGAGATCTGGACAGGATGAAAAAGGCCTCAGATGCTTCAGCCAGGTTTTTCCATGACCACATGTAATTTTCTCTTGGGAGATCTGGACAGGATGAAAAAGGCCTTAGATGCTTCAGCTAGGTTTTGTGGTGGACCACATGTAATGTGCTCCTGGGAGATCCGACAGGTAGAGCTGTGTGCTCGTAACAGCCTGGGATGCTTCAGCCAGGTTTTGTAGTGAGATCACATGTAATGTGCTCCTGAGAGATCTGATAGGTAGAGTTGTGTGCTCGTAACATCCTGGGATGCTTCAGCCAGGTTTTGTGATGGGTCACATGTAATGTGCTCCTGGGAGTCCGACAGGTAGAGCTGTGTGCTCGTAAAATCTTGGGATGCTACAACCAGGTTTTGTGACTCACGTAATAAGTCCTGAGGATTCCACAGTATGGCCAGTGATGATGAAGACCTGCAGGTGGTGGGCCTACATCCAGTATGAAAAAGGATTGGCTCTGTAGAACTTTCTATGACGAGTAGATTCAGAGATTGATTGAGATAGCAACAACAGTGACGATGACGATGACTCGATGACTATTATCCAGTGACGATGATCCAGAGAAGAAGACTTGTGCTAGAAGACCTGTGTCGAGAAATACCTTCCTAGTTAAGAGGGAGTGTTGATGTATATGTAACTTCGGAATGTATTTCACATATATGTATATTGTATTCCCATAGAGATGTTATTATTCCTCTATACGGAAGTGTTTGTATTCCTATAGAGATGTTATTATTCCTCTATATGGAAGTGTCGTCATTTATATTGTAAGTGTCGTAACTTATACTTGATGGGTTATTAGACCACCTTGTTGGGGTCGGACCTGTATAAGTCATGTGGGTCGAAGGGTTATTAGACCACCCTATTGGGGGTCAGCCATGTGGGTCAAAGGGTTATTATACCACCCTATTGGGTGTCGGCCCAGTTAGCATTATGTTAAGTGGTTAAGTTGAGGCCGACCTAGTTGAGTAAAGATCAAGTCAAGTTAGTGTATAAATAGAGAATGTGTCTCTCTCATTTTACACATTCTATTCTCTCACTCACACTTGGGAGAGTGGCGCACTTGTGGATGAGGAGGCTCTGCTGCTAGGAGAAGATTATCTCTTGTATTCTGGTTGTATCATTGCTCTATCTATCTCTGAGGAAGTTATTGGGGTTTTTCACCTTTAAGGTTTTCCCCAAGTAAACTCTGTGTCTCTTGTGTGCTTGCATTATTGTGTCCATGATTGATATGCTGTAGATTTGTTGTACATGTTGTTCTCTCAGTTAAGATCCTAGATCATATTGAAGTAAATTTTGAAAATTTAACAAGGGGGGCTGTGCCACTGTAGGAAGGTTTTGTAGACAGTTCATCTCCTCTCCACTAGGGTTTGCAACACCAGGGTGTGGTAGGGTCTGTGCAAATATTAGCGTAATCCCCGCACCCTCTATCAAAGCAAGCAAAACACCACCAAATAAAGCGGACCTGGTAACCGCCCTGGCCCCTAGAGCATTTGGACAAACCCTTTGGCAGTGGCTACGACAATTATAGAATTCCAAGGTCTCGGTTTGCCTAATTTACATCATTGAGCAGAACAAATACCACCCTCAAACTCTTAAGATTCTGGCGAGATTCTGATCTCGAGACCAATCCACTACAAAAGGTTTTATAGACTATTCATCTCGTCTGCACCTGGGTTTACTCCACACGGGTCTACCATGTAGTGCAGGGTTTCCCAAAACTCGAATGACATGCACCATAACTTCAGGAGCACGCTATCCATGTCGCTGAAAATCACAACCTAGTAACTTCGGATGCACGTTATCCATTCCGCCAAAAATCACTCTTAAATGGTAAGTTCCCTACAATAAATTACCCGTAAATTGACGGAAATGGTGAATCTGATGTAAAAATGGAAAATGCACGTGGCGAGATTTTATTAGCTGGATAGACGAGGAATCCTACTACAGGAGGATGGATCATCTTCACAGAAAGAATGCCTTCGGCGTAAAAATGTAAAAACATAAGTAAACAACAACAATAAGAATAGAATACGAGATTTATGTCGAAATCTTGGTATCTTCAATATTTTATTATTACTTGGAAAAAAAAATTATAATTCTTTCTTCTATCTCTTCCATGTTACAATGTCTAGGGGTCACTCCCCTTTTCTACTATACATATGATGGTTTCAGAAGGAATTGAATTACACTAGAAGGGTCTAGAAATTTTTTCCTCGGTTGATCTGACTTTGAACTCCTAGAGGAGGGGCCACCCTCGCATGCCCGATGCATACAAGCAACACATGGGCCTAGTCAAGAGATCCATAGGAAGAATATTGGATATTTAGATATTGGATTCATCTCTGAGCATTCTCCCACTTGAAGTCAATATATATGAAGTTCCTTACCAATGTTTTCCACCTATATGCCATTTCCCAATGTTTACTTCATCACATTTTCAACAAGCCCATAGAAGTTTTGAGCCATTCAAACTTCTCTGTCCTAATCGGCTTCATAATGATATTTGTAGTATTCTCATTAGTATCAATTTTCTCCAACAATATCCTACCTTCTTCCACCACTTTCCTTATGAAGTGGAATTCAATATCAATATGCTTTGTGAGATCATGAAATGATGCATTCTCATCACTAAGTGAATAACACTTTGAATATCACAGTTCAAAGTGATATTCCCATCTATCATATATCATTCGCTCTAGTCCATGTTGTCTCTTTACCGGGATTGGTTGCTTCCACATATTTTGCTTCAGTGGTCAATAAATCCACCGCTGGTTGCAACTTAGATGTCCATTTTACAGCTCCGCCAACAAGTCAGTGAAAGTATATCCCGCAATAGACTTTCATCCATCTCTGTCTCCACCAAAATTATAATTTGGAAAACCTTTAATTTGTAACTCTATTGATCTGTATCAAATAGTAGTGTTTGAAGTGCCCCTCAAATATTTGAGTATCCACTTCACATCATTCCAATGCTCCTTACCAGGATTCGCCATGAACCACCTAATAACTCCCACTACTTGAGAAATATTTGGTTTGGTGCTCATTGTGGCGAACATGAGGATCCCTACTGCTGATGAATATAATACACGAGACATGCGTGTCTTCTCTACTTCTGTGCTAGGAAACTATTTGAAAGACAACTTGAGGTGTGCGGGAAGTGGGGTGATAACTGGTTTTGCATTCTGCATATTGAATCTTTGTAGAATATTTTCTATATTTGAATTTTAACCTAACTATATATTTCTACCTGTTTTGTCCCTATGCATATTCATCCTTAGGATTTGATTTTTTGATCTGAAATCCTTCATTTCAAATGTCCTAGACAACTAATCCTTGAGATCAATGTTTTTCTTCATGTTGGGGCCTACAACCAACATATCATAAACATACAACAACAAGATAATAAAAGGGCTGATCCATGAAGCTAGTTCACGATTTTTGGCGAGTGAAGTGCCAAAAATTTGTGTTGCGGACCCTCAATCGAGGTATTTTAAAGCCCTCGATCGAGGTATTAAAACCTCGATCGAGGGTTTTAAAATACCTCGATTGAGAGATTTAAAAGACCTCGATCGAGGGTTGAAACAAGGCCTCAATCAAGCTATTAAAACCTTGATCGAGGGTTGAAACAAGACATCAATCTAGCTTTTGAAAGCTCGATCTAGCTTTTGAAAAGCTTGATCTAACCTTTGAAAAAAATAAAAAAGGCCCGCAACTTGGGCCTCGATCGAGCAATTTGCTCAATAGAGGGCTTGAACATACCTCGATTGAGGTCTATGTAAAAATATCGATCGAGGTCATATTTAACCCTCGATCGAGGTATTTTAAATACCTCGATCGAGGGCCTAAAAACAGGCCGATAACCGTTTACACTGCAGAAAGAAAGTTTTGCCTGCCTTTCAGAGGCTTAAACTATGTCATTAAATGAACATTAATGGGCGTACTTGAAACCATTGGATTCGTCAATGAATCCTCTATCCATATACATAAAATTTACGAATTTTTATCTCCGTATGTCTTTTGTTTTTAAATTTATACTAAAAATTTCCCTAAAAAACCCTCCTGACAACTTCGATTGAGCTCAAAGATAAATCAACAACCTTCAAAAACACATCCAAAAAATTTGAAAAAATACAAAAGCTCTAGATAAGTGCGTCGTCTTCAAAAGGGTATTTTTAGTTTTGCAAATTATGTAAACAATCAAAAGATTTGGTGCACGCACACACATGTGAGCAAAATGTGGCTGAAATATTCATTGGTCAGTTTCAAAAACTAATAATAAATATAATTTTTTGAGAAAAATTAAAAGAAAAATATGTAAGGACTAGTGCATTCTATCTAGATCATGTTCACATATTTTATTTTTTAAAATTATTACTTTAACATTAAATTATTGTGCACACACACAAACTACTTGTTAATTGCTCTTCAAATTTTTAAGTACACACGTCTAATTAAATGAAAGTTTGACACGATAAATGACATTGGTATATTTCGAAAAAAAAATCATTGGAAAGATAACATAATTCTCTACATTTTGTTTTTTAACCGCATGTCAAAATTCATGTGGCAAATATGAGTTTCGAGGGCTTCAATTTAATACATGGTTAAAATTTTCGTTTTTCATTGTCATATTTGGCCAAAAATAGCTACCCATCTTCATGGAATCACCCAAAACTGCCATCAGTAAACCTCTCATAATATGCACAATAGTTAACTCCATTTCTATTGAAATCTTGGCTCTTCATAAAGGTGTCAAATTTTTTGTACCTCATCCTTGGCACTTGTTTCAATCCAAACAAATATTTCTTGAGTTTGCAAACCAAATGCTCTTTTCCTCTTTCTTTATGGTCCTAAATCCAATCCATATAATTTTTTTCATTAAGATCACCATGCAAGAAAACAATTTTTGAATCCAGTTGTTCCAACTCTAAATCATGTGTTGTTACAAGTGCAAGTAAAACCATTACAGTAGTAAGCTTCACTATTGGAGAGGAGGTTTCATTAAAATCTATACTTGACTTCTGCACATATCCTTTTTCTACCAAGCGAGCTTTATAACGTTCCAACAACATATAAATGTTCTTCTTTACTTTATATACCCACTTATTTCCAACAACGTTTCTTCCCAGTGGGAGATCCACAAGTTCCTATGTTTGATTCCTTTTTAATGCTTTCATTTCTTCAACCATGGATTTCCTCTATATATCTACATTCTCAGATTCTCTAGCTTCTTGAAATGAAGTAGGTTCACCATCATTAGTTAAGATAGCAAAAGAAGACTAAAAATAAGGAGAATACCTTTCTATATGTCTCTTGGGATGCATAAATATTCTAAGTTGCGATTGTTGAACTCGTTATTCTTCATGTTGATCAAAAGCTTCACTTTTATCTTCACTCATTTTTAATTCAACTCGTTTAATCTTATGTGATTGTTGTACTGTAATACCCTTGGTAAAGGCCCCTGAAATGATCTTAAGTACAATGTGAATACTATTATGTAATGCCTGGAAGACGAGACAATTGTACATTCCGACATTATAATAATAATAATAATTATAACTGGTTGTGGCTGAGACAGAACATTGAAAATATCGGGGACTTGTGTATTCACCAGAGTCAACAAGGGGGTTAAAAGGCCTTAGGTGGGGAAATCTTTGCTATGACCCTTTTATAATCCTAAGTTCCTTAAAATACCCAAATTTTTGGCTAAGTCATGAATTCCATGACTTAAGACTTAGGTTTAAATCTTAATAAATGAATATGTGGGATTAAGGGAAATGTTTATGTGTGTTAATTAAAAGAGAAAAATGTGGGTCTCTTTGAGAGCCCACATGGTTTAAAATTGTCACGCATTTAACTTATGCATGCAAAAAGTAAACTAATTAAAAACAAATTATATGTGCTGAGAAGAAGTAAAAAAGAAGAAGACAAAGATATAAGTTTTGGTAGAGAGTTGGCAGAGCTGCAAGTGCACAAGCACATGAAGAAACTGAGTCACGAGTAGAGGAAACTTTGGCGATTGAACCTTCCTTAATTATCCCTGAACCTTTGAATGTTGAAGGTTTTTTCTACTACTGTTTTTTGGTCAAGAATATGGTGAATTGAACATAAAATGTTATGGTACTAGATTTCATATGCATTGGTTTTAAAGCAGTGATGGTTTTCACTATGGTGTGATTGGAATGAAACCGGGATGGGAAGTGTATGGTTTGGCATGGAATTGGCTTAAGCATGTATTTACTGGATGCCTGGAAGTTTTTGTGAACCTCTGAAAATCGTGAGAAATTACCCATGATAATCCTGTGATGGAATGATAGTGGGTGGAAGGAATGATTTTCTGGTGAATTCACAAGTCCCACCTCGAGGGTGGTGTTCCGTTGAGATATTAATGAGAAAAAATACCTATGGTTGGGTGGAGTGTGGATTCCACGAATCCAGTTGCTTGTGTTAATCCTTTTTGCAGATATGTTTATTTCCTAGAAATTCTGTTTAAATTTCTGAAAGGATAATTAATTATTTACGGGTTGAATATTTGCATGATTTACTTGTTAATCTTCCTGAGTTTGGATACAAGATAGGAATTTACATTTTATTTCATTTGATTCACGGGCACGAAATAAGTGCAAGTTTAATGATGCGATATTGCTTCGAAATTTATGCAAGCTTGTTCTTTAATTAAGTCGAAGAAAAAAATCATTTCCTGTAGAAATTGTTTATTTCTGGGTTTGAAAATGTAATGTTTAATTAAACTTTTTCGAAGAGAACAGAGCTTGGAAAAATTAGAAGGATGGACAATTAATTATTGAAAATTTTATCCATTTCTATTATTTTTCATTAATTTAAAACTTTATGGAAAAAAGATAATTTTATTGCCCACTGATAATGCTAACTTTACTGGGTAGTTTTGTTTTACCACGCTTCCTAAGTCCAAGGAAATGATTATGCAATTCAATAAGGATTATTATTGGGAAGAAAGTAGTGCATTAAATAATGAATGAAGTGGTTGGTAAAATTGTTCGACTAAAATTTGAAAATTATAAGTCAAAGATAATTGGGAAAAGAAAGTTCTATGTTATATAGAAATGGTTTGGTATAATTATTTAATAAAGTTTTGTTGTTTGAGTCGAAGATGGGTTCGACCTATTTTTGTCTAATAGGTAGATAACCATAGGATGATTTGATCATAAAAACCAAAGTTGTTTTGGGTTAATAAAACCACATGCTGATTTGTTCTAATTAAAGAGACTAGATGTTTAAGTCTAACTATTAGGTTGAAGTTCCATAGCAGAGTAAATGACTAAGTATTAATTATCTTATTTAATTAAATTATAAACAATATCTTGAGTTAAGACATGTTTTTAGAGCTTTGTAATGAGTGGTATTGTTGATTTGAAAACCATGGTTTGGAATGGTATAACTACAAATTTATGCTTGAGTCCAAGTTAGACACATCTCTCTCTCTCTCTCTCTGTATATATATATATATATATATATATGCTTAAGTTGAATTTATATAAATTGACCATAGTCGATGGAGGACTTAGTTAGACAAATATTTGTTTAAATCGAAGTCGACTATATATATATCTAAAAGCTCACTATTTCACAACTCAATGGTTGAAGCTCACTATTTTCACAACTGTCTTCACAACTGTCCGGTGAGTCGATTAACTGACTGACCGCACTAACTCGACCGTAGTCAGTGGAGGACCTAGTCGACCAGTTGACTAGGCTCATCTAACATAATTTAAGATAAATGGTCGGAGTTCCTAATAATAATTTTTTATAAGGAAAGGTTTAGAAATATTGTTTATGGGCCAAAATTTATTATGGTCCAGTAATCTTATTTAATAAAAATACCCTAATTTGGTATTATTATGGGTGCATAAATATATGTCTTAATCTTTTTATTTAACGTGAAATTTGCTATGCAATAAGTTTTGAAAAGAAAAGTTTAGGTCGAAGTTTTGTTTATCTTTGACTCAATTAACGAGTATACAAATAAATATAGGCATGCTAAATTAAAATATTTATAAATGACTATGCTCTAAATATGTGTGGTTAATGTCTAGTCTATAAGTTAGAGTTTTACTGTGCAGTTCTTACTGCACAGCGAATTATTATTAATTGTGCAGGAGTGCATTAAAATATTTTGCATGAACATTATTAAATAAATGTCTCATAGATTATACTATGCTTTTGATATGATGAGTTTTATGTATTTGTTAAAAGATTTAATGGGTAAGTTTTGAAATTTTTTATGCTTCCGCTATTTTATTTTATAGTTGATATGCACTATAAAATGCATTTTTCAAAATGGTGTGTTACATGTACCTCCTTCCTTTGCATGGATTTTTCATTAAAAATAACATTTCAGCTAACAATTACCTTGTGCTTAGTAGGATTCCACAATCAATACCCCATTACTATATTATCGTAACTGAGAAAAACACATTTACTTGACTTTGGGTCAAGGTTGGATCTCTTTTCTTTAGGCGCATGGGAAAATGCAAATGAGAATAATCAACTGGATTACCACACCAAACCTCTTGTGGAACCTTTATATCCAATGCAATTGTAGGTGATTTTTTAATTAGATACATAGTTGTATCAATAGACGTTTCCCATAATCCATTATCCAATCCAAACACGCTAAGCATGTTTCTTGCATGTTCCTGTGTGCGATTCATCTGCTCATCCACACCATTTTGTTGTGGTATATATGCATCATCCTTCTAGTGCTTAATTCCTTCCTACATACAAAATTTATCAAATTCCTTAGAGCAATATTATCCCCCATTATCAAATTTGAGACATAAAATAGACTTTCCCAAAATTTTCTCTATTGCTGCCTTGAACTCTTTAAATTTTTCAAAGGATTTCGAATTCATTTTCAGAAAACACATCCACAATTTTCTATAATAATCATCTATAAAAGTAAGAAAATATATTCTAGCACCAATTATAGATAGAGTGGGGACTGATCCAAATATATTAGAATGAACAAGTTGCAAAATATTAGAATTTTTACTAGATCTTGCAGTAAAGTAATCTCTCTTCTGTTTACCAAAGATACAAATCTAAATCATAACACTGAATCCTAGAAAACATACCTTGATCATGCAGTGTTTTCAAATCTTTTTCACTCATATTTCCAAGTCATTGATGCCACAATGTCACTGTATCCAAAAAAATTTCCTAAGTTTGTTTCTCATGCATGATTTATTACTATATTACTTCACAAATGATACATGGTCCCACAATATTATCCTTATGTTATCATGAGGGATCCTTTAGTGATTTTGTATCACACAAGTCTAAATCATAAGAATGAATCCTAGAAAACATGCATTGATCATGCAATGTTTTCAAACCTTTTTCATTCATATGTCCAAGTCATTGATGCCATAATGTCACTGTATCCAAACAATTTCTTGAGTTTGTTGCTCATGCATGATTTATTACTATATCATTGCAAAAATGATACATGGTCCCACAATATTCTCCTTATGCTATCACAAGGGCTCCTTTAGTAATTTTGTATCAACTGTCACTAAAGATAGTAGAATACCCCAACTTATCCATCATCTTGGTTGAGAGAAAATTCTACTGTAGATTTGGTACATGTTGTACATTACACAACTTCCTTTCCCTACCATCATCCATATTGATCTTAATGTCCCCTCTTCCCACAATTTATAAAGGATGATCATCACCCAAGTAGACCATTACACCACTGTAGGGATGATATTTGGAAAAACAGTCTCTATGTGCAGGCATGTGGAAAGATGCACTTGAGTCCAAAACCCAAGTATATCATAGAGATATGTTGTTATGAAGACAGAAAGAATCACATGTTATCGTCTCTTCTAAATTTAATGTACTAGCTTCAACTCATGGTTGATCTAGATTTATATCCTTCTTTTCCTTCTTTAGATACGAATTGTCCTTCCTCGATTTCCTTGGTTTCCCACAATTATAGAACTCCCCTTTATTGAATCCTCTAGACTTGGATCTAAACGGTGATCTCCCTTGTTGACCCCTTTCACTAGATCACCCTCTCATAGATAGGGCTTCACTAGTAGAGGGATCCAAAGATGATTTTCTTCTCAAATTTTCTCCTAGAAAGTAAGCTACAACATCATCAAATTTCAAAGTTCCTAATGATGATTTGGTGATGGTCACCACCATATGATCCCATTGTAGAAACCACCTTTCTGCCCAACTGTATCCAGTCCTCATCTATCATGCCACTCAGTTTTTTCACAAGCCCTTTCAAGGCTAGGGATTTTTCATTCTAAACCAACAAATCCTCCACCTTCATTTTACATAGGGAGAAATTCTTTCCATCAAACTCCTCAGTCTTGAACTTGGTTAAACCTTCTGTCATTGTTGCAGCTCCCACTCACATAAAACCCTATACCTGTGAGTTTTTCAGGATTTGATACCATATGTTAGAAAAATATAAAAAAAAGAAGCAAACAACAATAACAATAGAACATAGATTTACATGGAAACCTTGTTGTTTGCATGTAAAACCATAGGGCAATGATAGCTTAATCTTTTATTATTACTCAAAGAAAATAACTTACAATGCTTTCTTGTATCTCTCTTGTGTTACAATGTCAGGGGGTCACTCCGATTTTATACAATACATATGAGGTTTCCAAAAGAAACCTAAATACACATGTAGAGTGCACAGGCCTAATTAAGATATCTATAGGAAGAATATTGGAGATCTAAATATTGGCCTCATCTTCTAACAAACCAATATTTGAGAAACATTTTGCTTATATTGTTTATATGAAATTGTGGTGAACTATGGGAAGAATTGTTGGGGCAACATCTCACGAAAAGTACTTATTTTTCAACTATGCATTCTAGACTATGATCATAATGAAAATATTTTCCTCATTGTAGTCAGTGCAATGCGCTAGATCAATTGGTGGAATAAAATGTGTCAATATCGAATGGACAAGTTATGTAGAAAGGCTCAAACAATGGATTTTAAACTTTCTTGCTCTTAACATGCCATTAATTTGTATTGAAGAGTTTTTTTGGGTTACAAGTATGTCACAATGGAAAATATTTCAACAAATGACAATAAGAAATTAAGGTCATTTAACATGAATAAAAAAAGAAATCGCCTCTGAGATGATGCTCTTTGCAAAAGATTCCAATTTTCTTTTAGATGGTCATTCAAAGGATCAATGAAAGTTGAAAGGCCGTTGTAGAGATTGTAAAAGCCCATTTGGCTTCCACACATGATGTTCTTGAACAAGTACATTAGGTAGAATCAAGGCTAATTGTTGTTGCATTTGCATGTAGAAATATTTACAGGCATTGCTAAAATATCAGTGAAATAAATGCAAAGTGCACTAGAGATTATTTTATGGCTCTAAGATGTAATTGGAGGTATCTTTAGGAAAATTTCAAGAAGTAAGTTCAAGATAAAGTACTTTGAGGAACATATAATATAAGAATAGCATATAGATGTTGTATTTATGTTTTTGAGCTATAGTTTGTACTTGTATTTTGATAACATGAAGTGATATTAGCTACCACCGAGACAACTGCATAATAATTAGGTGCTATGATGATGCCATATTCGTTCAGGTAAATAAACATAATTGGTTAGAAACAAATGTAGAGTGATTTAAAAATGGAAACTTGGAATAAGATAGTTAAATAGAAGATATAGTATGCACCTACTTGATGATTATATAGGAAATAGCCCAAGAACATGGACAATGTCAGCATAGGGGTTTGTACTAGACAATATGTAGGCAAAGACAAATGATATCTAAAAGAAAAGCAAGCATGCTTGTAAGCAAAATAGTTTATTTTCTTTAGAGAAAAGGATCTTAGAAGACAAGGAAAATGCATTTGTGTTTGCAAGGCCATACCATATTTTATTTTATTTTCTTTGGCTAGGCTTTGTTTAGCTTCTTTCTTGTCACAGGCTTTGTAGGAAGCATTGAAAAAGTTTCATTATCTATGATTCATAGAAGTATACAATGACTACATTTAATCCCTTGTGTACAAAGTGTGCATAAGAAGACCATGTCTAGTAGATTTTGTGGTGTTCTTAACATTGAAATTACTTGAAACAACATAGGATATATAGAGGTTTATGATCTAATAAACTAGAAATTATAGTGCAAAACAACCAAACACAAGACAATACAAAATATAGACGTTGCAAAAATAACCCATGTATTATGATAATCAATTTAGGAAGCAACAAGCAACACTCACTCGCCTCTTAAAGTTGGGCAACATAAATCTTGCAAAAACAATCCATAGCCTTCTATCTCTTTAAATAAGATTTTAATATCCCAAAACAATAACTATTTGACTTGGACCAATAATTAATGAGTACCAACTACCTAATGGGCCTTCATTAATATAAAGACCTTTTTCAAATTAATTAATTGTTCACTACTAACTACTCAGCCTAATTAAAAAATAATAGCTACATACATTATTTGACTAACTCATAAAGTAAGGTGGTTAGGGTAAAACTCTAACAGATGTATTGAACATGGAGAATGATAGTTTAACTTTAATATGAATAAATTTTTCCAGTGCATAAAATAAATATTTGTTTATACTTGTTTTTTAACACTGATCTTACATACATTAACTGGGAAACTTTCTTGGGTGCGCAATGATATTTTTATAGCTATATATATATATATATATATATATAACATCAAACTGATGATAAATGTAAAATATACATGTCTAGTCCACCCTCGAAACCATACCATGATCTCTATTTGTCGACCCACTAGATGTATCAACACCTCCAGCATGAGGCATGATCAGTACCTCTGCTAGGAAATAAACTAGAATATAGATCAACAAAAAAGACATCTCTAGGAATCTGGATAATCTCACCCGATCTGAGCATCGTCTTCAAAGTTGAGGGGACAAGTGGATGAGGATCATAGGGAGTTGATGGATCTATAGAGGCTGGTCTATTGGATAGGTACAATGTTGGATCAGAAGCTATATCGGTTGAAGGAGGGGGAGGTGGAGGAGATGTCTGATACGATAAAGGAGGATCTGGAGGAGGTGGATGAGATGTTGGAGGTGGAGGTTGAGGAGTAGTTGCATGGGATGTGGAGGCTATGTCAGTAGTCAAAGGAGAAGGTGGAGTAGTAGATGTCGAAGCTGATGGAGGGGGAGTGGAGGTGGAGGAGGAGGCTGATGGTCATCCCTCCTAGCATCCAACTGAATGCGTGCACCAATAACATGCTACATCAACAACCTCATATGTTGATGTATTTGTAACTTCGGAAGATATTCACTTGTATATTACATTTGTACTTTATTGTATACCCAATGGAGATGTATTATTCCTTTGATTGGAAGTGTCGTTAGTTGTACTTGCAAGTGTCGCAAGTTATATTGTAAGTGTCGTAACTTACACTTGATGGGTTATTAGACCACCTTGATGGGGTCGGCCCTGTATGAGTCATGTGGGTTAAAGGGTTATTAGATAACCCTAGTGGGGGTCGGCCTAGTCAAAATTATGTTAAGTGGTTAATTTGGGGCTGACCTAGTTAAAGTTAAAAGACAAGTGAAGTAGTGTATAAATAGAGAGTGTGTCTCTCTCATTTGACACATTCACTCATTCACTCACTTCACACTAGTGAGAGAGAGGAGGAGTGCACACAAGTGGAGGAGGAGTATGCTGCTGAAGATATATATCTCTTGGGTTTTATCATTGTGATCCTTGTATTGGTGCTTATTCTATCTCTGAGGAAGTTGCGGGGTTTTTCACCTTCTTGGTTTTCCTCGGTGAAATGTTTTGTGTCTCTTGTCTCTTGTCTCTTGTCTCTTGTCTCTTATGCTTGATATGCTGTACATGTTGTTATTTCATTTAAGATACTAGATATGTTGAATTAAATGATGAAAAAACTAACATGGTATCAGAGCTATCCTGAAGGAAGGCATGGTATGGCATTTATGAGACTTGTTGCACTTGCGACAAATTGGAAGCTAGGGCTTGATATAGAAAAAACCAGTCATCGTAGAAATTTTTCCATAAATACATTTTGGCGAAGTTTCAGGATCTGAAAACTTCTATAGGTCATAGATAACATACCCATGTACTTTGTGTCCAAAGAAAAACATCTAATTCGATGTACTTTCTATTTTATGATCAGTATAATCTAGGGTTTCTGCCTCTTCCAGATCTCAGTCATAAACATGTGACCTAGGAAAAAAGGTCACAAATTGGGCTAGGAAGCTCCAAATGAAATTATCAAAAAAGTGGTAGTAAGGGAACAGGCTGTAGTTCAATAGGTCCGCTTTTTAGAGGCCTAAGTTGAACCAATGACACGTGGCACTCCATACAACTTCGCTATCCTGTTTTATCCCATAAACCGGTCACGTTGTGACATTTGGCATATCTCTCTCTCAGAGAATCCATTTGAGTTCAGAACTGTGGAGTTGGAAAGAAGACAGGTCAAGATACCACAGGCTGAATTTTCAGACCTTGTGGATTCGTAATTTCATATATGCATCAGAAACAATATGGCATATATTTCTATCCAAACATAATTGGATTCTGAGCACCTTCATTTTTGGATCATCATTGATGTGGGAAATTAGGGCTTCGTAGAAAGTTGAAATTCTTGGAATCGGAGACTATGGATGGAATCTCCTTAGAAAAATCAAAGTTTAGAACACAAGATCGAACCTTTTGGATGGGAAAAAGACTGAGCTTTATCAAACCCTAGTTCGGGATCCTGTCAAGAAGATCCAAAAGTTTCAAAGGCAATTTTGAGGGGTCAAATTTTGCAGTTTTCAAAATTGAAGTATACCAGCTTGATCAGCTCAGCAAGGCACATCTTTCCATCCATTCCGAAGTTTGAAATTCAAAATTTGAATTTTTAGAGTTTCTCTAACAAACCCTAATCCAGCTCCAGATCCAGTCTCAACAAATCAAAGTGGATTGGGTTATATTCATGTGCATCCACTTGTATCCAAACCATTGTGCTACGAATATGCATAAGAGCCCAAGAAACCATAATTTGTATTCTAAACCCCTAGCCTAGAAACCCTATCCTAGAAGCCTTATTTTGTATCCTAAACCCTAATTTGAATTCCAAACCTTAGAAACCATAGTTTGTAGCCTAGAGCTTACTTTGTGTTCAAAATCCTAGAAACCCTAGTTTGTAGCCACTAACTATTGTTGACCAATCACTAATATCAATTATTCATTGTCACTGTTTCCCAAATTGGACCTCACCATGCATTAGTGAATCTATATGTGATTTGTTTGTGCGAGGGATTTCTTACTTGGTGTTCAACTTGTGTGGAAATACTCCAGTTTAGTTGAACACATGAACTCTCACCAAGCTTCCTACCATGGTAATGAATCATCACTGCATGATATTCCATAACCACTTCATTCATATTAATGTTGCCATAAAAAAAACTTCATCCATCTTAGTGTCGTCATCAAAAAACATTTTCATCAGCCAGTCTCATTAGTTAACACACTTCATTCATCTATTTTTTGAAGAATCACAACAAACAACCCATGGAACCATTCCATAAGCTAGAATTATATGTTTTCATGAAATCCATCTACCCCACTAAAAACTAGAAAAACCCTAATATGGAGTCTACAGGAACCAACTAGGAATGCTTCTTACATAAATCCTCGATAATCCTCCCTACTTCGTATTTGCACCATATGTACCCTAAGTGATTTTTATTTTTGAATCACAGTTAATCGTTAGTTTAAAAGGCATTAAGAAGGCATCACTTGATTTTAGGTTAAAAAATAATCTAAAAATAATAATGACATCAATTTTAATATTCCTTTGAACTCAATGTGAACTCGAATGGATGCTAACAATTACCCTTTAAAGTTATGAGTATAGTCATCTTTATTATTTTGTTGGATTTTTTCCTGTATAGTCATCTGTAGGTGTCCCTGAAAGCCTTTGGAGTGTGAGTTTAAATGGTCCATAGAATGGTGGTATTTGCTCGGATAAAAAAAACCATCGACTCCGTTGGCTTCAGGACATCAGGATAGTGATAGGGGTGCTCCTTTCCTTCGGTCCCATGGCTCAGGTGTCATCTTTTAGGTCCATTTTGGAAATTAGGGTTTTGCTCAATAAGGGTCTATGCAATTTTTGCACATAGGGGTCAAATTTGCAAAACATCAACCAGGGACTTATGGCTAGCGTTCCCAGCTGCAACCTTCCTAGACACACTTGCAAGAGGGCTGGTGCAAGGTAATGATACCCAATTATGACACGTTAGTTGCAATGACATTATGGAAAAACATAAATATTATCATTAAAATGAATTATTAGAGGTAAATACAAATTTTTTAACACTGATCTTACATACATTAACTGGGAAACTTTCTTGGGTGCGCAATGATATTTTTATAGCTATATATATATATATATATATATATATATAACATCAAACTGATGATAAATGTAAAATATACATGTCTAGTCCACCCTCGAAACCATACCATGATCTCTATTTGTCGACCCACTAGATGTATCAACACCTCCAGCATGAGGCATGATCAGTACCTCTGCTAGGAAATAAACTAGAATATAGATCAACAAAAAAGACATCTCTAGGAATCTGGATAATCTCACCCGATCTGAGCATCGTCTTCAAAGTTGAGGGGACAAGTGGATGAGGATCATAGGGAGTTGATGGATCTATAGAGGCTGGTCTATTGGATAGGTACAATGTTGGATCAGAAGCTATATCGGTTGAAGGAGGGGGAGGTGGAGGAGATGTCTGATACGATAAAGGAGGATCTGGAGGAGGTGGATGAGATGTTGGAGGTGGAGGTTGAGGAGTAGTTGCATGGGATGTGGAGGCTATGTCAGTAGTCAAAGGAGAAGGTGGAGTAGTAGATGTCGAAGCTGATGGAGGGGGAGTGGAGGTGGAGGAGGAGGCTGATGGTCATCCCTCCTAGCATCCAACTGAATGCGTGCACCAATAACATGCTACATCAACAACCTCATATGTTGATGTATTTGTAACTTCGGAAGATATTCACTTGTATATTACATTTGTACTTTATTGTATACCCAATGGAGATGTATTATTCCTTTGATTGGAAGTGTCGTTAGTTGTACTTGCAAGTGTCGCAAGTTATATTGTAAGTGTCGTAACTTACACTTGATGGGTTATTAGACCACCTTGATGGGGTCGGCCCTGTATGAGTCATGTGGGTTAAAGGGTTATTAGATAACCCTAGTGGGGGTCGGCCTAGTCAAAATTATGTTAAGTGGTTAATTTGGGGCTGACCTAGTTAAAGTTAAAAGACAAGTGAAGTAGTGTATAAATAGAGAGTGTGTCTCTCTCATTTGACACATTCACTCATTCACTCACTTCACACTAGTGAGAGAGAGGAGGAGTGCACACAAGTGGAGGAGGAGTATGCTGCTGAAGATATATATCTCTTGGGTTTTATCATTGTGATCCTTGTATTGGTTCTTATTCTATCTCTGAGGAAGTTGCGGGGTTTTTCACCTTCTTGGTTTTCCTCGGTGAAATGTTTTGTGTCTCTTGTCTCTTGTCTCTTGTCTCTTGTCTCTTATGCTTGATATGCTGTACATGTTGTTATTTCATTTAAGATACTAGATATGTTGAATTAAATGATGAAAAACTAACATGGTATCAGAGCTATCCTGAAGGAAGGCATGGTATGGCATTTATGAGACTTGTTGCACTTGCGACAAATTGGAAGCTAGGGCTTGATATAGAAAAAACCAGTCATCGTAGAAATTTTTCCATAAATACATTTTGGCGAAGTTTCAGGATCTGAAAACTTCTATAGGTCATAGATAACATACCCATGTACTTTGTGTCCAAAGAAAAACATCTAATTCGATGTACTTTCTATTTTATGATCAGTATAATCTAGGGTTTCTGCCTCTTCCAGATCTCAGTCATAAACATGTGACCTAGGAAAAAAGGTCACAAATTGGGCTAGGAAGCTCCAAATGAAATTATCAAAAAAGTGGTAGTAAGGGAACAGGCTGTAGTTCAATAGGTCCGCTTTTTAGAGGCCTAAGTTGAACCAATGACACGTGGCACTCCATACAACTTCGCTATCCTGTTTTATCCCATAAACCGGTCACGTTGTGACATTTGGCATATCTCTCTCTCAGAGAATCCATTTGAGTTCAGAACTGTGGAGTTGGAAAGAAGACAGGTCAAGATACCACAGGCTGAATTTTCAGACCTTGTGGATTCGTAATTTCATATATGCATCAGAAACAATATGGCATATATTTCTATCCAAACATAATTGGATTCTGAGCACCTTCATTTTTGGATCATCATTGATGTGGGAAATTAGGGATTCGTAGAAAGTTGAAATTCTTGGAATCGGAGACTATGGATGGAATCTCCTTAGAAAAATCAAAGTTTAGAACACAAGATCGAACCTTTTGGATGGGAAAAAGACTGAGCTTTATCAAACCCTAGTTCGGGATCCTGTCAAGAAGATCCAAAAGTTTCAAAGGCAATTTTGAGGGGTCAAATTTTGCAGTTTTCAAAATTGAAGTATACCAGCTTGATCAGCTCAGCAAGGCACATCTTTCCATCCATTCCGAAGTTTGAAATTCAAAATTTGAATTTTTAGAGTTTCTCTAACAAACCCTAATCCAGCTCCAGATCCAGTCTCAACAAATCAAAGTGGATTGGGTTATATTCATGTGCATCCACTTGTATCCAAACCATTGTGCTACGAATATGCATAAGAGCCCAAGAAACCATAATTTGTATTCTAAACCCCTAGCCTAGAAACCCTATCCTAGAAGCCTTATTTTGTATCCTAAACCCTAATTTGAATTCCAAACCTTAGAAACCATAGTTTGTAGCCTAGAGCTTACTTTGTGTTCAAAATCCTAGAAACCCTAGTTTGTAGCCACTAACTATTGTTGACCAATCACTAATATCAATTATTCATTGTCACTGTTTCCCAAATTGGACCTCACCATGCATTAGTGAATCTATATGTGATTTGTTTGTGCGAGGGATTTCTTACTTGGTGTTCAACTTGTGTGGAAATACTCCAGTTTAGTTGAACACATGAACTCTCACCAAGCTTCCTACCATGGTAATGAATCATCACTGCATGATATTCCATAACCACTTCATTCATATTAATGTTGCCATAAAAACAACTTCATCCATCTTAGTGTCGTCATCAAAAAACATTTTCATCAGCCAGTCTCATTAGTTAACACACTTCATTCATCTATTTTTTGAAGAATCACAACAAACAACCCATGGAACCATTCCATAAGCTAGAATTATATGTTTTCATGAAATCCATCTACCCCACTAAAAACTAGAAAAACCCTAATATGGAGTCTACAGGAACCAACTAGGAATGCTTCTTACATAAATCCTCGATAATCCTCCCTACTTCGTATTTGCACCATATGTACCCTAAGTGATTTTTATTTTTGAATCACAGTTAATCGTTAGTTTAAAAGGCATTAAGAAGGCATCACTTGATTTTAGGTTAAAAAATAATCTAAAAATAATAATGACATCAATTTTAATATTCCTTTGAACTCAATGTGAACTCGAATGGATGCTAACAATTACCCTTTAAAGTTATGAGTATAGTCATCTTTATTATTTTGTTGGATTTTTTCCTGTATAGTCATCTGTAGGTGTCCCTGAAAGCCTTTGGAGTGTGAGTTTAAATGGTCCATAGAATGGTGGTATTTGCTCGGATAAAAAAACCATCGACTCCGTTGGCTTCAGGACATCAGGATAGTGATAGGGGTGCTCCTTTCCTTCGGTCCCATGGCTCAGGTGTCATCTTTTAGGTCCATTTTGGAAATTAGGGTTTTGCTCAATAAGGGTCTATGCAATTTTTGCACACAGGGGTCAAATTTGCAAAACATCAACCAGGGACTTATGGCTAGCGTTCCCAGCTGCAACCTTCCTAGACACACTTGCAAGAGGGCTGGTGCAAGGTAATGATACCCAATTATGACACGTTAGTTGCAATGACATTATGGAAAAACATAAATATTATCATTAAAATGAATTATTAGAGGTAAATACAATTTTTTTTTGGATTAGGTGTAAATAGATGAAACGTAGAAAAACGGATGACCTTCCGGAATATATAACTTTTATTTATGGATAAGTGGTATAATCACCCCAAAATGTCATTATTTGAAGATTGGTATGTTATTTTTTTTCTCAAACATAATGCACATGTTTTTGTTGAGCCACCCGTTTGCTATGTAAATTTTCAATTTACAAGAAAAAAAATATGTAGAGGTGTAGGCAATAGAAGAATCTTGTGCGGGGCTATTTTTCCAAAATTTTAAAAGTCAATTTTATATTTTTTTTAAATTACCGAAGTCAGTGAAGCCCTAAAATGACATGGTCAAGCGTTGAGCCACCATATCATGGTCTAAAAATATTCAAAATACTTTTTTTTTAGGTTGTAGGTATTTTTGTGCTTTTGTGCAGGTTCTCTTCCATTTTCGAAATAGGTAAGCCAATCAAAAGTTATAGGCCAAATAAACGACCTATTTTTTTTACAAATTTGGCATAAGTGCAGTTAAAGATGAATTAAAAATAGAAGACAACAACAGATCTATTAAAAAATTATATATTTAGAATATGCACACATAGCTCGACAAGCATGTGCAATTTCATATGTAGTGCACTCGTGGAGCTTATGTGGAACTAGTTGTGAAAAACCAAAAGTTACAGCATTTGATGTTTTCTGCCATAAACCAGGCATAAATCAGACCGAGCCTCAAGGTGCAATCCAAAACTAATTCCAATCCTACAAGGGCGCCAAAAACAATTTGAATTCAGGCACGTGTGTGTGCAACTACGGGCACGTGCAAACATGCACACGTGTGACTGATAGCATGCACGTGTAGGTGTGCGCACGCGTTAATAACAACGCGCACATGTCTCTGCGCGTACGCGCTATTGTATGCCTTTGTATGGTTTATTGAATTTCCTTTGTCAAGGGGATATATGAAGTTGATGAAGATGTGATGATGAAGAAGATGACGATGATGGAGATGTTAATGAGGAAGGGGGAGATGACAATGATGTTGAATATGTTGATGATGATGATGATGATGATGATGATGAGATGATGGTGATGGTGATGATGATGAAGATTTTGATGATTATGAAAATGGTGATGAAGATGACGATGAGGATGATGAGGGTGATGGTGATGATGATGATGATGATGATGAGGATGATGGTGATGAGGATGATGATCATGATGGTGATGAAGATGATGATGATCATGATGAATATGATGATGATGATGATGATGATGATGATGATGATGATCACCATCACCATCACCATCACCATAACCATCACCATCATCATCATTGTCATCTCCCCTTCCTCATCAAAATCTCCACCATCGTCATCTTCTTCATTATCACCATCTTCTTCATCATTATCATCATCATCTTCATCACCATCGTCATCAACATCAACATCTTCATCTCCATCATCATCATATTCTTCATCCTCATCACCATCATCATCATCATCTTCGTCATCATCATCATCGTCATCATCAACACCATCATCATCAACACCATCATCATCATCATCCTTCTTCCTCATCTTCATCAACATCTAGGTCATCATCTTCATCGTCAACGTCATCATCATCATCATTATCATCCTCATCATCAACATTGATGGTGATGATGATGATGATGTTGATGATGAGTTCGATGATCATCATCATCATCATCATCTTCATCATCGTACTCATATTCATCATCATCCACCACCATCATCATCATCATCATCTTCGTCATCACCCTCTTCCTCCTCCTCATCATCAACAACATCTTCGTCGTCGTCATCATCATCATCATCATCATCATCAATGATGATGACGACGATACGAAGATGATGATGATGATGATGAAGAAGATGGTGATGACAAGTATGATGAGGATGATGAAGATGACGATTATGATGACGAAGAGAACGACCATCGTGACCATGATCATATGATGATGATGGTGAGGATGATGAAGATGGCGATGATGATGACTAATGAAGATGATGATGAATATGATGATTTTGATGATGATGATCATATTCATCATCATCATCATCATCTTCATCATCGTAATCATATTCATAATCATGCACCACCACCACCACCATCATCATCATCATCCTCGTCCTCACAATGATGATGATGACGATAATGTTGTTGATGAAGATGAAGATGCTGCTGATGATGAGGATGATGTGATGCATATTCGTCATCATCTTCATCATCAACATCATCATCATCATCATCATCTCCATTATTCATCATCATCATCATCATCTTCATCATCATTGTTGTCGTCATCATCATCATCATCATCATCATCATCATCATCATCATCATCGTCATCATCATCATCCTCATGCTCATCCTTACAATGATGATGATGACGATGATGATGATGATCATGCCATGGTTCATGTTGTGGATGACGATGATGTGTTGCATATTCACCATCATCTCCATCATCAACATCATCATCATCATCATCATCATCATCATCATCATCATCATCATCATCATCATCATCTCCATTAGTCATCATCATCATCATCATCATCAACATCATCATCATAACCATCTTCATCATCATCATGATCTTCATCATCATCATCATCATCATCATCATCATCATCATCATCATCATGACGAAGATGATGATGATGATGACGACGATGAAGATGGTGATGATGATGATGATGATGATGATGAATAATGAAGATGATGACGAATATGCAGCACATCATCCTCATCATCATGATCCTCTTCATCATCATCAACACCATGATGATGATGATGAAGAAGATGGTGATGATGCGTATGATGAGGATGATGAAGATGACGAAGACAATGATCATCGTGACCATGATCATATGATGATGATGATGATGATGATGGTGAGGATGATGAAGATGGAGATGATGACGACTAATGAAGATGATGATGATGAATATGATGATTTTGATGATGATGATCATATTTGTCATCATCATCATCATCATCTTCATCATCGTACTCATATAAATCATCATCCACCACCACCACCACCACCATCATCATCATCATCATCCTCGTCCTCACAATGATGATGATGATGAAGATGATGACGATGATGATGGTGATGATGATGATCATGTTGTTGATGATGATGATGATGAGGATGATGTGCTGCATATTCATCATCATCTTCATCATCAACATAAGGGTAAGGTCTAGCTGGCGACGATGCTCGGTTTTTTCTAGTGGTTATGGTTACCTTATTAAGTCCTCTATGTTTGAATATGCTTGTAGATAACAAATTCATGCCACATTAACTCAAACCATGTGGATATCTGTCAAAATGAATTACACCTATGCTGATGATGAGCACGATTTCCGCACGACGTGCAAGCATTTGAAATCATGATGTTTTCTGCATCAAGACGTCATGAATCCTCTAAAACATATAATCAGTCATTCATTAGCCCAAGTGTGCCAAAATTTACTGAAAATTCGGAAGAATTTGGAATCGCTATATTCTTGTAGCGCGCCTTTGGTGATTTTTAGCCCCAACGCTACAAGAATATCATTAACACTGTTTTGGTGCTTTTAAGCAGCTTTGGGTCATTTTGCATGTGGTTTTAAAAGCTGTCAAGGTAAAGATGATACATGACTCTACTTAGGATAAGGCTTATGAGATCTCTATTCAATATAGTGACCTTTTAAACCCTTCATCAAAAACAGAAACAGGATCTGGAAACATAAATCCATTGTAAATAAATGCAGTCTTTAGTATTTTGAATAGGTAGCTTAGCCTAGATGAAGGTTAGCTCACAGAGCTCAAGAAGAGAGAGCAGGGTGTAGAGTGTGATTGATTACATACAGTGAAATGTAATAAAATGATGGAGAATCATTAAATTTCCTCTCTACTGTGTAAAATATCAATATATATGATTCATCTCATCTGTATATGTTGTGATATTTCTGTTATCATTGGTTGGATACATATGATTCAAAAAATTTCATCTGAAAGCATCGAGTTTAAGGAATAGTGAAATGAAGTGTGAATTATTGGAAACGTTACAGTGTATATCCTAGGGTAAAATACAGTGTATATATATGTTAACATTCTGTTCAGCCGTGTGGGATTTGATTAGCCTTCTATTTCGAGTATACATCTGATTCATTAAGGGAAACAATGATTCCATGGAATATTGTAATGGTTTGTGAGTCATCATAATTGTCACAGTGCAGAATCCCTAGCTCACATGTACAGTCTATAAGTGGCGCTGATATGTATTTTGGGGATCAACGATCGAGAACAGAGCGGAGATTGATGAGCTAAGTAATGGATGGTTCTGATCACATAGGAGATTAATGATCAGGATGAGAGCGGAGTTGTGAAGTCAGAAATCAACGATCACGATCACAGCGGAAAGTGACGGTTCAAAGCTCGAGGCAAAGTGGATTTTTTCGCTGAGAGATACGTGTCGTGCAGTGGGTGGAAGCGGAAAATGAAAAGAAGGTACAATTGGTACGATAAGTGATTTTCCGTTGGGGATTAGGTCATGACGAATGGTCATGTGGCGTTTAACTTAGAACAATATAGCTGCGAACTGTAAAATGCACCTCATTAGTGCAATAACTTAGAACAGTATAGCTGGGAAATGATAGCCAAAGATGAAAAACAACTGGAAGGGAACATTCAAGAATTATTCCATAATTCCTCCACTCGACATCTCTCACCACAATCAACTCAGGTGAATCAGCTCGCAACACCAATGCCAAGAAGATCCATATAAAAAATAAGTTATTTTTCTCATGTGCTCTGATACCATGTGAGAAAAGACAAGTAATCCAGATAAGTTATTTTTCTCAGGGCCTTTGGGCGAAACCAGTCCTTCTTCCTCCTCATCATCATTAATTCGATATAAGCTCTCCTCCTCTTCCTCTACTGTAGGGCATAAAGAAGGACAATACATTGAGCAGCACGGCGGGCAGCAGCCCGTCTCGCTCTCGTTCCAAGTTGACTGCACGATTACAGGCGCTGCCAGAAGAAATAGCATTCTGAACATTATCATATGGCTGCCTCGAATCCTAAATTTCTTCATTCTCACACTAACACAATATTGCAGTGGAACTAACCACTACTGGAAGTTCCATTGAGGGCTAAGCAAAAGGTAAAGTGTTTAATTCGCTAATAGAGAAGTCTTGTTGAATTTTGATAGAATTGCCAAGTATAGTGACAGTTATCTATTTTTAGTTCTGTCACAGAGTTAATTGGAAACTAAGAAAAACTAAGAGAAGAATGGTAAAGGACTGTATTAAGTGAAGATTCCACTACAGAAATTTTGGGAATCAAGGGTCTTCTTAGGTATTGCAGGTGGTTCCTGCATCAATAAGCCAAGTTTCTAGTTGGAGGACTTGGACCGACTACAGAATGAACATTTATAGATGTAATGTCCCACACAGTGTGCATATCAGGAAAATGAAGCTATGGATGAGAATGTCACTTACTGAATACATTTGGAATGGAATGGTAGCTCCAAATGAAGATGGCTGAATGGACTGAGCTTCAAATCGAAATGGCTGAATCGACTGAGCTTCAAATCGAAATGGCGGACTGAGATTCAAATCGAAATGGCGGGGCTGAATGGACTGAGCTTCAAATCGAAATGGCGGACTGAATCTTCTCCAAATCAAAATGGTGGACTGCTCCAAATCGATGAAATGGCGGACTGCTCCAAATCGAAACGGCGAACTGCTCCTGCTACTTACTTTGCTTCTTAAACCCCTACCCAAGCTCTAGCCACCTCTATTCTACCTATTAAAGCTCAACATATTGCATCGCATCTGGTACTGCTTATGCGTAAACAAGGGAGGAAAAGGAATGAATGCTGCGTGGGTTTAAAACCTATAGCTCTGCCACTGTTCGCACGGGACTGTTTAAACCCTATAGCTCTGCTACTATTGGCGTGGTTTTAAAAACTTTTATGTTTTAAAATATGTAAAAGAGTAGAATTTTGGCGGGTAGCATATGGTTGTAACCATAATTTAAAAACATTTGTTATGCCAAAATGAATAAGGCGGACGAGTCGAACTCGTGACCTATCCTCCCACTAAGTCTTATCCACATGATACATATTCTATATTTACCCACCCTAGCTCCTAACATCCTGAGATAAACACCAAAAGAGGAACCCATACAACATGACAACAACTACTCATTAACGCCCTTTCCTTTACTCATTAACTAGTACTTTATAACTAGATAACTAAAGGATATAGAATAACTAAAACTAAATAGAGTATGAAAAGGATATAGAATAACACTTTATATTAAAATTTAAGAGATATAGCTAGCTCCTTAGCTGTTTGAAAGTTGAGTCATTAATTATCTTATAAGTAAAAGCCAGGGCTAGGACAACCCTATAGCCATCTTAAATAGACCACCTCATATTTTATCTATGCTTGGCCTAGGTAGCAATGTTGTTTGAGTATCTAGCCAAACTAGTAAAAGCATTACTCTACAATATTATACTTTACCTGCCTTCCATCTCTTAGATCATGTCTAATAACAAACGACCAACCCTGTCTACCAGGAACTTTTGAGTAAAATACCTTAATGAGCTTCTCTTTGTTTCAAGAATATCTTAATATTCTCTACTCAACAGGGACAACCACGTGAAGGTGGAAGCTCATCTGCCCCCCCCCCCTCACATCACTTGGAATGATGTTCAATGCACTCCATGATCATCTTCTCCATCCAAGTCTGCATCTGTATCATCTGATCCAGATTCAACATTATAAGGATTAGAGGCAGCTATATCATCATCGTCGTCGCTGTAATTAATTTCAATAAATTGATCATGATCGTCAATATCATCTTCATCATTAACATTGTCTCTAACATAATCTTCTTCAACTAACTCTTCAACATCTTCCTGCGTAACATTATGATCATCAACATCCAGCTCATGTTGATCCTCTACATGATCACCTTCTTCTTCAACACCCTCTTCAGCTTCCTCTACAATATTATACTTTACCGACCTTCCTCTTGGATCATGTCTAATAACAAACGACCAACCCTGTCTACCAGGAACTTCTGAGTAAAATACCTAATCACATTGACTTGGAAGAACATAGGGCTCTGACGTTCGTGACTCAAGCGACCTTGTATTGACCATGGTAAATCCATTAGCATGTTCAATAACAGTTCTATCGGGATCAAATCGATTCAATCGTAGCCTGTACCATTTCACAACAAAAAGAATTATTTTGAATGATTTAAAGTCACAGTCAATGATATCTTCCAAATATCCATAATATCGATTTTCTGACAATTATGGACGTCTGTCGCTTCTAGATGAAACATTAGTGACCTCAAAGACTGCACTTATCCCAGAATCACATGTTTTCCTTGTGTCATCCAACTTTTTAATGCGATATTTACGACCGTTGCACCACATAGCCTTGTGGTGTTTTACCTGCAATTGATAATGAACTAGTAAGTATTTTATGTTCTTAAAGTATGCAAATAAAATGAAATTAATCAAGATGAAAATGAATATCGACGTAATTGAAAATATTATGGCTTATATATTTATAATATCATGCTTACCTGTTTATCTTTTAAACCATATGCTAAATCGATTTCCCTTTCTGTTAGATTGACATCTCCATTGCGATGTGCTTCTTTAACCAATGAAGTCACACCTTCCCATGATAGTCCTCGACCAGATTGATTACATCGTTCAATCCATACCTTCATCCAATCAATATTGTTTGCGACGTACAAATGTAGTGCATCCCACTCGCGACCAACTGCATGAAAATAAAATTACATAAATCAACTCAAAAATTTATAATTACTTAACGCAGTGTAACATTATAAATATTAATGATGCATATCATTAATGAATATTAAAATTGAAATAATATTTATGTACGATACTATTAAAATGTATTAACATTATTATTCTATAACACCATTTAATAATTACCTTTGACCTTCCTCGATTTACCTTTCCCCATCAGGTACTCTCCTTCTAATTTCTTAGTGGAATTTGGATCACCAATGCATCGATCTAATTCGGTCTTAATAGACCACAACCCTGGAAGATATTCAACAATATACACCATGGCCTGAAATACCATATATCCCTCCATCATAGAACCCTCTGGACGTGCTCTTTGTCTAACTAAATCCTTCATAAATTTCAAGTGCCTCTCAACCATCCACATGGACCTTGCATGTACCGGTCCACACAATTCAATCTCCTCAACTTGGTGTATGAGGTAGTGTTCTTGTGCATTGAAAAATGCCGAAGGTAGAAATATCTGCATTTGACACATTAAACGAGGAATTTCTCTCTTCCAATACTTAATATCTTCTTTGTGTATTTCTTTCGATGACAACCATCTACATGTAAAGAAAGAAAATAATGATATCATTTAACGACGAAAATTTAAGATTGTAGTACGTCAAATCTACATGATTGACTAAAACAAATGTCAATTCATATAAGTTATGCAACGAATTAAACAAATTACATGATGATGCGTGAAAAATATTGTTTCTAATTACCTCATGTATTTTCCAAGATCATATATGACCTGTTTGACATTATTGTCAAAGTTGTCTGGGAGAGATACGGGCAGAACATACTGTAACAATGAACACGTCTCATCAATATATTTTTCAAAATTAAGAAAAAAAGTAAACAAAAAACATGCAGTATTGTAATATACCAATATATATACCAAAAATATAATTACCTTAATGAAGATATGCCAATCATGCGTTTTTACCCCGCCAAAATCACCTTTCCTTGTTAAGATATTCTTTATGTTCGAACAAAATCCTGTGGGAAATTTCATTTTTTGTATCACTTCTTTTACTGCATTGCTTTGTTGCTCAGTCAATAACCATGGAAGTGACCTTATATTAATTTGGTATCCATCGTTGTTTAAATGTTCAATGATATCTTTCATTGCATGATTGGATTCATGAATGTCACTGCAAATTTTGACAATTTTTTCTTTGTCACTCCTTCCGTCTAATATTCGCCATAGTGTTTCAGTTACATTCTTTCCGATATGCATTGTATCAAACAAATGAACAACTAGTAAGTGCTCATAGTAAGGCAGCCTACTAAATTGTTTCGGATAACTTTTCATTCCTCGTGGAAGCCCATTTACACCTTCATGATGTTCATGCAGACCATTAGTAATCAATATATAAGTTAAAGAGATTAAAATGTAGTATATTACAGTAAAAAAAATTAATACAATCCAAAATAAAACATTGAAAACATATAAGAGATGATCAATACGAATATATAAGATAGACAAATTGAATTATCATACCTTGACGATTTCTATTATATTGCAACTTCCATATGTGAGGTGTCATTCTCTGTGGTTTTAATGCGGTCTCCTCTTTCCCATTAAAAAGATGTTTTTCGGTAGTTCGATACCTATGATTCTTAGAGAGGAAGTGCCTATACTCATTAAACACTACCTTACACAAACTCTTTGAATGACGAGATTTCATCTTGGGACCACAAACTGGACATGCAAATTTTCCCTTTGTTTGAAGACCACAAAAATGTGTTAGCCCTGGAGCATCGTGAATTGTCCGGTAAAGCATTGCATGGAATTGAAATTCCCTTTGCCCTACTGGTCTAGAGACATCATACATAGTGACACCATTCCATAGCTTAAGTAGTTCATCAACAAGAGGCTCGATATATACATTCATATCTTTAACTTGGAACTTACCTAAAAGAAAACAACAAATACAATACATATAAGTAAATGAAAAATAT
The DNA here is from genome assembly GCA_027924585.1 of Larix kaempferi. Classification (NCBI taxonomy): domain Eukaryota; kingdom Viridiplantae; phylum Streptophyta; class Pinopsida; order Pinales; family Pinaceae; genus Larix; species Larix kaempferi. The sequence continues at coordinate 33,630,149 of BSBM01000089.1, forward strand.
ATATGACATGAATATGCAACAATATTGATCTTCATGACAAATTAAATACTAAATATGCATTAAAAAAACACTGTTCTAAAGTACAAATTATACCTGGAACAATCATTGCCAACATTATATGCTCCCTCTTTATTGACATCCATGGAGGAATGTTATTGTTGATAACAAAAACAGGCCAGACCGAGTTAGTAGATCTCATCTCTGCATGTGGATTGACACCATCCGCTGCCAAAGAAAGTCTAGCATTACGAGGTTCTTCTTTAAAGTGTGGCCATTTTCCTCCATGTCTGTAAATGCAGAACCATCTTCAGGAATTCGCAGAATATCATCTCCACTTCTATTCCGTGCGTGGTAATCCATAAATTGAGCTATGTTTTTGCACCTAAACAGTCGTTGCAAGCGTGGAATAATGGGAATATAATGAAGAACCTTACGAGACACCTTTTTGGTTACTTGATCTGTTCGGTATCTACTGCTATGACATATAGGGCATTCTGTTGCAAGCTCATACTGATTATAATATAAAATATGATCATTAGGACATGCATCAATTGCTTGATACTCCATTCTAACATATTTCATGATGGAAGTTAAATCTCGATATGTGCGAGGTAATTTATTTGATGTCGGTAAAAAATATTCACCTATCAAGCTGTTACAACAAATTTAAAAAAAATGGTTAATATAAATATTTGAAGAGCATGATATTAACGACAACAAATACATCCTTATTTTTTGGAGTATATTATAAGATCAAAGTGGTTTTGATTGAAAGGTGTGACAGTTTTGGAGTATATGCACTAAAGTTGAGATCTGACGGATCACATATAATCACATGCGTACCTTAACACCAGCGTGATGGATGTGTTTGAAAAACCATTCATAACCTTCAAGTTCATTATCAGCAACACAGCAGAGAGAACACTTATGGGGGAGCCTTCAAAAAGCGGTTCCGTCGCCTTCTAAAGTGTAGGTAAATCATTAATATCTTCGAAGTCATCAATTGGCGGTGCATGATGTTGATCATCGTCCATTCTAACATTAAATGCATCATTGATTAATGTATTTGCACCATCATCCTCAATTATGTTATCGTCATCATGATCATCGTTTAATTCCATATGATCATCATTAACTTGATCACGGTCAGTATTCGAAGGACCTGCATATTGTTCTTCCTGCGCTAGTTGTTCCGCAATTACCACATTCTCCATGTTCGGAACAGCCCTAGGAGGCCCTTGCTTTATAATTACAATTAAAACATCAAACAAAGAACGTTAGTCATGTGATCGATTAATAAGTAACAAAAATAAAAATGATACAATATACAATTATAAAAACTCTCAATATAAAGACCGTGTTAAGTCATGAACTTGTTTCCTTCGATTTTATATTTTGATTGTGATTTTGATTTTAATTTTGCTCATTTGCTAAATTTTTCTCATTTTGCTTCCTTTAGGAATTTTTTGATTTTCAAATGAAATTTTAAATTTTTTGCTTGCTTTTAGATTTCTTATTATTTTCTTTTAGGATTTCAAGGGATAAATAGGATGTATATTAAGGATGTCACAAACATACTCAAAGAGTGTGGTTTATCATTTAAACTGGAAAAATAGTTGAAATTGGGCCAAAATTTGAATGCAGATTATTCTTGTAGCGCAATCATGAAAAGTTAATACAGTGGCGCTACAAGAATATCGCGCCAGCCGAAATCATTATTTTTTAAGCTAAATTTTCGCATGGTTTCATTGCTAAGTGACTAATCACATGAATGAAGGCTGTTGATACGTGTTGCTCCAGTAGTAATTATGAAAACAGGTGCTGCTGGATCGTGGAAGAGATCGTGGAGATTAATAGCTGGAACAGTGCATATCATGACATGAGGAGGTGTTAGACAAATTTGACGTGAAAGGAGTTATTTCACAGATACATCACGAATCTAGAAAATAGGTGGAGAGAGGACAGGTGCCTGAAAGCCAGAAGTTGCAGTTACAGAGAAATTACGGCTTGCTCGTTCTGCCAGCTGGTAGTGAATTAAAGACTCGAAGACACTTGCATAGAGGAATTGAACAACCAAGTACCTAAAAAATTGATTTAAACATCCACATCAAAGCGAGAATAGGGTATTCCGCATTAAACCGATAGCGACTGCTAAATTGGGGTTTTTTCTCAGAAAAGCTTGTTTTCTTAAAATTCATTAGGGAAAACATGAATATAGGTTCTAAACAAAACTCCTGTAAAAAATAGATCAGTTTAAGAGTTCTTTGAGACGCTGTGACAAGTGGAAATTTGAAATTTAGCGATACATTAAGCCACTACTTCTTCAAAATCTGAAAGCAGCCTGTTAGCTCATCAATAGAACTCCAAAAGTACATAGGTTTCAGTAGTTGAAAGTAGATGGGTAAAAGTGGAAAAACAAATAGAATTGAACCCACTGAGCTAAATTGGATTGACAAATTTCCAGATTGTGCAAAGCTTTTTCAAAGTGCTGGTTGGTTGGAATTCTTCAGGAAAATCAATGGCTATAACACTGAGGTTTCTTATAAATTTGCCCAAAGCTATAAGGAGGACATGATAGTATTTGATACTTTAAAGTTTAAACTGACTGTGGATTTAGTTGCTGAAGCTACAGGAGTCAAGAATGAAGGTGAAATGTGGTTCAAAAAAATGCCTTTCACTTTTGATGATCAAAGGTACCTTTTACCTGGTATTACTCCAGACTGGCGCAAAGGGGTGTTAATCCAGGAGGTCAGGGATGAATGGGTGCAGCCCATTAAAATTATACAAAACTATATCACTTGTGAAGGCAGATATGCTTATGTTTTCAAATACCAATTTAGATTTCTACAGCATCTGATTGGTGAATCCAAAATGAACCTTCCTTTCTTCTTATTCAGAAGTCTACAAAAGATGTCAAGTAGGATTAAGGGGCATCATGATCATACTACACAATCCATCTTCCATCATGGTCTGATTAAGCTTATTATCAGCAAAATTCTACAAGAAGAAGGGAAGACATGGGAGCATTTCTTGTTTTGGTCTGGTTTTCAGACCAAGCAAAAAGAGCAGCAAGCTAAAAAGCGTGTAGACAAAGGTCAATCTCTAGTCAGAAAACTAGGCCAGGAGAGCAAGTATGAAGACAAAAAAGAAATTAAATTTGAAGAAGAACCAGAACCTTTGAAGGGTAACAATGAACCTCAAAGGGTTGTAGCTGACAGTAAAGGTAAATATTCATTGTTTCCACAACAAGATGATCAGCCTGAGAAACACATGGCGCCAGCAGAAACTCTCAGTGAAGAGAAAATTGTTGTCATAGAAAAGGGTGCTCTAGAAAAAGAGGACATTAAGGTTCAACGAAGAAGCCCCATCACTGTCCTATCTGAGGATGAGGGATATTTACTAGAAGAGGATGAATTCACTCTCAAAACTGAAGCTGGGATGGAATACACAGAAAAGTACAGTCAAGAAGATAAAAAAAAGAAGCCAAAGAAAGAGAAAACCAAAATCGAAGGTATAGAGCTAGCCACAATTAAGCATCAAGGAAAAACTTTGAAGATGGTAAAAGAACTTGTTTCATAATGGAGACCAAAAACCAGATCTAAAAACAAGTTAAGGATGAATATGAAAAAGTTGCTAAACCCTAGAATGAAGACAAAAGAGATAAATGTAATTGATGATGAATCTTCAGATGAAGAACTCAAGATCGAGAAGGAAGCAGTTATAAACAGTCCAGTTTCTAAGAATACAAAAGAAAAAAGGTCATTGAAGTCAGCAAAAGATTCCAGTCTCACTCAAACAAAATTATCTGCTGTGTTTCTGGAATTAAAAGATGAAATAATAAAGGAACAACAAAAGAAGGAAATTGAGGTTTCTTATTCTGAAAATCAGAACTTGATAGATGAAACTACACCCATTGAAACAACAAGTCAGGAGAACCCTATTTTTCATGGTGTATCTTCAGAGCTGTTATAGGAAGATGAGGATATTTTCAGAAGACTGAATGTCCCTTGGCTACCCAGTGAGATGCAAAATACCATAACAGGGAAGGTTTTTGACTCAGACATGGAGAACAAAGAAACATCAAACAATATAGGCATCAAATGGCATGCATGCAAGAGACTAAAGATGCCCTAGTCTTAGCAAATAGAAGGCTAAGAGAAGACTTACTGGAAGTGAATGAAAATTATCAAGAGCTAATAACAGTGTCTAAAGAAGCCTTGAAGAGAAAGAGAAGCATAGATTTGCATTATGGAGAATTGAAGCAGAATGTCAAAGACTTGCAGCAGAAGAATGAAAATCTTACAAGGAAGTTAGCAGAGATAGAAGATGAGCAGAAGAGAGCTAGAAAAAAGGCCCAAATCTCGGATGGAATAGCCTTACTAGTCGAAGCTGCCAAAGACCTTTGAGTTGGCAGTTAGTCAGTTACTTATGGATCTTTTAATAGATGCTTTAATTAGTTAGTTTTTTAGTTATGTTCTAGAGGAAAGACTTTATTTCACTTTAACCCATCGAGGATTTGGTTGAAAGCAGTTAGGGTTTAGGCCCTAACGAATTTTGTAAAAAATAGTATTTAGAGTGAGAAGAAAGACAGAAACAGAGTTCGATTTTTGGCTGGCTTAAGGATGTCTGTGACTTGTTTATGAGCGCCTAAGCACTGTAACTCTCATGTGTATTTGCTGAACAGAATTATGAAATATATATGATCCTTTTTACCCTTCAGTCTGTTGTTTGGCTTCATTTTTAACTTGTTTAGTTACATAATTGATAAATTCATTGCTGCTTTATGGTTTGTATGCTGGTAGTGCTTGTCTTTAATGAATGAACTTCAAACACTATACAGTAATGTAATACTGTAAATTTAAAACCTTAGATTATACAACTTAAAAGTTATACACCCATTAGCATGCTTGCCAAACTAAAGATTCAGGTTGCTCATGTCAAAGGCTGGCCCAATATACATGGTGTTAATGAATAGACATGACTCAGAAAAACAACTACTACAACGGATCTGTTTCATAATTTCTGCTGTTTGCATGGCTGTAATTAGAGAACATGCATGAGAACTGCCTATTAGAGTGCTTTTACCTCATTCATTTAGCTGTCTTTCAGTATAATAACTAATATGTTTACAAGTATCATCACATCACACTTTTTCCAAGGTTATGCTATGTCTAATCAACACACCAGGCTTAGTATTGTTTCCAAGATAGCAATATTTGACAAACTGCCATCTCACTGTCATATATTCAGTCATGCTGTAATCTAATCACTTTAACAATTTCCCCCAAGAATAAAGTTCCAAGGTCAACACAGCTTGTCAGTTATGAAATCCACTCATGGAGTAACATTGACAATTTCAGGAATCCTACCCCACATGAAAAGGAGATCGAGTTCTAGGTTGGAATGGCCAATTTCACTTAAGGTTTCAGAATAGCAAGTTTTTTTATGACTTTAGCTTGGTCAAATCAGCATGCTTTCCAACCACAGTTAACCAACCAAGCAAGATAAACTGCAACTTTTATTCAAGGCCTGTTTGTAGCTTTGGTAGGATTAGCATAAATGCTAATTATAATAAGACAGTCAACTTGCTTTCCAGTTTGTCAAACGGCTATACATATATCTGAATTTAGATTATACAACTTAAAAGTTATACACCCATTAGCATGCTTGCCAAACTAAAGATTCAGGTTGGTCATGTCAAAGGCTGGCCCAATATACATGGTGTTAATGAATGGACATGAGTACTCAGAAATACAACTACTACAATGGCTCTGTCTCATAATTTCTGCTGTTTGCATGGTTGTAATTAGAGAACATGAATGAGAACTGCCTATTAGAGTGCTTTTACCTCATTCATTTAGCTGTCTTTCAGTATAATAACTAATATGTTTACAAGTATCATCACATCACACTTTTTCCAAGGTTATGCTATGTCTAATCAGCACACCAGGCTTAGTATTGTTTCCAGGATAGCAATATTTGACAAACTGCCATCTCACTGTCATATATTCAGTCATGCTGTAATCTAATCACTTTAGAAATTTCCCCTGAGAATAAAGTTCCAAGGTCAACACAGCTTGTCAGTTATGAAATCCACTCATGGAGTAACATTGACAATTTCAGGAATCCTACCCCACATGAAAAGGAGATAGAGTTCTAGGTTGGAATGGCCAATTTCACTTAAGGTTTCAGAATAGCAAGTTTTTATATGACTTTAGCTTGGTCAAATCAGCATGCTTTCCAACCACAGTTAACCAACCAAGCAAGATAAACTGCAGCTTTTATTCAAGGCCTGTTTGTAGCTTTGGTAGGATTAGCATAAATACTAATTGTAATAAGACAGTCAACTTGCTTTCCAGTTTGTCAAACCTAGCAACAGAAAACAGGATTAACTTGGCTTTTTGACAAAATGGTAAAACGAATTAGGGTCCTTAAAAATCCAATTATCAAGGATGCCACATTGCCAACTACAAATCAAGGCGAGTTTAATGTTTCGGAAAATAAACCTAAGGTTTTTAGCATGATGACCTTTTGCAACCTCATACTAATAGTTAAAACATGTCTGCATGAGACATTTCAAAAGGACAAGTAGGCTTTTACAAATTTCATAAAATGGAGCGCACTAACAAAAAGGAAAAAAGCATTTGAATGGAATCAAACATGGATGGGTATATATCAAAAGGTAAACAACAACTAGTGGCCGAGTTCCTTGATATGGCTATAGACAGATTATCATAAAAGAAAATGTTCCTGCAATAATTTCAAAGTTTTTCAATTTTAAATTTTTTCGTATTAATAATTAATAATTTTAATTTAGCTTAATTTTCAGTTTTATTAATTATATTTATATTTAATTATAAATATATTAATATAATTATTACTTATAAAATTATATCTATATATATATATATATATATGTCTACAGTACCCCAACGTACCCAAGTACCCTATTTCAAAAAGTGGTGTACCCGTACCCGTCCCAGTACCCAAGTACCCTGGAAACTTAGCCTAAAACCTACTTTTACTTTATTGTATTTTTGAGATTGTGTTGGCTTGTTTTTTTGTGGCCTGGAAACAATTTCTGGCACAAACAGACCGCATGATATATAATGAATTATGACTTACCAATGTATGATATTCATGCCCCCCCTCAACATGTCCATGTTCCCTACAATGTTTTTTAGCTGTTGAGATCAGTAACCTTCTCTTATTAAAGCCCCTACATCGATTGCAAGGACAATAACATTTTCCATCACCCCTTCTTTCCACTCCATCCCACAACCTAGCAAGCAATTCTCGATTTTGTTCAATATGATCTTGATGACCTGTAACATTATTGTTACATGGCATTTTATTACTCAAACCCTAAGAACAAAGTACGAGCAAACCCAAGTATATGATGAGTCTTCTTTTCCACAAGGGTTAGAACCAAATCCACAATATATGAATCAACCCTAACTCAAGACAAGACCAAGTATATAATGAGTCTTATTTTCCACAATGGTTAAAACCAAATCCACATGAGTAAAACCTAACTCAAGACAAGACCAAGTATATGATGAGTCCTATTTTCCACAATGGTTAAAACCAAATCCACATGAGTAAACCCTAAGTACTCAAGACAAGACCAAGTATATGATGAATCTTCTTTTCCACAATAGTCAAAGCCAAATCCACAAGAGCAAACCCTAAGTGAGGGTAAACCCTAACTCAAAACAAAACCAAGTATATGATGAATCTTCTTTTCCACAAGAGTCAAAGCCAAATCCACAAGAGAAAACCCTAACTAGTGAGGGTAAACCCTAACACAAGAGGACAAACTTTCTCCAACAAAGATTTACCAATGATAAACCAATTAGAAATTAACCAAGAGATACTTCAAGAGAGAAGTCACCAAAGAGCAAGACCAAAATCCGAGACCAAGTGGGAAGATCCCCACAAAGGCACAAGGCCAAAAACCAAACCCTAAACAAAGAAATTAACCAAGAGATACTTCAAGAGAGAAGTCAAAAAAAGAGCAAGACCAAATTCCAAGACCAAGTGGGAAGATCCCCACAAAGGCACAAGGCCAAAAACCAAACCCTAAACCAAGAAATTAACCAAGAGATACTTCAAGAGAGAAGTCACCAAAGAGCAAGACCAAATTCCAAGACCAAGTGGGAAGATCCCCACAAAAGCACAAGGCCAAAAACCAAACCCTAATACTCCTTAGGAATTTCGCATTTCTTGTCCAAGAGATTTGTGCGAGAGTGAGTGTGTGAGATTATGAACCTAGGCCTACATCTCTATTTATATGAATGTTTGCAAATAATGGCCACAAGCGTCGAATATGCGACGGCTCATTTAGGATGCGTGGAGTTAAACGGCGCCTCTTTTAGTACACGTCGGCTATGCGACGGCTATACATATTTCATATAACTCCCCTATTAAACGTGCTCTCTTCACCGTCGCTTAACCGACGTGTACTAAAAGAGACGTCGCGTAACCGACGTTTACTAAACGCGCCGTCGCATAGCCGACGCTTGTTGCCACATTTAAAAAAAAAATTTGTACACTTGTGTTTTTTGGTAAGTTTATAAAGATAAATCCACGCGCAGTCGGATTTTTCCGTCGGATTTTGGGTCAAAATGTAGTAGTGTTTTCCATCAAGTTATGGGGGAACACTTTCCAAATCGTGCAATGAACAACCATTACATCATCATTTGTATCAATCAAGTACATTCAATTTTAAGTACATTTTCATATGAGGATAAGCCATCCTTTTTAAAAACATAGGACCATGAACATCTTATTTTCCTTCATAAAAACAACATTATCAAGGAATATCATTAAACTAGTTAGGTATTTCATTTTCCATGGATTCTGTATGATTACTTTTGCATTACACATTGTTTTATGCACATTCAACATATTTAGAGCCATGCTTCACCACTGAGATATTTTTTGCAATGACTCATGGTTCGAGGCATGTTCAGGACCCTAAATATCAAAAGTATGTACATTTAAACATGAATTAGAATTATGAAAAATGGAAAATGGATATATGAAAGAGGTAAAGCACAAACCAGGGTCTTACATACTAGGGTTTATATCTTCAACAATTTTATGAGAGTGAATTCATGACTAGCTATTGGTTAGCATATTGGAACAAACTAGGGTCTTACAAACTAGGGTATATTTGTTGTATATTTGACCATATGTACATGAAGACCCAATGGATTTTATTACACTTTAGTTCATGCATTCCTTTCCATTGTACTTGATACTTTTCCATTGTTTTTAGCATGTTAGAGTAGGCACACTTCAACCGAACTTCATAGATGCTCATGCATGTATCGTTTGATGAAATATGGTAGCATTGATGAAATGTGTAGCATCTATTATAATTCCTCTTAGTTTGTGAAAATATCATAGGATTACATTGATGATATGTGTAGCATGTTTTACAAGACAGAGGTTATTCAAACATATTTTGACTTATTTTGTTAACTTTTGTTTTTCCTTGCAACATATTTTCCTTGCAACCATAATCCGGATCAATGGGTATGAACCCTTGGAGTTGACAAAAACCACAATTTTAAATTAGATATCAAATTAGCATGCATGTACTAAGTTCATTGAACCGTTGAAAGATATTATTAGTTTGTTCCATTAAGATAATGTTTTCATAACACAATGGTGAGATGTTACTTGATCAATGCAATAAATGTAAGAGAATAAATATTGCTTAAAATGTAATTATATAAATTTCAATAGCATAATTTATCAATTTGTGGAAGAGATAAATCATCACAAAAACAAGTGGAAACTCAAGAGAAAATATGCAATATATTGTATCATGCATTTACAACCGAATGTTTGTAATTCAAAATATTGCAAAGTAGCCGACCCTTAAATGGCCTGTCAATGTACATGTATCCCTAAGTACAAAAATGTACATGTATGTCAAAATACATATATCCAGGATTATAGACATCAAAAACCAATCCTTCACTTGTTTTTCCCTGACTTTCCTCTATCAACCATCTCCCTAGGATCGCTCTGCATCTTAGGAGTCTGCAAATAAAAGATCATTATTTTTATCAAATAATTGGACTAATACCCTACCATTAACAAACTTAAAAAATTAACTCATGGCCAAATTATTTATGACAAACACTCACCAAATCCAGTCAGGGTATAGATGCCCGTGATGTGCTTATGGAAGGCCTCTCTATAATTGTGCTATGCAAATAAAATCTCATATCTCAATTAATTCAACAATTCAACATTGATCAACATGTTTGCGTAAATTGAATAAAAAGACTTGGTCATTAATGAACATCTCACTACAAGAGGAGACCCGACCATGACAATGGATTCAACGGAGGGGCCAAGCATAACTGTCGCTAATGGCTACAATCACCAAATGAGGAAATGGTTAGACATGCATGAATATAAAAAATAGTAACATGGTTAAATACTGTGCATTGTAATTTTTGAAATAGTTACCTCTGTATGACTTGTTTTTATTACAAATGTGGCACTAACTGCAACATCAATGACCCTTGTTAGGTGAGGTGTATATGGATCTCCCGTGTGTCTTCTATAGAGGACATCCACACCCTTTATAGGAGTGGAGCCTCTCTTATACACTTGTCCCTTCTGCAAATTTGGACTACGAGGAGATGCAAATGCTGTTTGTTTCCTAAATATATCAGGTGGTGGATACAATCACCAATTACTGACGTAGTTAGAAACGCATTGGTCAATGAAATAACATGTATTAACAAACTGAAAATGATGAAATACATACTGATGTATGGTATGATTCAATCAATTCTAAGAAACGTTCTGCCATCTGTTCATCCTCTATGGGAACGCTAGCGCTTGTCTTCCCACCATGGAGAGATCACTAGATGAAATCATTTCCCCCTGAGGGGGATCTACAACCTGCAATTTAGAAAATTGTAAATATTAGATCGTGTAGCATTAATTAAGTAACATGTGATAAAAAAATAACATGTATTAAAATAATGTCATGTTGAAATAGTTACCTCAGTGTGAGTTGTTGTCGCCGAAGGTATGACAACATCTTGTACATCAGATGGTTATGGTGCATGAGCCTATGGACTATCCTTGGAATCATCGGTGGAAAAGTATTGCCCCTCATCCTCTTCTTGTAGCAACTACAAGTTTTAAAATAATTAAAAATATTATCAATATATATATGTGTATAGTAAGGAAAAATAATTTACAAACAACACTAAATTGTTAACCATTTACTTACCTCTAGACAAGACCAAAGCAAGGATGGCCACATATTGTGCATGGGTAGGGCTCTCGGTTGTGCTCATGATGTGCATGTCTAGTGCCACTACTAGATTCTCCTCGACCACTGGAAGGTGGTGGATATACTCCACCCATAAAAGGTGTCTCTGGTGGCTCTTCCTGGTATGTACCTTGAAGGTACATGCTATGGAGAACAACCTCATGTGGCAACAGTAGGAATGACTCTTGCGTCTGTGGGACCAATTGATGTGCAAGCGTCACATCTGGTCTGGGTATCTTCATGCGAGGTGGAGCTACTAAGCGATTGGGATCTATATGCCTCGCATTGGGACATTTTTGAGGAATCCCCATCCCAAAGCCCTGGTACTCCAAGATATCAAAATAATTAACATGCTTCCCCAAAACAAATTCCGCGTACATCTTTCTAAGAAAATATAACGACATTTCCTTGTTGTTATGTGGTGGTACATCAAATACCATTTACCATTGGTCCATCCAATTATCTATGAATGGTTGATATGTACACTACTCAATAGAAATATGCCTTTTGTTTACATTCGGGATTTCACCCATCCGTGGATCTCTAAAAAGAGAAAATATATGTTGTTTCGTTATCTTCAACTTCTTAACTTCCTTGTAACTAATTCCATCAGCATATTCTTTCCTCTTTCTCTCTCTGAATGTTGCAATATGTTGTAGTTCACCATTTGACCTACTAAAGGTCTCTATCATTGCATCCAAATTGGATGCAAGAATACAGTGCCTATCATCAACATATGTTATTGAGGATCAAATGTCTCTAAGCCTCTCAATTTTTCTTTGGATGTCTGTATGTGCATCCATTGTCATCACTTCAATGAAAAAATAAAAGTAAAAATCATTAGAACCATATACATGTGCTATAATGACATCTCTAAAAAATGAAAAATGTAAAAACTTTATGCAATAACGAATACATTACAAACATAAATATCATCTCAATATACTATAATAACAACTACATGTAAACCAAAGTGGAAGGTGAGTATCAACTACATGTAAATCGATTAATGATCGACGATGAAGAGCTCTTAATTCAATTAATACTGAAGGATCGAGACAATGGAGGCCTTAAAAGCACTTTATGTACACCTTTCTAGAGCCAAGGTATTGGAGAAGATGTTATTCGTCATCCTCTACCTTTATAAATTTTTCCTTTGTATCTAATTCATTTCATGTTTGTGGCCCTTTCCTTGCTTAGAATCTAGTGTATGATGAGGAAGATTTGATGGTGAAGTCCTCTGCGCCATTAAGAAGGGGCAAGATTTTGAATGTGAGGGTTAATCTACTCTTTTTCCATGAAGTAAATGTCTTATCAGTTGTTAGGTATGAAGACTCAAATCCATCGATTGAGTGTCTTGGTGGTGATGGAGGTAAAAAAATATGTGGTAGTTCATCTTAGCAACAAAGTAAGTGGTGTGTCTGCAAAGGAGGGGAACCTAGTCCCTTGGGTTTTGGGGGATGATGTAAAATCCATTATGCCATTGGGTTGGCTTCACAAGCATTGGTTGGAAATTTTTAGGGTAAAAGAATGTGTGGGAAAAAAACATAGGGTTTGGTTGAGTCAAGTGTAGAAAGCAAGCCTAGGTTATAGTCCATAGTTCCTCCTCCTAGCCAAAGGGTGGATGAATTTTCTTTTCCAATTTGCAATAGATGTGGAAAAAATATTGAGGAAAAGTTGGTGTTGGGATTCAAATCCCTTATTGCTTAGGTGGATGCAAAATTCATTAAGGGGATTGATAGTATGGAGGAATTGCCATATGTTAAAAAACAATTTTGAAAAAAATTAGTTTTGGAATTTTCATTTACATGGATTTTTAATTTAGGGCAATATAAAAATTTATATTTTTATTTAGGAAATTAGGCAACGATGAATATTTGGATGCCTACATTTCCAATGCTCCTTGCTCTTCAAATTCACCCTCCCTCCACTTCTCCACGTCCACGTTGGCAGCTCTAATCGCTCGAGTGTTTTTGGTTAATTCGGTCAATGAACAGTGGACGCGGAAGCGACCTGTTTTTTGGCTTTTAATATATTAACTAGAACACGCGAGCGTTATAGTGATACATAATGCTCGTGCGTTATTGTGATACATAACGCTCGTGCGTTATGTATTACAATAACGCTCGAGCATTATAGTGATACATAATGCTCGCGCGTTATGTATTTCTATAATGCTCGTGTGTTATTGAATTCATAACGCTCGCGCGATATTATTTCCTATCCTGCGTGTTAAGTGACATGGCAGGCTCGGGCCCGCCCATGCCTAGTTCAAAGAAACGTGCGCGTGTTTTCCTTTCACTAAACTTTAGTGTGTTTCGTGAAAGCACGATTGCATCTAAAAGGTCCCTCAACTTAATGCGAGGGCCCTAGATTCTCATGCCTCCTTTCTTATTTTATGTGTCACTTTTGCAAATCGTTCAATCTTATCACAAGTTATTGTTAAGGGGGATGTCGATATATTTAGACATTTAGGAGTTAGTTTAAGATTGAGAAACTTGGTCTAATGTGTCTTTAGGTAAAATGTGTTTCTTTTGTATGTTTTCATATGCTTTTATGTAATCTAACATTCACAATATGTTTTGGACATAAAGTAATCTCATGGTTCATCTTGTCCTTGATCTTAATGGCTATATAGATCTATGGATTTTTAACACCCAATTGCACCACGATCTTTATTTAAAGAGCTTTGAGAGCCATTTTCTAATGATCAATTGAGAGAGAAACCCTTATGCAAATCTTTTTCTTTTTCAGTAATATATGGCCTTAAATAGCTATTTGGCTTTTCTCTCTCATATAAATTTAACCACCGAGTACCTTAATGTATCAATCTATGTTTGTGTAAATAGTTGCTTAAAGTGCTCAACCTATATAAAAATACCTTTTTAAGCTTAAAACACTTATAACTAATTTTGAATAAAAACCCTTTATTTACCATCCTCTGACCATGTTTCCTTCCATCACTAAAACCCTTACAAATTATACACATATACACTCTATTTCTTTATTTCAATATTGTTTTGAAGAAACCCCATGAAGAAGCATTTCAAAATTCTAATCTTCGAGATTCACACTTTTTTATTAAATAATCTTCAAAATCCCACAAGTAAATCTTAGAGATTCACACTTTTATATTAAATTATTGGTCGAAATTCTAATAAATTATTCAAAACAGATATAACGACCGAAAATGTCGGCAAGCTGAAAAATGGATCTACAAAACCTAGCGGGAAGCATATTTATAATATCTTGCATAACACGAAATACTATTCTTGTTTCAATTTCAATAATTCATATGCGAGATCTTCTCTGCGCCAGAAGGTAGAGCTCTATTCTGTAAATTCTAATCTGTTTGAATTAGGTCATATGGTTATAACATTAGACATGGATACAATTTACCGTAACGAATCTGATAGAGCTGCGGTTCTCACTGTTCTGAGATCTGTGGATTACGCAGTCGAGCGAGGCACTATTCCTCCTCAACCAACCCGAACTCGCAGAAGTGGAGATGACCAGAACCATTTGGTGTCGACTGCGACTGCGATGCTTGAGAACGATTCGCATGAGCTTGTAGTATCCATGATTGAGAATGTTGATTTACGCGAGTTAGATGATCGATGGCGGGGACAGAACGTTCAACGTTTTGGATTCAATACTCAGATCGATGAAAGTGAATATGAACAGACTGGACAGTATCTCACAGCATTTATATTTCCAGAGAATTTAATTGTTGTTCGATTCAGATTAGAAGTTCGCGAACCCTCTTTTTCCAATGAAACTCAAATAATATGGAATTCCAGATTCACATGGCGTCAACTCAAAGAACATCTAGAGGACAATACGTATAACTTCGTTTTCAGGCACGAAAGTATCGGTATTGGCCTGAGTAATGACACGATTATAAATGCTAATAGTCCTTCTACTGATCAAGAAGAGGAAGCTGCTAATAGTGTTCGTGTAACCGTGGACGAGTTGCCAGAAAGCGAAAACGGTGATGCAGTCATTTGCTCAATCTGTCTTGAAACGTTTTCCAATGAAGAGCCTGTAAAACAGTTGCCATGCAAACATGTCTATCATTCAAAGTGCATGCTCTTATGGTTTCGTCGTAAAAACTCATGTCCAACCTGCAGATATGAGCCAGCCATAATATTGGGATGATAGGTTTTTTTCACCAGGTCATGTTTCTCCACCATAAATAGATAAACGGTTAAATGGTTAAAGGGTAAATGGAATGTTAATGGTTTTTTAGTCCCTGCCTTAGGTAGACTATATGTTGCCGGTTTATCTATTAATTGGTATTAATATTTTAGTTTTATAAAGTTGTATAAAAGTTATGTTAAAATTTATATTTAATGACAATTTTTGAAAAAATTGTATTGACATTTTATTGGTCCAGAAATGTTAAAGTGATCATTTTTATTATTACCATCATTAAAAATAATTAAAAAAAAAAAAAATAAATTTATCATAATTATAACTATAACTTTACCTAGTTGCAAATATTATTAATTTGATTGAAGTCCATAGTGCCAAGGGAGTGCCGAGTGACGCCTGTGTTGTACAGATTTAGGTGTAGGCATTGCACTTACTGCATTTGCATTTACACCTGGCATTACTCATTGAATTTATGCCTTACCCATTGAAGCTTCGGCTGCTTGAAGCTTTGGCTATCCCACAATGCAAAATACAACAGAAGAGAGACGAGAGAAGGAGGAGGAGACCTGAGCTAAGTTGAAGCTGTAATATTGACAGAGAATCAGGTGTGGAGGCTCTCGGATTCGATCTGAAGTCTCAGTGGTTGGTTCCAGAGAACTTCAAAGTTGAGAGCCCACTACAAGGATGACACTGAACCGAACTGCGGACATCCCATGTAAAGCGCAGGTCTTGAATGACAGATTCTTCTCAACTTATTTTGCATTGACGAGGGTAAGGATTTCTGAAACGTCCACTGAACACATCCTTTCGTTGTTTCTTGTTTCTTCCCGGGTGTTCTTGGTGGTTAGTTTGTGAGTGTGGAAAAAAAAATTTCCAACTTCATCGTGACTGGTAAGTGTTTACTTGAATTTCACTAAGCTTGGAGAATTGAGGAAACTGACTTAGCTCGCCATAAATATTATATCTCAGTTATGTCTGAGACAAAACTCAAAAAGAAAAGGTTTCTAACGATGGGTCAGTGCTTTTTCCTGCGATGGAAACCATCAGAGTTTCCAGAACAGCAGAAGAAAGGGCCTTTCTCTTCACCAGTTTGGCCTTCTTGGTCATTCGGATGATAAAAGAGTTCCTGCTTGTGGATTTCCAAGCCAACAGGTATTTACTTCGTTTACTTACTTTGTTCAAGTGATTTTATATTTTTATTTAAACACTCTTCCTATTTTTTACCTTTTTAAGGCTTTTACAAATCTCGGATGCTCTGAAGCAAACTCAGGATTACGACGGCTCCTTTCAGGGTTATATACTCGTACACACAGCGATTAAAGTTTTATCTACATTTCAGGTATCGGTAAATTCCTTTAAGGAGATCCTTATTTCATTGTAGCCATTTGACATGTGCAAATCATCACAATTTTCTTTTAATACATCCCTACATAAAGGATTTTCCTTTTCATGCATTTTCTAGTACGCTTGCTAGTTTAATTTCGCAGTATAGTTTTTGAACTGCCTCCTACAACGCTATCATAACTTGATATCAGTCATATCAGTAATGGGCTTGATGCATTGTCTACGATTTCTACCTACAATATATATAAGTGTTGCCGGGATATTTAAATAATAGCTCAAGCCTGGACTTTTATCTTCATGTTCTACAATATCTCACACAACAAATATTTTGTGGCAACAATGTAATGCCTGATGCCTGCGAATTATTGTGTTTCTACTATTTTATTAAAGCATTGTACTAAGAGTTTTTTCTTTTACACCGATCGAGATTCAAAGTTTCCAGATTAAAAATACCTAATGCCTACCAGTCATTGTTTTTAATTACAATTTCATATTATAATGTCCCTGATGCCTTTGTCAAGTGATCATGGTTTCAAGTTTCTCGGTAGTGTCTTTGAATCCCTCAACTCTTTGAAGGCGAGGGATATTGATTTCTCTGCAGAGAAGGTTTTCATGACTGAAGATTACTTGAAGATGATGCGGAGGAGGCTGGGTTTCTTGGCAGAAATTCTGGAACCCGGTTACAGTATTGTTTTTTGGTAAGTAGTTAAAGAATTCATGGAATTTTGCATCCTTCTTTATGGGTTTTTTATTATAGTGTACCAGACTCAGTTAATTTGGTTGCAGGGTTCTAAGCATTTTTTTCTTTTCTTTTTAGTTTGATTTTTTCTTATTAGGGTCTTTGTAAATTATGGTAGATTGTTATGAGTGATAGCTACAGCCTGTTAATGAATAATCGTCTTACCCAGCGCAGACTTATATGAAATGCATGCATTGTTTAAAAATTTGTTAATGGATGGAAGCAGATTTCTGGGTTTGGTTGTATTGGCTTTCACTTCTATTCTTTTTTAAAACAGACTCATATGAAATGCATGCATTGTTTAAAAACTTGTTAATGGATGGAAGCAGATTTCTGGGTTTGGTTCTATTGGCTTTCACTTTTTTTTTTAACTTGTTAATGGATGGAAGCAGATTTCTGGGTTTGGCTGTATTGGCTCTCACTTCTATTTTTTTTTTTTTTTTCTGGCATATATATATATATATTGTATTATAATGAGCAAGATTGTAAATAGGATATTCATCTACATTTTATTAAAGTTAATTATCTTATAATGGGCAAGATTGTAAATACGATTTTCCTTGGGAATTTCTCTTTGATCCATCTAACTGTTGGATGTGCCCTGATAATTTTAACCCTTCCAGGCATGTCTATTTTCTCGATTATGAGAGGGCCCAGTACATCTCTGTCAGTATATAGACATGCGGGTTGTTTTTCCCCTGCACCTTTTTACAAGTGAACATATAAACCACCTAATCATGTTTGGGTTCTTTGGAAATAAGCAAAGGTATCTCCAAATTGCAATATTATATTGTTGGTCTCTCTGTGATGATGGCTTTACATACACTACAAATCACTTATGTTCCCAACTCCAATACTTGTCATGTCAAAGATCCATCCAGTCATCATTACAAACATTTCATTTTACCAAGACACAAAAGCAATCATTTAATCATTAGACACACTAGCAACCAAACATTTACATAACATCATATTATTCATACTCACCGAGTTTTTCTTTTCTCTTTACTAATTCTTTATTATTTTTGGAAATGTTAATTTTTGAAAAGTGTCCATGATTTTTAAGCCAAGGCTCCAACGTTACGTTGTCTTGTTGTTTTGAGTGCTCTTAGCATCATTGGTAAATGTAGCAAAGCAATCGATGGAAATGCAAGGCTAGAGAAGTTTTGAATTGCGTTCTCAAAGTTTGATTTGTGGGAACTTTGACGATTAGGTTTGTACCTATCCTTTGCAAAAAAATTATTATTTTATTTTCATTTTATTATTAATAGGTTTCCCAAAATAGTTCAATTAATTAAAATAATTTTTAAAATCACAAATATATAGGCTTAGATTAATTTTAAGTTGAAATCTTCAAAACTTATAATTATCTATAATTTTAAAAATCATATATCTTTTTTCCTATTAAGTTAACTTAAACTAAATACTTTTATATAAAAAAATATACTTAGTGGGTTGTTTCCATATTAAGTTAAGATAAACTAAATACTTTTATATAAAAAATATACTTAGGGGGTTTAATGGTTTAACATCTCATGATATATACTTCTAATATAGAAAGATAGATCAAAAGAAAGAGATGGTATTTCTATTTATGATCTCAATTACATAATATTTTTATTTGTGATTTTAAATTTTATACAATTAAATGATATTAGAAGAACAAGTGTTCATATATTCATTACACCTCCTCAAAATGATACACCCCTCTCTCTCTCACACACACATATATATTTCAATACATTATGAATTAATGCTATATAAAACTATAAACATTCTAAATTCATATATTAAATAATTAAAAAAAAAACTCTATTATATTTTCTATACTTAATAAATATAAAATTAAATAAACTTATATAATTATAATTTTATAATTTTTATAATTTTCTCTCCTTTTTACTTATAGTTTTATAATCTTCTCTCCCTTTTATTTCTCATTTTGTAGCAAATAAAATTTCCAATGTATTTGTATATGGTTAAATTGATTAAAGCTAGTTTTCTTTGGTGTTGAATATGAAATGATTTATGATACCATATCACAAAATTTTCTAATTTATGGTATATAGCAATTAATCATAAAAACATAATTGTATTAAATAATGGAAATTAACGTTGCTACATTAACATGATTTATATATTATAAGACACAATGAAAAATATTATTCAATTTTGAAATTTTCTAATTGAATAGTATCTCAAAACATATGCATTGTAGTGTAGAAACAAAATGCAATTTTACTTTTACAAAAACCTAGCTTCTTAAAGATGTAATGGAGATTTAATAAAATCTATTGAAATCTATTTTTAGAAGTGAATGTTTAATATTTATAGAATTGATTGTGTATATTATCACAAATAGACTTTTACAATGTTAGAGGTGATGTTCAATTTGTCTTCTACAATTAACATTAAACATTAATACATTAGAGGTGATTTAAATTAACATTAAATTTACAACTTTATTAACATGAGTAGTATTATTATTTGTTGCATATTGTGTATTTCAATTAAATTAAATTTAATATTATTTTATTTATATTTATAATTTGTTTTATATTCTATATGGTAGGGACCACGCAGCTCTTGTTTATTTTAGAATATGGGGTTTGAGGATAAGACTCATGTATTGTTCATATTCATTTCAAATTCAAAATAAACAAATAAAAAAAATAGAATATCGAAAATAATTGATAGCTATTATGGGATAGGTGTGATGGATAAATAGCAATTGATGTATGGATAACAAAGAGTTCTTTAACAAACTAGCATTTTGTTAAGAGGCATGTAACTAGCCTAAAGAACAAGTAACTTATTTGTAAAATTTTTGATACAAAGTAACTAGATTCCATGAAAATGAGACAAGTAACTAGATTCCATGAGAATGAGACAAGTGTATTGTTCAAATTGATTTCATGGTAGTCATTTCAAATCAAAATAAACAAATATAAAAAATTTGATTATCAAAAATAATTGATAGCTATCACGGGAATGCTGGGATGAATAACTGGTTTGATAAGTGATGTATGGATGCTTCGTCGACTCGGAGAGGATTCAACTACTGAGATATCTTTTTGATGATCTCCACCGAGAGGTTACTTCTCACTTTTATTAATGATGGTTTTCTTTGACTTTGGACTAATGCCTTAGTCTTTGCTCCTTAATTCCACATTGGAATTCATCAAATGTAATAGAAAAAAAGATTAATTACCAACATATATTGTGGTCCTAGAAGATTTATTTCAAGCTAAGAGTATTTTCTTGGATTATGATTTATTAAAGACAACACACCACCGGTTTTGGTGTTATCTTGCTTATGAATGTTGAGATAATGCATTGAATATCTAGTCATTTATACTCTGGCAAAGTTTGTTGGAAACATGTTTGATTGGGGATTGATGAATTTGTATTATTGACCAGTATCCTTAAGATAACACAAGAGGCAAGAGTGCATATCATGTATAACAATGTAAATGTGGAGCACAACTCCAGTATAGATAAGAAAGTTTAGTTACACACTAACTCAAATAACAGGAGATCCTTCCTTAATTACCCCAAGAAATTCACATAATCCACTTGTTAGTACTAGGTCTCTCAACTATTTTCTTAGCTTACCAACTCATCTTAGATATTTTTCATTCCTTTTATTTTACGTTTTTCCTATGTTTTGGGTTGTTTATATTTCATTTTAAATTTATTTTTGCATTTTGGAAACATGTAGGTTTAAACTTAGCTCCCAATTAGATTAATGATTGAGTGCACATATAATAAAAACAAATGAAAGTTGAGGTTTAAATGATTGATTAGACATGTTATATGTTCTAATGCAATCTGCAGCGCATTTCATTATTTCCATGTATATGCACGGTGCCATATTGCTAAATTAGGGTATTGTGAAGATTCCAAGCTCTTATAAAAAAATGATGGTGTTATTCAGTATTTGGGACATGTTCTAGCTAGTAAGGAGACAATTGGCTCTATTATTACACTTGTAAAATAAATAGTACTATCCCATGTCCAAGAAACATTTTAAACTTAATGCTATGTACCTCGCCAACTGGGTATGAATGGTGTTTGATTTTTCTACAAGGTTTTCATGTTTTCCTATTTGGCTTCCATCCCCAGCATTTTTTCCACGGCCTCAAATTCAATTATGGATTTGGATAAGGAGCGTTGTTCTAGTGGCTCTAACGGTAACATACTCAGAATCAAACCCCAAAACACCGTTTGGATCAGTAATTTCCCGGCTAATGCTACAAAATTGAGGGAAGCTGGTTGGTATACTCTTTGTGAAAGAATTGGGGATTATAATGTAGAAGTTTCGAAGTATTTTTCTCAAAATTTTAAAGGGTTAGTTGTAAACCTCAATGGGTTCGAATTCTCTGTAACCGAGGAATCTATTGCACAAGCTATTGGCGTTGCTCCTGAGGGAGAAAGGTGGTTTAAGAGAAGACTTCTAAGAAGATAACACAATATCATTTATCTCATATATTAAAGGGAAATATGTTGATAAAGCCGAAGTTGGTGAATCCTCAAAGGAGAAAATGAATTTCAATAAAGATAATGCTGCAGATGAAGTACATAAGGATTTAGATGTTTTTATGACAGAGTTTGAAAAGGAAAAAAAAAAGAAATTGATCAATTCAAACTTCAGAATGAGCATATAAATCAGATTAATGATGGTTTGATGCAAGTAAATAGGATGTTGAAACAAGATTTACAGGAGGTGAATAAAAATTACTCAGAGCTGGTATAGGTAGCAGAGGAGGCGATGAAAAGAAGGAAAATAGCACAAGCATAGAATATCAAGCTTGTTAAAGAGAAAAAAGAGCTCGAAAAGAGATTGGGTCAAGTCCAAAAAGAATGAAACCGATTACAAAAGAAGGCCCATGCATTAGATGGCCTTGCTGTGCTGGAAAAAGCAGCCAGAAGACTCTAATTTGATGATCAAATCTAGCTGGAAAAGACACATGTCATAGTCAGTTGATTTACAACTTAAATTTTGTTATTTTGTACTTTTCTATTTTGGCACAATTCGGTCCTAGGAAAGTGGATCTAGAAACACATTATCCAGGATTATTCTTCTTATATATTCTAAAGCTTTTTCTTGAATTGAAAGAGACACATGAGGGTCGATAATATACAAGATACCATTATGACAGTTTGATATATATATTGTTGTGTGAGGATTTATTTTATTCGGAGCTAGGTTTAAATCTATATGTTGTTTTAATGTTCTGTAGTTTTGTTTTGAACTATTGTGTGCACTTTTAATTTATATATATGTTTTCTGTATAAATTCATGTGCATACAAATGAATGTTATTGCAGAAAGATGTTTAAAATGTATTTTTGAACTCCTGAATTTCATATTAGTTATTCTTTTCCCATCTTTTATATTCTATATCCTTATGCATGCAATTATCTGATGTTTTCAGATCTTTATTTATCTGTTATGATTTAGTGATTTTATTTCTTGATCCCCCATAGTTATCCGAAAATGAACAAAAAATACTTCTAAACACAGAGGCGCCTAAACTCTACTTCCATGTAGTCTAGTTGGAAGACTTTAGGACTAACACCACTCACATGTTATTAACAATGACTACATGTTCTAAACAATGACTACATCACCTTTATATATATCTATTCACTCATTGCACATGTGGTCCCTTCTTTAGGGTTGACCACTATTAAATATTCATTTAAATCAATACATATACATTTATTCCCATATGGCCCTATTTATGAACTCCTTGGGGTCTTATCATATACATTAACCCCATATATGAACCCCCTTGGGTCATATCATAGTATCCTCTTTCAAATATTTGTCTTGAAGGCTTTGGGATTAATGGATTTACATGCGATGAAATCAAGTAATAAGCTTTCCTTATAATATTTCTTTCTTGTTTCCATTGATGATGATCCATCCTTCCAAATTCAATTATTTTTTGTCTCAATCCTTGATAGTTAGTTTTTGCATAATTTTGATTCCATGTCTTGTGACTGAGATCTCCAATTCCTTGTAGTTAATTTTGGTCCTAGATAATATCTTGTTGGATAATAGTTTCCTAGTGCCTTGTTCCATGAATATTGTTGAGTATTCCATATTACTCTTTAATAGTTTTGTATATCTTCATTCCTTTCTTGGAATATTTCTTGGTAATGAGGATGTCGATATGGTTTCACACTTGATGGTTTCTCTTCCTTTTTCACACCCATGCCATCGATATTATTTTCAACTAATTTATATCCAAAATGGTGAACACTAGAAGAATTCTCAACAGCTATATCCAACAAATCAACTATATCCAGAAGGGAGAACACAAGAAGGATCGACCGACCCTTCTTGCAGTCTAGAAATATTACGAAAAGAATACTGGGCAGAAGAAGCGTCTCCCGCGTGTCCATTTATGAGGGAATTTTAAAAATATTCAACCTATGAATGTTAGGACGTCAATTCATGTATATCCAAAATGGTGAAGACAGGAAGAATACTGAGCACAACAAGGGTAGGCCGACCTGTCATTTATGAGATAAATGTAAAAATATTTAATCTATGAAGGCTATGTCGATAATTCCCGACTTCCAAATTCCGTTGTAAATATTAGGGACCTGGACATCATCTAAGTTCTAACATATAAAAATGTTTGTCCCGGCTTCCATTTTTCGACGAGAAGTATCGGCCGCCCCTTCATTTAGTAGATAATTGTGAACAACTATATCCAACAATTCACCTATATCCAGAATTGTGAAAGAAAGAAGGATCGACCAACCCTTCTTGCATTCTAGAACTATTATGAATAGAATACTGGGCAGAAGAAGGGTCGGCCACCCCTTCATTTATGAGGGAATTATAAAAATATTCAACCTACGAAGGCGAAGATGTCAAGTCATATATATCTAAAATGGTGAACACCAGAAGAATACTGAGCACAAGAAGGGTCGGTCGACCCTTGATTTATGAGAGAAATGTAAAACTATTTGATCTTCGAAGGCTAGGCCGACAATTCCTGACTTTCGACTTCCGCAGTAAATATCAGGGACCGAACATCAATTAAGTTATAACATATATAAATTTCTTGTCCTGACTTCCGTTTTCCGTTAAGAAGGATTAGACGCCTCTTCGTTTAGTATATAATTGTGAAAAAATTTATCTAGCAATTCAACGATAACCAGAATGGAGAACACAAGAAGGATCGATTGACCCTTATTGTAGTATCGAACTATAATGAAAATAATATTGGGAAGAAGAAGGGTCCACCATCCCTTCATTTACGAGGAAATTGTAAAAATAGAACTTGGAGAAAGAGCGACTGCTCTTTTTCAGTTGATATTTTCACTTGAGAGCAAAATGTGCGAAGCAATGTTCATATGAATTTTGTGTTCAAAGTGCTGATATCTACGTTCTCCAATCATCCCTGGAGGAAGGAGCGGATGGTCTTTCTCCTTAGCATCTACTTCCACCACCCCGGAATAGAACCACCTGATGAAAGAGCGGCCTCTCTTTCTCTGACAACGGGAAGAATACTGAGCACAACAAGGGTTGGCCAACCCTCCATTTATGTGATCAATGTAAAAATATTTAATCTACGAAGCTATGTCAAAAATTCCTGACTTCCGACTTCCGTTGTAAATAGTAGGGACCCAGACATCATCTAAGTTCTAACATATAAAAATGCTTGTCTTGACTTCCATTTTCCAACGAGAACGATCGGTCGCCGCTTCATTTAGTAGATAATTGTGAACAACTATATCCGACAATTCACCTATATCCAGAATGGCGAAATAAAGAAGGATCGACCGAACCTTCTTGCTTTCTAGAACTATTATGAATAGAATAATGGGTAGAAGAAGGGTCGGCCGCCCCTTCATTTATGATGGAATTATAAAAATATTCAACCTACGAAGGATAAGACATCAATTCATCTATATCTAAAATGGTGAACACTAGAAGAATATTGAGCACAAGAAGGGTCGGTCGACCCTTCATTTACGAGAGAAGTGTAAAACTATTTGATCGTCGAAGGCTAGGCCGACAATTCCTGACTTACGACTTCCACAGTAAATAGTAGGGATCAGACATCAGCTAAGTTATAACATATACCAATTGCTTATCCCAACTTACGTTTTTCGTCAAGAAGTATCGGGCACCCCTTCGTTTAGTAGAGAATTGTGAAAACCTTTATTTAGCAATTCAATGAAAATGAGAATGGAGAACATAAGAAGGATCGATTGACCCTTATTGCAGTCTTGAACTATAACAAAAATAATATTGAGAAGAAGAAGGGTCGACTACCCCTTCATTTATGAGGGAATTGTAAAAATAGAACTTGGAGAAAGAGCGGCCACTCTTTCTCAGTGGATATTTTCACTTTCCAACAAATTGTGCGAAGCAATTTTCATATGAAGTTTATGTTCAGAGTGCCGATATCTACGTTCACCACTCCTAAAAAATCATCCCTGGATGAAGGAGCAGACTCTCTTTCTCCTCAACATCTACTTCCAACACCTCGAAATAGAACAACCTGACGAAAGAGAGACCTCTCTTTCTCTAACAAAATTTCTACTTGCTAGGAAACTCTTTGTAGCAAAACTTCTATAAATTTTGTTGTGAAAAATGTCGATATCTAATTTCCCACGGTGACATGTGGAACGCTCATATTTTGCCACATGGCATATTTGATTTTTAAAATTAGTCTAAAGATTGTATAAACGAGTATTAAGGATATTAATGGTACCATTTCAATATAAGCATATGGATTTAAGTTATATAAATTTTTGGAAAAACCAAGAAATACATGAACTTCAATAATACTCTTTTTATAATAATCCTATTGATAATGTTTTATTAAAAATTATTGTTTTCAAACTTGAAAATTAAGGCATATTTAGATATCCATGTATATTATGCAAAGTAAAGTAAGTTAATTTACAAACATTACTTGGAAAATCAACACAACTCCATTTGCAAACCTATACAAAAAAGCTAAAATGCACTTCCAAGAAAAATATGGTTCCTCACTCAATCTAAAAAATGAAATAATGTAATTCTTGTTGCCGGTATCTTTAAATTAATTTATCTTCATTAATGTATCTCCTAGACTTTTTCTACATTCAACGAGTTTTTCTCCAGTAAGTAATCACTATGTTGAATTGATGGCCTGGATTTTTTGTTTTGCGTTATTTAAACTATCATCCAAAATAAATTCAAAACTTTATCTAAATTGAAATAGAATCCATAGATCCAATCATAATCGATAAATAAGAGAGGTTAAGAAGTTAGAGAAGAATTAAGAATTAAGAAAATTAATTAAAATTAATATTCAAAAATTGCATATATTTTATTCAAAAAGTAGGGATCCGAACATCAACACATAGTTTAAATTTTTCAAAATGTAAAGTTTAAATTCTTCCAAAATACCCAATTTAAATTCTTTAAAACGTAAAGTTTAAATTCTTTCAAATATAGACTTCAATTCTTGAAAACAAAAAGTTTAAATCCTTTCCAAATACAGAGTTAAATTCTTCAAAACGTCCCCACAGCGGGTGCAGCAAGAGGCGATTGGCCCAGCCATGTGCCCAGCCATGAGCTTGACAGACATGTGCCCAACAAGCCATTGCAACCCCGCGGCTGGATGCATGATGTGCCACGTGCCCGAATCCAACTTCGGCCACCCACCTGCCAGCATGCCTGCCCACACGCCAGCCCATGCGCCTCCCCACGTGTCCACCCAGATACCTGCCTTCTCCACCTCCGAGGTTGATCACGTATTGACCTCCACCTTCCACGTGCCCCATGCAAATCTTTAATTACCCCCATTTTTTTCTGGTCCGTAGCTTAGCCTCCCATCTGCGACATGATGTCTCTAGCATGTGTAATGTCCAGTCTGTTGCTTCTAACCTACTCTGGTTTCTGGCTCTAATGAATCCCACGATTCTGAATGAATGGAGCTGTCCTTCCACTCTCATGACCATTACACTCTATTAAGTTATTATGCACTTCATTCATATTTTTATTAGAATAGTTGATGCTTGGATGAGAGCTCTGTTGCACAAAGGATCCACTGCAAGCTCTTCGCTCTTTGAAACTCTCCTGCGAGAAGTTCTATTCTTTGCTCTCATGGAGTTCATAACTATTCTTTCCCTCGGTTCTAGTTGCTGCTCTGGTTCTCTTAGCTCTAGTTCTCTCGGCCCAGACTGTTTCGTGTATTCGGATTCTGGTTTTTTGGCTAAGGGTCGCGGGGTCTCTGGTGCTCTGGTTTTCTGGTTCTCTAGTTGTTGTTTCTTGTGCTATTGGTTCTCAAGCTCTCTGGATACCGACTACTGGTTCTCTAGCTCTCTCGGCACTCATTGACTTGGAATCCTTGTTATGCAGGCTTCATCGTTTAGTTGTTTTCTTGGGGCGTGATACTCTTGGTCTCTGAATCCTCGACACACACTTATTCCTTGGTTTTTAGATCTTTCAACCATCTTAGCCGCCATGCTACCTAAGAAAAGGGTTCGCACTGGTCAGGATAGTCAGTTGGAGAGCGCTCTGCAACACAGTGGCTCTTCCTCCACTCCGCCTATTCGCCTCATGCGTGGGGTGGTAGAGAAGGCTTGCAAGTTTCACTCTGAAATTCCAATTTAGGATAAGGTGGAGATCAATGATGCCAAAGATGATGCGAGGTTCTCTCGTTGTTTCCTGACAGATGAAGAAATTCGTGAGGAATTTGAAGCCCTTATCCCCGACCCTGGTAATACCAAGGGTTGGGCCACTTTGTACCAAAAAACTCTTGACCTGCATTGGTCTCATAAGCTGGTTCTGGGCAAAGATCTCATTGATAGAAACGAGGCTTAGGATGAAATCCTTATGCAGCAAGACGAAATGCATGACATGCTGAAGCAACAACTGTATAACTAGCAGCAGTTTTCCTGCCAGTTTGGGATCACCTTGGCTAAGGACCCGACCACCCAACCCAAGCAGAAGGAATACAATAGTAATTAAGCTATGCATTCTTTTTTGCTTTGTTTTAGATCTTTTGGGTTCGGCCATTATGCTTTATGCTTATTAGTAGTTCTGTTATTTCTTCTTCTTTCAGCAATGCTTGTTTCCTTGGTAGGATGACTGTTTTAAGAAACATTTCAAAACTTATTTTGGGGTTTGTTTCCTCTTTCATGAGAGGACCCGGTGATACCCAGACTCTATATATTTTGATGAAGATAATATAAGGATCTATATCTAACTTACAAAATAAAAAAATTCTTCCAAATGGAAAGTTTAAATCCTTTCCAAATACAGAGAACCAAAAGTACAACCCTTGAAAATACCTACCGATACAAACTGAATAGAAGGTCCTTGGAAAATAGGCCAAAATCCCTCCCTAAACTAACATAAAAGGAAAATCTAAAAACAGAAAAGTAAACCGTGGTGGGTGGGCCATGTGGTTCATATCCGATTTAAAACCAGAACACAAATCGAAAGAAATCTCCACAACCATTGGAATTAAAGACCAAAGTACTTGAAAGAGTGTTATATGACATTAAGAGTCAAAGACATTACCCGAGAACTGGGAGAACTTACCCTGACCGACCTTTGATTTAACTAATGGGACAGATTGACGACTAGGGTTCATAATTGGGTTCATAAAATTTTCAAGTCCACCGTCGATCTTGGATGGGGTGATCCAATGGTTCAGGACAATTAAACAGGGTTAATTTGTGCAGCGTTTAAAGCTTAGGATGTGATGCGAATTCTTTAAGAAATCTAGCTAAGTGCATGTTGAATTCCACCGCCGATGTGGATTGACGAAGATCCAATGGTTTTGAATCATTTCGCTGTTCAGACATGCTCGAGGGTTAATTAAAAGGATCGAACACGAAATATTTGTAAATCTTAGTTGACTGCCAGTTTGACGTCCACTCTGTTGAAGAGAGGTTTGGGAATGGTATATTTGGATAATAATTTGGCCAAATTTCCAACTTTGGAGAATTGCCAAAATTGGTTAACTCGGCAAAATAGTAATTCCTTACTAATTAAAACAAGATTTAAAGACTATGAATATCAATGATGAATCAATGCCATTATAAGGATACACTATTTTTTATGAAGAAGCATGATTTTCCTAAAAAACACAATGTTTCAAATAATAAAGTTCTTTGAAAAGATATATATAACCAGACAATCCAAATGTATCAAGAGGACCATAGGTGTCTCTAAAGTTTTGGTAATTGCATATCAGAAGCAAGAAAGATGCTAATGAGATAGATGAAGCATTACAAAAGTTCGAGCTACCACTAAAGATCTGAAAATCTGAAGTTAAAACTATGATAAGACAAGTATATTGTCCATTAACTAATACATGGATAAATAGAAATTGATGCATGAATAAGCATCAAATTGTGGCTAGTTGATAAGATGTATGTTTCATCAAATCAAATTAACTATCGATAGGCATTTTTATTTTAGAATTTGGGGTGGACTATGGCCTATGATTTTCTAGGATTGTACAAGGATGAGATAAGTGTACTTTCTAGATTGATTCTCAAAATTCTAAATAAACAATTATGAAAAAAAATAATTTTAAAATAACCGGTAATTGATTAATGGATAACTCTTAGACGATGTATGTTTAATTAGTAGTTGATGAATGGATAACCAACAATTCATGGTAGAGAACTAGAAGAATGTGAGAGATAAAATAAAAGAATATAAAATATAATTGATGGTCCATACATGAATGCATGGATAATGCATAACTAATGAATGGATAGCAGGCAATTCATGGCAGATGATACCTATCTCAATTTTCCATCTCCAAGTGACCCAGATGTGATAGTAACAATTTATTCCATATTTGATCAACAAAATCTTTGGATAAAAGGGATGTACTACTTGCAATTTTCCAATCTCATCAAGAGTTATGGATCTTTGCATTTGAGTATATTGTCTTTTGGAATTTCACAAAGAATCAAAACAATTGCTACATCTTCATGCCAATGCATAAATTCTTTGATGTTTTTAGTTTTATATTTTAGAGGAAAGAAGAAATGAAAAAACCGTTCCTTGCAGTTATTCAACATTCATGTGAGTCTAGTCAAGTGCTCCATATTTTTCAGAGATGTCAAAATATATACACTTGAATTAATAGGGCTCCATAAAACTTTGCAACCTATGGTAGCCCACTCTGTCTAGTCAAGAGTCCTCAATATTATTTAGAGTTTATGAGCCTTGTATTTTAGGTAATAGGTTTCTTTATCCATCCAAGTATTTAATATTATTTAGAGTTTATGTGACTTGAAACATTTGAAGTAGTAGGTATCCTTGTATAGGAAGACTAGAGTTTTGACAGGTGCACAAAGAATAGAGATTCTCCAACTTTTCAATGGCATATTGTCCTTCATAATAAAGGTCCACTTTAAAAAGGATTTTTGCTAGCACTAAGAATGTTTTAAAGCTAATATGTGCAATATTTCCACGTCTGTGTAACAATTTGAACTTATCACCTGTAATCCATAAAGCTTCACTATTAAGCATAGTAAAAATTCTATCATTTTTTCCTTCTCTTACACCAAAATATTCTAGAACATATTCTAGGTAGAAAATATCTTCTCTCTTAATGTCATCTTTCATATCTTGAAAGAGCATTAATTGAGTATAAAAATTTATCCTTCCATTCATCCCAAACATAAACCAATGTAATTGGAGAAAATATATTCTCAAGCAACATTATAGAGTAATCATCCACCCTGAATAAACTCATCTCTTGATCAATCTAACATATTTTCAAATCTGAGTTAAGATGTGCATCAAGAACTTTATGAATATCACGCAGAAATTCAAGACTGATATTTCTCATCTTCTTTGCAATGATCAATTTTTTTGTTATTTTAGGAAGGCTCTGTAACTCATCCGAAAGTATTGATGGTTCATAGTTTAGGGAATTGTATAGATGCTTTGATTATTTTTCTTCTATGTGTTTTACTTTCTCTTTATTATGCTCATATACACTTGTACCAACTTGATGAGACAGGTATATGTGTTTCCCACATGTATATTTTCCATCCATTTCCACAGTTTTTTCCTTCCTATTGTCCTATTCATATGTACACACTGCAATTCCATTTGATGTCTCACTCTTTTTTTTTCTGATACTGATTATCAATGCCTTCACTTGATTCCTATTGCGCTCCATTTATCAAAGTATTATCTTGCATGTCTTCTTGTACTTCTTACCTGGTGAAGAATTGCCACCAACTTGCTCACTAATATTAGAATCCACTTTAGGGGCCTCTAAATCTAAACTAGAACTCTTTTCTTCAGTGTTTGTCTCCTTGTGTGTATTTTGAAGCACACCCAAGCCTTCAGCGTTACACTTGATATCAATTGTTTCTTGTTGCCTTGTAGTGTCATCCTCTGCCGCATTTTCCCCTTTAGAAACTTTAAATTGTCCATTCCATTGCCTTATACTTTTACGTTGTATTCCAGATACTTTCACTGGCTATTTGACTTCATATCCATTGGAAAAACTGAAGTTTCAAAACCTTAGCTAATCCCACTTAGTTTCACATTTATTCCTTGAGCCTAGAATGCTCCAGAAATATCGGTTTTCATATTTCCACATAATTCTTCAAGACCTACGCCTTGCAATGTTGTAATAAGTGTCTCTCCTCGTTCCACAACATTTAAAACATGTTGTCCTTGTTCATAGGCTATAGCACCAAACACAGTTACATCAAGAATCCTCATTATAGTTTCTACTGTTTGTAGAACTTGAAATCTCTCAACTTCTTCTTGGCCACTGAGTGATTCTTCAATTGTATATGTTTCCTAAATTGAGTATCCTTCTTTGGGCAAGCCCATGGGATTTCCTTATGTAACTTTGTGTGTTTCCTTTAGCACTAACATGTTTTAACCAAGGCATTGGTTATTAGGCTCTTAGGGCCTTTTGTAGGAAGAACAAAGAGGTACCATTGAAGAAAAGGTACCCCAACCACTCTACTTCTTTCCAAACTTGATGTGAAAAGGTACAATTTAAGAAAAGGTGCGATGTGTTCTCCTCATTATTCTTGTAAAGTATACAAATCCTAGTCTTGTTTCTTTTTCGCACTTGTTCACAACTTAGAACCTTATTATTTAAGTCTAATTACATGAATAAATTACTCTTAATAGGGGCCTTTAATTTCCAGAGTTCCCCATTTTCCAACTTCAATGGGTGTCCCCTGAAGAGCAACATAACCTAATTTTACAGAGTTTCGCTCTTGCCTTATTCATTAGCTAAAAAAACCAAGTCATCCTCATTCCTAGTTAACCTTATATGTGCCTTTTTAAGATCATTCAAGTTGGAACCCCAAAGCCTGGCCTCGTCTCCTTCCATCCCAATATCCTCATCATTAAGCCAACCTTGCTTCCATATTGTAGTATCCATTGGTTTATCCAAAAAATTAAGGGTTAACTTGGCCTCGTCTCCTTCCATCCCAATATCCTCATCATTAAGACAACCTTGATTCCATATTTTAGTATCCATTGGTTTATCCAATAAATTAAGGGTTAACTTTAATATGCAAGACTTATAATGCATTAAACTCATGCAATACAATGATATACATGTAACAATGAACTCAACCCTTCACTCAGGCCTGTACATGACTTCATGTCAATCAATTCATATGAACATGCATTCTACAATTCCATAATTAAACATGAATTGAACATAAGCAACCATTTCATAACAATGGAACACCATCATTTAACATAGCAAGAGTACTTATCTTGAATTTCCGAAGCAACTGGCTAAGTGAGAGCAACGTTCCACCCAACCTTAGATCTCAGTCCATCTTGTACTCTTTCAGCTGAGAGATCACCCCCGAGTTGGGTTGTGTATCCACTAAGGAAGGCTATCAGGTTCTCTCACAGTCAAGGTTCCATCCCAATGCTAAGCCAATCTGTAGTTGGGTTTATCAAGCATTCCACGGAACCTACCCATGCTAAGCCAACCTACAGTGGGTTTATCAAGCATTCAGGGCCACACTGGTCATGCTAAGCCAACTTCTAGTTGGGTTTATCAAGCATACCAACAGCAGGGTCATGCTAAGCCAACATACAGTTGTGTTTATCAAGCATATCAGAGAAGCTGATCAAGCTAAGCCAACTTGCAGTGGGTTTATCAGGCATACCAAGAAATACAATCATGCTAAGCCAAAATACCGTTGGGTTTATCAAACATATCAGACAAGTCGATCATGTTAAACCAACTGACAGTGGGTTTATCAAGTGAACAGGGACATCAAGGGAGGTGTTGCTAAGCTAGTGAGCTCAACCACATAGCTGCAGGCATCTCAACACTTAGTCGACCTGGCACCCACATTACTTACCGCAACAACACAAGGAAGACCCTTTTCTCTGCTACATAGTCCCTCAAGGCCTCTTCCCTTCTAGTGCTATTCCAGGATGGGCATAGAAAGGTCCAATTGCTAGTTCTATGAGACTTCATCCTTCACTTGGTTTATCAAGCAACCCAACCTTCTTCCACATTTCAGTGACGGACTCCTTCCAGGATTGCAGACAAGCTCTGTTCCACAATCTATCTTCTGCGATCCAAGGTCTGGTCCTCACGGTTTCTCTGCATTGTTTAAGCTTTCATTTTCCTCACGGGTTCTATCACTCTGTCATGGACACTCTGTCATTAGAAGACCGGGTTCACACACATGGTTTTCATGGCTATCAAATCTCTGGTATTTATATTACACAGGGAAAACACGATTATCTTCAGGTTATTCCCCTCAGTTGGCTCTGCGTATGCAGGGATGTAGGAGCAAGCTCTCTTTGGATCGATGGATCGTGTGTGGCAAGTTCCCATGGATGAGGGATGAATGTGGTGGTTTTTTCCTTCCACCCGCGATAGTCAAATAGGCTCTTCCCGTTTCAGGCATTGAGTGTCTTCCAGGACAAGTAATCAGAGCCATGCCCTGCCATACGAAATCGCAGGCATGCTCCCTACTCCATCGGCTTTAGCATCAGGGTTCCTAACCATCCTCTGCAACTGAATTAATGTCATTAGGGAGTTCAAACGGGTTCACACTTAGACATGTGGAAACATGGGAAACCAATCCCAAAACCCCCTCACCTCTCCCTAGTGGATACATGTGGCCCCTTCTCATTAGTTGCCTCTTTAGCCATCTTCTTGGTTATTTTATTCATTAATAATAATTACATCATTTACATTTCTTCATGGCTTAACATCCCATGAATAATTAAACTGTCTAAATACTTGCCTAAGCAATAATCCTTAAACATCCACTAGTGGGGGCCTTGGACTTGAGCACCACACTAGGGAAAATACACACACTGCATATATATACAGTATTTACATTGAATCCAAATAACATCAACGGAAAAATTGGGTATTACAACTCCCTCTCTCTTAAAATAACACCGTCCTCGGTGTTCCCAAAACTGAACAAAAATGGGAATGTCTCTTTCATGGCATCCTCCAGCTCCCATGTGGCCTCTTTTGGACTAAGGTGCCTCCATTGCATCTTTACCTGCCCTATGGCCCGGTTCCGGAGCAAGATAACCTTCCTATCGAGGATGCATGTAGGCTTCACCTGGAACACTCCCTCTAGTTCCACTTGTATCACATGCCAATCAATGATATGATTAGGATAATATACATATTTCTTAATCAAAGATACATGGAAAACATTATGATCTTTCATGTTAGCAGGCAATGCAATCCTATATGCAACTGGCCCTATCCTATCAAGGACTTCAAATGGACCACAATATCTGGGTGCCAAATTGGCACAACTTCCCAACTTCATGGAACTCTTCCTTGGTTTCACTCTCAAGTAGACATGATCCCCAATCTAAAATTCCTTATGCATTCTTTTCAGATCTGCATAACTCTTCTGCCTGTCCCGTGTTGCCTTCAAATTCTGCCTGATCTTCACAATCTCCTGATCCATCTCCTCAATCATTTCTGGTCCAAGCATTACTCTGTTCACTGGGTTGTCCCAGCTCACTGGAGTTCTACATTCTTTGCCATACAACACTTCAAAAGGACTCATCTTCAATGATGCTTGATGTCCATTGTTGTAAGCAAATTCCACTAAGTGTAAATAGTTTTCTCACTTAGATGGTTTATCCATCACATACATCCTTAACATATCTTCAAGGATCTGATTTACTCTCTCAGTCTAACCATCTATTTGAGGATGATAAGCTGTGCTAAACTTCAACTGAGTTCCCAACTCTTGGAACAATCCTTTCCAAAAATTAAATGTGAACTTGGTGTCACGGTCTGAAACTATTGCCTTAGGGAATCCATCCAATCTGAATATCTCTCTCATGCATATCTGCAATTTCATTAGCCTTGTGGGTGGACTTGACTGGAATGAAATGAGATACCTTTGATAGCTTGTCTACCACCACCATGATTGAATCATGCTTCTTCACCGTCATTGGAAACCCAGTTATGAAATCCATAGAGATCACTTCCCACTTCCATTCTGGGATGGGAAATGGATGCAACAATCCTGTTGGATGTTGATTCTCTGCCTTGACCTGTTGACACTTCTGACATCTAGTAATGTACTCAGTTATGTATTTCTTCACACCAAGCCAAAAGTACTGCTTCCTTGCTACTGTATAGTCTTTTGATACCCTGGGTGTCGTGAGTATGGCCTTTGATGTATCTCATCCATCACCAACTTCTTCAAATCTGCACTGTTTGGAATGTACAGTCTGGTATTCTGATAAATGAGAACATTACCCTCACCCAGTTGATATCTTGCATACCTCTCCCTTATAACATTTTGATGCAATTTCTCTTTGATCTGAAGGTAGATTTCATCCCTATCTTGAACCTCTAAAATTCTTGCCTTCAAATTTGATTCACACTTACTTATTGTTGCACTATGGAATCTCCTGCTGACTGCATCGACAACCTTATTCTCCTTACCCTTTACATGCTTAATTTCCAAATCGAACTCACAAAGAAACTCCATCCATCTAGTTTGCCTTGCATTCAAATTTGGCTGATCAAACAAGTATTTCAAACTTATATGATCAGTTTTGAGCTCAAATCTTCTCCCCAAGAGATAATGCCCCCGTCTCTTGAGAGCATGAACTATGGCTGCTAGCTCTAAGTCATGGGTGGCATAGTTCCTTTCATGCTCCTTCAGCTTCCTTGACTCATAACAAATCACAAACCCTTCTTGCATTAGCACTCCACCGAGTCCTTCAATGCAAGCATCAGTGCATACCACAAAATCATTACTCGGATCTGCAATCCTCAAAACAGGTGCACTAGTAAGCAACTCCTTTAACTGCTGGAAACTTCTTTCACATTTTTTAGACCATGTGAATTTGATGTCCTTCCTCTGCAATGAAGTAATTGGATGGGATATCTTGGAGAAGCCTTCAATAAACCTCCTTTATTAACCAACAAGGCCCATAAAAGATCTAACATCTGTTGCATTCCTTGGAGTAGACCAATCCATGATGGCCTCAATCTTCCCTGGATCCACTGCAATGCCCTCTGTTGATATAATATGACCCAAATATTGCACCTTCTATTGATAGAAGTTACATTTACTTAGCTTGGCATACAACTGGTACTCCTTGAGGATTTTCAATACCATTATCAAATGTACATCGTGTTCTTCTTCATTCTTTGAATACACAAGGATATAATCCAAGAACAAAATTACAAACTTATCCAAGTACTTGGTGAAGACACTGTTCATGAGACACATGAATGTAGCGGGCGCATTGGTAATACCAAATGGCACTACTATAAATTCATAATGACCATACCTAGTCCTGAAGGCTGTCTTATGAATATATTCTTCCTTTATCCTCACTTGATGGTACCCAGACCTCAAGTCAATCTTCAAAAACACTCTAGCTTCCTTCATTTGATCAAACAAGTCATCAATCCTTGGCAAGGGATACTTGTTCTTAATTGTCACTTTATTGAGCTGCGTGTAATCAATACACAACCTCAATGTTCCATCCTTCTTCTTAACAAACAACACTGGTGCACCCCATGGGGATACAATCGGTCTGATATATTCCTTGTCCATTAACTCCTGCAGCTACATCTTCAATTCTACCAACTCTGGTGTGCTCATTCTATAAGGAGCTTTGGAGATGGGTGTTGCTCCTGGAACAAGATTAATGGAAAAGTCAATATCTCTTTTGGGTGCCAATCCTGGAACCTCATATGGAAACACATCATGAAACTCTTGCAATATATGGAAGTCTTCTATCCTGGGTCCCTTATCTTCTGTTGAATTTGATATATGCACATCATATAACTGGAAAACCTTTTTATAAAAATTCCTCAATTGCAGAGCTGAAATCTGCCTTACTAAAACATGCTTTGGAATTCCTTTAACCAACCTTGGTTGGCCTTCATCATCAAGTCATTCCAATGCTTTCTCATCACAGTCCACCTTGGCTCTATGCCTTTCTAACCAATCCATGCCAATTAAGGCATCATATGATCCCAATGGTAATACATTTAATTCTACATGTGTGAGGAGTCCATTCAATTCTATAGGACACTCCTTCACTACTTTACTTACCTTTCTCTTGGTACCGGTGGATAATTGAACTAGCCAAGCTTCATCATGTCTTACTTTACCAAGAGAAAAAATTTCAACTACCTTAGGAGATACATAACTATGAGTAGACCCTGGAACAGAAATAGGCTGCTCATCAATCTTACCTGCA
This sequence comes from Larix kaempferi, assembly GCA_027924585.1. NCBI lineage: Eukaryota > Viridiplantae > Streptophyta > Pinopsida > Pinales > Pinaceae > Larix > Larix kaempferi. The sequence goes on from BSBM01000089.1 coordinate 33,668,422, forward strand.
ACCTCCACCACTGCTGATTGATGGTATACTTGATGATCATCCAGTGCTGCATAAATCCTAGGCATTGCTCTTGCCATGTCCCCTACTGTAGCTGCTCATTTAACATTGTGCAAGATCCCAGGGTTCTTCTTTGCATGTGGTTTTCCCCATAGCCTCAACACTGAAGTGGCCCCATTGATGTTCTATCTGCTGGTACAACTGGCTTGAATTCTCTTCTTGCTAGCTGGCCTTGTGGAAATATCCTAAGATGATTTCTGAAGGGTGGTTTGGATTCACCTTTCTTCTGATCAAAACTTCCCTTGGGTTTACCTTTCCACGCTGGCTGCACCTTTGCTTTACCTTTACCCCGCTCATAGCAATGCTCTGCTATTCTAATGGCTTCATCCAATCTTGGTGGATTTACAAACTCGATTCTATCTCTGTAGCTTTGTGGTAGACTACCAAGGAAGCATTGGATCCTCACTCTTTAATCCTTGATGTAGTATACGTACCTCAGTAACTCCAAAAACTTGTGGACATGTTCATCCACGGTGTTCTGTCCTAGTCCAAGTTTTTTGAACTCTTTTCTTTTGCTATCATAATACCTAGCTGATAGGTACTTCTCCTGGAAATGTCTTTGAAACCTTTCCCATCTGACTCTTCTTTCACTGATTCCTTTCACTTGCATGAGGTGATCCCACCAAATAGAAGCTCTTCCACTAAGGTTATAAATAGCAACCTTAGCCTTTTCATTCTCTGAATACTCATGCGTTCTGAAGTACTTCTTCATTCCAAGAAGCCATGCCTATGCTTCTTTACCTTCTTTGCTTTCACCATCAAAAGTGGGAGGTCTTGCCTTCCTAAATTCACCCTGTGGGATACTTCTATGCCTCTTCCTGCCCTTACTCTTGCTGGCATTGCGTCTTGGGATCCCCTAAGGACCCTCATAATCATCTGACCTGCTAGAAGAAAACTTAGGAGAGGGTGTCCTGTGTCTTCTTCTCACAGAACCCCTTCTAGGGCTGGGAGTTCTTCTCATAGAACGACCCCTAGACTGAATTTCTACATTTCTTTCCTCTTGGCCTTCATGGCTCGGGTTAGAACCACCGTTAATCCTTTTCTATAAGTCTGTAAGACTTTGCAAAATGGATACATTGAGTTGATGTTGCTCTTCTTGCACTTTCATCATCCGCTTATTAAAACTTATCATAGTCTCAAAACCAAGTTTGGGGGAGTTACTTGCTCTTTTCTTCCATCACTCGGCCTCTGTATGTGCTTCTTGCACGTTCTCACCCAACACACCATCCTCTGGTCTAAACGAGTCTTGCGCATCGTTCAAAGTGACCATTCTTACACCTTTCTGTGCGCTGCACTATGATACGATTCGTCTTACGGCTGCTGCTATCTCTGTGCATACCGGAGACATTCTATTAGATATCACAAGCATGCAAATAACTCTATCATACCCATTCAAACCTAGAATTATTCATTTGAACAATTAATTACTCAAATAAATTCATCAAAACCACGCCATGGGCGCATCTCTCGACCAACAATTCATAAAAAATCATGCATGATCCAGCCCAAACAGCTCCTAGTGTCGCAACTGAATCTCTGATACCAGTCTGTCACGTCACCATTGACCTCCATGGCCATGAGAGACCCTGATACATTTTTTTTTCTCCAAATCCGACTGAACATACACACAGTCGAAATAGCTCGGGTTTGCAATCTGCAACCCGTAATTGCGAACCAGCAACCCGCAACTTGCAATCCGCAATTGCGGATGCGGAAGTGCAAAACTTCATAATCAGAAAAGTTACCTTTCTACAATCCGCAATCCGAAACGATGGACCCACAACCCACAATCCACAAATGCAAACCCGCAATCCGCAATCTGCAACGACGGACCCACAAACTGCAATCCGCAAATGCGAACCCACAATCCGTAATCCGCAATTGCGGATGTGGAAGATCAAAACTTCATAACCAGAAAACTTACCTTTCCGCAATCCGCAATCCGCAATGGCGGACCTACAACCCATAATCCGCAATCCACAATTATGGATGCGGAAGGTCAATTTTCAATTTCCTACAAAGATCACTTCCGCAATCCGTAATCTGCAATTGCAGATTCGGGCATGCGGAACCATACCCATGTAATGACAACTTTCCACATAAACTTCTGAGGTGCATAACTTCTCCATCTTTAGTCTGAATGAGACAAGGCCGGTACCGTTGGAAAGCTCTTGGAGAACTCTGTCCAATGGTGAAATCCCTGCCCCATCTGAGCAATCATTCCCTATCAAATTCCCTCTGAAGTTCTACCCAGAACTCCACTTAAAACTTCAACCTTCTTTCTACAATGACCTTCCCTTCCACCTGACCCACTGAGGGGTTCTGAAACACCTCCAGGGCATTCCCCTCCTTCCCAAGGATCAGGTACAAGCATACAAGTCATTTCCAAGTCAATCATACACATCATAATATGTAAAATGCATTAAATTAGATCTAACCAATACATCTATCATATGCAAGACTTATAATGCATTAAACTCATGCAATACAATGATATACATGTAAAAGTGAACTCAACCCTTCACTTAGGCCTACACATGACTTCATGTCAATTAATTCATATGAGCATGCATTCTACAATTCCACAATTGAACATAAGCAACCATTTCATAACAATGGAACACCATAATTTAACATAGCAAGAGTACTTATCTTGAATTTCCGAGCAACTGGCTAAGTGAGAGCAATGTTCCTCCCAACCTTAGATCTCTGTCTAGCCTATACTCTTTCAGTTGAGAGATCGCCCCCGAGCTGGGCTGTGTATCCACTAAGGAGGGTTATCACGTTCTCTCACAGTCAAGGTTCCATCCCAATGCTAAGCCAATCTGTAGTTGGGTTTATCAAGCATTCCAGGGCACCTACCCATGCTAAGCCAACCTACAGTGGGTTTATCAAGCATTCAGGGACACACTAGTCATGCTAAGCCAACTTCCAGTTGGTTTTATCAAGCATACCAACAGCAGGGTCATGCCAAGCCAACATACAGTTGTGTTTATCAAGCATATCAGACAAGCTGATCAAGCTAATCCAACCTGTAGTGGGTTTATCTGGCATACCAAGCAATATAATCATGCCAAGCTAGCATACCATTGGGTTTATCAAACATATCAGACAAGCCGATCATGTTAAGCCAACCGACAATGGGTTTATCAGGCGAACAAGGATAGCAAGGGAGGCGTTGCTAATCTAGTGAGATCAACCACAGATATGCAGGCATCTCAACACTCAGTTGACTTGGCACCCACATTACCTACCACATCCAACGCAAGGAAGACCCTTTTCTCTGCTACATAGTCCCTCAAGGCCTCTTCCCTTACAGTGCTATTCTAGGATGGGCATAGAAAGGTCCAATCACTAGTTCTATGAGACTTTAGCCTTCACTGGGTTTATCAAGCAACCCAACCTTCTTCCACAGTTCAACGACGGACTCCTTCCAGGCTTGCAGACGAGCTCTGTTCCGCAATCTATCTTCCGTGATCCAATCTTTGGTCCTCACGGTTTCTCTGCACTATTTAAGCTTTCAATTTCCTCACGGGTTCTATCACTCCGTCATGGACACTCTGTCATGGACACTCTGTCATCAGAAGACGGGGTTCACACACACACAGTTTTCATGGCTATCAACTCTCTGGTATTTCTATTACACAGGGAAAACACGATTATATTTAGGTTATTCCCCTCAGTTGGCTTTACGTATGCAAGGATGTAGGAGCTCTCTCTCTCTGTAGATCGATGGATCGTGTATGGAAAGTGCTCATGGATGAGGGATGAATGTGGTGGTTTTTTCCTTCCACCCACGGTAGTCAAATAGGATCTTCCAATTTCAGGTGTTGAGTGTCTTCCAGGACAAGTAATCAGAGCCATGCCTGCCATACAAAATCGTAGGCATGTTCCCTACTGTTAAGATTCAATATTCTAAGACTGAAAATATCAGCATTACATTCCATTTCACAATAATAGCATATATAGGATCACTGAAGAAACAACAAGCATAGCATAAACACAAGAGACACAAATTTATCCTGGGAAACCCTCATGGGGTAGAAAACCCAGTAAAGCTTCCTCAATATAGATGACCAGCAATACACAAAGATGCAAACCAAATATATGATCTCCTCCTCCACCATAGCAGACCTCTCCTCCACAAGTGCTCCTTTCTCAAGTGAGTGTATGTGTGTATAATGAGGAACACACCTCCTCTATTTATACACTTCTCTGATATGTATTTTACACAAGTACATGTAGGCTCGTATTTAACCATTAGGTTAAATACCCCATTATAACTGACTGGGCCGACCCCTCTAGGGTGGTCTAATAACCCTTTGACCCACATAACACATTTAGGGCCGACCCCCACTAGGGAAGTCTAATAACCCGAGTTACCACATTCCGACGGAGGAATAAACATCTCCGGATATACAATAAGATCTTCACGGAGGAATGAATCATCTCCGGAATAATAAAGTACAAATATAATATTCTTTGAAGTTACAATATCTCAACACTCCCCCTTAACGAGAAGGATATTATAATAGCATCTGCCCGAGCAAGGAGTCATCAACATCATACATGATACATCTATAAATCATTGGAAGCTTTCTCAACATCATTAGTAACTCAAGCAGTTACTGGAACATCTTCAATACTGGAACATCGACATCTTCAGTATTGAGTCTTTATCTTCTGTAGCACTTGAACAGCTACAACAATATCATCATCTGGATCCTCACGATACACGATCATCAGCATCATCATCTCACGATCATCAACATCGTCATCACACGATCATCAGCATCGTCATCACACGATCATCAGCATCGTCATCTCACGATCATCAGCATCGTCGTCACACGATCATCAACATCGTCATCTCACGATCATCAGCATCGTCATCACATGATCATCAGCATCGTCATCACACGATCATTAGCATCGTCATCACACGATCATCAGCATTGTCATCACACGATCATCAGCATCTGGATCATCTCGATCTACAGCATCTGGATCATCACGATCTACAACATCTGGATCATCTCGATCTACAGCATCTGGATCATCTCGATCTATAACATCTGGATCATCTCGATCTACAGCATCTGGATCATCTCATCTACAGCATCTGGATCATCTCGATCTACAACATCTGGATCATCTCGATCTACACCATCTGGATCATCTCGATCTACAGCATCTGGATCATCACGATCTACAGCATCTGGATCATCACGATCTACAACATCTGGATCATCTCGATCTACAGCATCTGGATCATCTCGATCTACAGCATCTGGATCATCTCGATCTAGAGCATCTGGATCATCTCGATCTATAGCATCTGGATCATCTCGATCTACAGCATCTGGATCATCACGATCTACAGCATCTGGATCATCTCGATCTACAGCATCTGGATCATCACGATCTACAGCATCTGGATCATCTCGATCTACAACATAAGTATCCTCAACCATACAAGTACATTAATCAATACATGTATCATCAAAAGTATGTATTCTCACCAATACATCTATCATCAAAACATGTATTCTTACTAATACATATATCATCAAAAGCATGTATTCTCACTAATACATCTATCATCAAAAGCATGTATTCTCACTAATACATCTATCATCAAAAGCATGTATTCTCACTAATACATCTATCAATACAAGTATCCACACTAATACAAGTATACACAACAGCAGCATACCCTGCAACACACATGATCCAATTACGGGATGGTCAATCCCTCTCACTTTAGGACATAGGTCCAAGGATGATACAATCCTGATCCACTTATGGGATGATCAATCCCTCTCAATTTAAGACATCTCTCATGTCTATGGATGATGCAATCCAGATCAACTTACAGGATGATCAAATCTTATCCTTTTAAGACACCTCACCATGTCTAAGGATGATGCAATCCCGAATCAACTTACAGGATGATTAGTCCTTATCACTTTAAGACACCTTACCATGTCTAGGGACGATGCAATCCCAATCTACTTACAGGATCATTAGTCCTTATCACTTTAAGACACCTCACCATGTCTAGGGATGATGCAATCCCAATCTACTTACAGGATGATTAGTCCTTATCACTTTAAGACACCTCACCATGTCTAGGGATGATGCAATCCCAATCTACTTACAGGATGATTAGTCCTTATCACTTTAAGACACCTCACCATGTCTAGGGACGATGCAATCCCAATCTACTTACAGGATGATTAGTCCTTATCACTTTAAGACACCTCACCATGTCTAGGGACGATGCAATCCCAATCTACTTACAGGATGATTAGTCCTTATCACTTTAAGACACCTCACCATGTCTAGGGATGATGCAATCCCAATCTACTTACAGGAGGATTAGTCCTTATCACTTTAAGACACCTCACTATGTCTAGGGACGATGCAATCCCAATCTACTTACAGGAGGATTAGTCCTTATCACTTTAAGACACCTCACTATGTCTAGAGACGATGCAATCCCAATCTACTTACAGGATGATTAGTCCTTATCACTTTAAGACAAGTCTCATGTCTAGGGACGATGCAATCCCATCACGTACATTTTGAACCCAGTTCATGGACGATGCAGTCCTCACGTACATTTTGAACCCAGTTCATGGACGATGCAGTCCTCACGTACATTTTGAACCCAGTTCATGGACGATGCAGTCCTCACGTACATTTTGAACCCAGTTCATGGACGATGCAGTCCTCACGTACATTTTGAACCCAGTTCATGGACGATGCAGTCCTCACGTACATTTTGAACCCAGTTCATGGACGATGCAGTCCTCACGTACATTTTGAACCCAGTTCATGGACGATGCAGTCCTCACGTACATTTTGAACCCAGTTCATGGACGATGCAGTCCTCACGTACATTTTGAACCCAGTTCATGGACGATGCAGTCCTCACGTACATTTTGAACCCAGTTCATGGACGATGCAGTCCTCATGTACATTTTGAACTAGTAGTTCCGGGATGATGCAATCCCCATCACGTACATTTTGAACTAGCAGTTCCGGGATGATGCAATCCCCATCACTTTATTCTCGGAGACCTCACGTCTACGGCTCTCTTTAGGACTGAAAGTCCAGGGATGATCCAATCCCCTCAACTGTCCACTAAGGACTTCATTCTCAGAGACCTCATGTCTACTGCTCTCTTTAGGACTGAAAGTCCAGGGATGATCCAATCCCCTCAACTGTCCACTAAGGACTTCATTCTCGGAGACCTCATGTCTACGGCTCTCTTTAGGACTGAAAGTCCAGGGATGATCCAATCCCCTCAACTGTCCACCAAGGACTTCATTCTCGGAGATCTCACGTCTACGGCTCTTCTTTAGAACAAGTGTTCAAGGATGATGCAATCCTCACATGTATTCTCATCAATTTATTATCGATCCTGGGAACCCATACAGAACCTGATTCACACTTCTTCTTTAATTACACCATTAAGAGAATGGTCTTATCTAGCCACTTGGAGCAAACATCTCATCATGATTCTCTTCCTCTTTCTAAGAGAATCTTCTAGCCACAAGCCTTCTATATTTTGTTTGATTTGTAAATCTTCTTGTTGAACATCCATCACTTGTTCGGTGTTCTTTATTCTTCATGATCTTTCCTATAAAACAAAATTAAGTACATGATTAGTAATCCTCCATAATCATGAAATCATGATAACCTATTATGCATACAGATATCATTTACATAGTTATGCAACTATCTTGTCCAATACTTTGGCACAACACTTTCCCATATCCTGTATGCATACAGTGGCTATCTAGATGCCTTCCATCTCCACCAGAACATACTATCGAGAGTGTGCACAACTCTCAGCATGTCAGCAAAGAGGTTTCATTCTAGACAAGCAACAATGGAATGTTTGTCCAACTTACCAATCATATGCATATTAGTAGTATACTGTTCAATGTTCTATGAATATTTACACTCAGCATGATACATTATAGGAATACAAATATGCATACAACCTATTACAGGCAATATCATTTACTATTTCAAATAACAACTCAAATACTTATCTTTTATGTTTGTGTGGTTGCCTCCCGCTTGATCTTCTGTATGTCTTTTGAACTTCTATTCATTCTGTACCACTGTGCATGTTCAAGTGTCATCCTCATGATCTCATACACAAACATACACCCATTAGTATGTTCTAAATGTTATCAAAACATTATAGTTCTAAATAATCTTGAAAATGTATAGTCATGATTATAGTTAATAAACATTAGTATTCAAGATTTCAGGGAAGTCTTATTTTACTCATGCATATCATCAATCAAGATAAAAGACATAATATGCATAATCCCTTGATTACTAACTTTATGAATAAGCAGAACCAATCATACCAAGTATACTTATATAAGGGATCCCAATACAAGGTAAGATTCTTAACATGACATAGGAAAACATACCTGGATTAGTATACCTGCTTAGTTATGTACAACATACCTTGTAAGTAGAACAAAGATTATGGATGAGTCTTTGTCTTCATGATGTCATGGTCATGGAACTTGATTTGTCTTTTGTGATGTACCTATATCTTGTTAGCAGACAGCATCAACCTCACACAACACCATAATGCATTAGTACAATCATATAGCCCTAATCAATGAATGTCTTTGATCATTCACATGCATTCATATTGTTACTAGGGTGATAACACAATTCTAACATTAATCAAGATTGTACTAGTAAATAATATGAAGACAAACACATCATAAACTTAATCAAGAATTATACCTGAACCTCCTTAAGTCATACCTGTCGAGACTTCTTGTAGTCTTCTTATGTAAGGCCTTAGCCTCAACTCCCCCTGAAACTTGATCTGGAGCTTAATTAGGGTTTTCTAGAGAAACCCTAAAGATTCAATCTTTGACTTTCACACTTCTCAATGGATGAAAGAATATGTCTTGCAGAGCTGATCAAACTAGCATACTTCAATTTTGGAATTTCCAAAATTTGACCCCTCAAAATTGCCTTTGAAACTTCTGGATCTTCTGGACAGGAACCCGAACTAGGGTTTGATGAAGCCCACCCTTCTGCCCAAACAAAAGGTTCGATCCAAGGCTCTAAACTCTTATTTTTCTTAGGAGTTTCCAGCCGTGGTTACAGACTTCAAAAATTCCAACTTTTGTTGAAGCCCTAATTTTCCATCTTTCCGATCAAAATCCCGAACTGGGGTTTGATCAAGCCCGGTCTTCCACCCAACCAAAAAATTTGATCTTGGTCTCTAAATTTCTATTTTTCTGAGTAGCATTCAGCCGTGGACTCCGATTCCAAAAATTCTAACTTTCTCCGAAACCCTAAATTCCGGAAGCCATGAATAAAGGTGCTCCAAAAATAATTCTATTTTGACAGAAATATGCACCTGATTGTTTCTGCTATAACTCTTAAATTTTTGCTCCACAGGGTCTGAAACCTTTTTTATGCAGTATCCTGACCTGTCATCTTTCCATCCTGACAGGTCTGACCTCAATTAGATTTTCTGAGAGAGAGTTATGCCAAGTGTCGCAACGTGACCTGTTTATGGGATAAAACAGGAGAGCGAACTTGTACGGCCTTCCACGTGTCACTGGTTCACCTTCGGCCTCTGAAAAAGTTTCCTGAGATAGCTCGACCTGTTATCTTTCCATCCTGACAGGTCTGACCTCAATTGGATTCTCTGAGAGAGAGTTATGCCAAGTGTCGCAACGTGATCTGTTTATGGGATAAAAAAGGAGAGCTAACTTGTACGGCGTGCCACGTGTCACTGGTTGAATTTCGGCCTCTGAAAAAGTTTCCTGAGATAGTACAATCTGTGTACTACCTTTCACTTTTTACGAAATTTCATTTGGAGCTTCCTAGCCCAAGATATGACCTTTTTCCCAAGGTCACCTGATTTTGACTCAGATCTGGAAGAGGCAGAAACCCTATATTGTACAGATCATAAATCACAAAGTAAAACGAATTAGAGGTTGTCCTTTGGACACAAGGTACCTGGAGATTTTATCTTCGTCCTGTAACAATTTCAGATCCGAAAAATTCGCCAAAATGGATTTATAGCGAAAGTTCTACGATGACTGGTTTTTGCTATGTAAAACCCTAACCTTCAATTTGTCGTAAGTAAAGCAAGTGTCTTTAGTGCCATACCTTGTCTTCCTTCAGGTTAGCTCTGATACCATGTTAAGATTCAATATTCTAAGACTGAAAATATCAGCATTACATTCCATTTCACAATAATAGCATATACAGGATCACTGAAGAAACAACAAGCATAGCATAAACACAAGAGACACAAATTTATCCTGGGAAACCCTCATGGGGTAGAAAACCCAGTAAAGCTTCCTCAATATAGATGACCAGCAATACACAAAGATGCAAACCAAATATATGATCTCCTCCTCCACCATAGCAGACCTCTCCTCCACAAGTGCTCCTTTCTCAAGTGAGTGTATGTGTGTATAATGAGGAACACACCTCCTCTATTTATACACTTCTCTGATATGTATTTTACACAAGTACATGTAGGCTCGTATTTAACCATTAGGTTAAATACCCCATTATAACTGACTGGGCCGACCCCTCTAGGGTGGTCTAATAACCCTTTGACCCACATAACACATTTAGGGCCGACCCCCACTAGGGAAGTCTAATAACCCGAGTTACCACATTCCGACGGAGGAATAAACATCTCCGGATATACAATAAGATCTTCACGGAGGAATGAATCATCTCCGGAATAATAAAGTACAAATATAATATTCTTTGAAGTTACAATATCTCAACACCTACTCCATCGGCTTTAGCAGCAGGGTTCCCAACCACCCTCTGGAACTGAATTAATGTCATTAGGGAGTTCAAATAGGTTCACAGTCATACATGTGGCAACATGGGAAACCAATCCCATAACCCCCTCACCTCTCCCTAGTGGATACATGTGGCCCCTTCTCATTAGTTCCCTCCTTAGCCAGCTTCTTCGTTATTTTATTCATTAATAATAATTACATCATTTACATTTCTTCATGGCTTAACAACCCATGAATAATCAAACTGTCTAAATACTTGCCTAGGCAATAATCCTTAAACATCCACTAGTGGGGGCCTTGGCCTTGAGCTCCACACTAGGGAAAACACACACACTGCATATATATATATATATTATTTACATTGAATCCAAATAACATCAAGGGAAAATGGGGTATTACAATTGGCCCTGGATACTCCTCGTTATGCCATACAAATATTGAATCGGTGTTACATTTATTTTCTAGATGTGATTTCTTTAGGTAATCTTGGGTGGCTATCTGCGATAGACTACGAATCTGTGCGAATGTTGGGTTGTATTGGGAACACGATAATTTGTCGGCTTGTTTATACCGGTGGATGCAACACTAGGTGGAGTTTAGGGAACTTCCTATGTTTACTTTCTGGGAAATTTGGATGGTGCGTAATAGAGACATCTTCGAGGATCAGAGGCCAACCATTTTCAAAATAAAAACTGCCTCTATTTGTTCCTTTTTAGATTTTTACAAGGGGAAGTCTAGCCCGAAAACTCAGGTTCTCACCACGCCTGTAATGGAAGATGGGATTGTCCATGGTTTCTTCGATGGGGCATCTAAGGAGGGTACTTGTGGAGCGGGTATGGTGTTATGATTAAAGGAGGATCATTGCTTACATTTGTGGATGGGTGTATGTATCGGTACTAACACCTGTGGTGAGGTTATTGCTCTTTGGGCTCTTTTATGGATCTCTCGACGAAAGGTCATGCTCAATCTTTTGGTATGGGGCGATTCACGTATTTTTATTGACTGGGCTGCTGGCATATTTGCTTTACAGGTTCTTAATCTAAAAAAGTGGATGTGAAGTATTGAGTAGATGAAAGAATACTTCTCTGTGCTCATGTTCAAGCACATCTATTGTGAGCTTAATGGTTTGGTATATGCTTTGTCCAAGAAAGTTGTGGGAGATATGGACGATCGCCTACATTTTGAAGAGTTCGTTGAAGACTAGCTGGTGGACTCGGGTCACCTTGACATTTTCTAATTCCGACTGGAGTGGTTGTTTTCCTTCTATTTTTTGCATCCGGTGATGACTTGTGTTGCTATGTGCTCATATTGTCCTTTGTGGTTTTCATTGGTCGTTGTTGTGGATATGGAGCCATCCTTGTTTTTTGTAAGTTTAGTTAACTTTATTTATTAGATAAGTGCCTTATGTTATCTCATTAGTGAACAACTTTATCGATGTAACTTTAATTCTACCTTTGAACTACCAAGTTACTGTTTTTTTCTATTGAAAAAAAATGAGTATATAGATAAAAAATTCTTTATATTAAAAAATATACACTTGTAAAAATTGTCACATATTAGTTGCATTTAACAACATATATAGTATGGAGTACAAATATGTAGAAACTAAATAAAAACCAAGATATACAACATTTTCATTTTATTGTTTAGAGTGAAAAAGAAAAATCACATTCTTTTCATGTAAATGTTTTTTTAATATGTATTCATAAATTGATGCAAGAAAAAAATATGTTTTATTTTTATTATTGTTTAAAGTGAAAAAAATCATATTCTTTTCATGTAAATGTTTTATTTTTGTAATGTGTATTCATAGATAGATGGAAGAAAAAATAATGTTTTATTTTTATCAAGTTTATTGAAAAAAATATGTTTTATTTTTATTATGGTTTAAAGTGAAAAAAAATCATATTCTTTTCATGCAAATGTATTATTTTTGTAATGTGTATTCATAGATAGATGGAAGAAAACATAATGTTTTATTTTTATTAAGTTTTTTTTTTCGTAGAAAAATTCAACTTACTATTAATATGCGAAATAGTAAATAAAGCCAGCTGTCAGATCATACAAATTTACACAAACCCTATCAGATAGAGCCATATGTCATCAAGTGACAGTATAGTGTCAACAACCATAACAGAATAGTCCAAAATAAATAGAGCCATAAGTCCCTAGATCGTCCATAAGTCAAACCAGAAATATATCCTGTAGTAGAACAGTACCCAACAGTCATCTGAGCAAAAATATACAAACCAAAATAAATAATAAGTCTCATATACAGTCATCCTCAACTGCCAGCCACCAAGTGCATCATAAACAAGTATCAACTATGCTATAAATACCAAACAGCATCTATAAGAGGCTGTAATAAATGCCGCAAAAATATGGTGAGTATGGATATGCGCCCAACAAGTAGTTGGACCCAGAACCTTCAAGGATCTGCACATAGAGCTAATAGTCAAATACGTTTAGAAGTCCGCATAATACTGGTAAGAAAAAACAAAATGTGTATAAGTAATAAAGACTAGAAGCCTCAAGTCCAATGCAAATGATATGAGCCGTGAGAAAACAGTATATCCTCCTGCCACTCCTGCCACATGATGACCCCAGCCTGAGAGGTAAGAGCCCGTTTGGAAAGCATATCCGCCTCCCTATTAACCTCTCTGAATACATGTTCAAAATGTATATGTTCAAATTCCAGGATAAGCTTATAATCCGCTTCCATCCAGTGAGAGAGAAGTAGTACATTGAGTGATGACTTGCCTCTATCCCAAGAGATAATAGATAAAGAATCACCCAATACTACAAGAGATGTGATCTTTCTCAAACGGGCATAGAACAGTAAGAGCTAAAGGGCACATAATTCGCTCCTTGTATTGGTTCCAATCCCCAGATTTAGCCAGATATGAATGGAGACACTGTTGGAAATGTGAATTGCAGCGCCCGCTCCACCCCCCCCATTCCGACCCACAGCATCCCCATCGAAGAATACACATGGGAAAATCAGCACCGGAGGTGCCAAACGGTATTTCTTATTCAGACTATCCCTGCCACCAACAGCTGCATGGATAGAGGTAAATTCTTTGTGTGCTGCAAGTGTTTTATAGCAAATTCCATCACAGAAAGGAGTCCTATTTTCAAAGATAAGAGAGTTTCGAGCTTTCCAAACCTCCCAGATCATATAGTATGGGAGTTCTGTACAACCAGCAGATACACGTGACCACACCTCAAGACATTCACATAGTGAATGATGGATCCAATTGAATTGCACACCAGATTTGATTGCAATTTGATTCCAAAGATCTCGAATGAATTGACAGGAAGAGAATAGGTGATCAACTGATTCCTCCTGTGAGCAACATAGGGAGAACCATCCCAGGCCACAAAACCCACGTCGGCAAAGGTTATCCCAAGTTAGAATCTTGTTCCACATTGCAAGCCAGACAAAACATTTTATCTTGAGGGGTAAGACAAGTTTCCAGATAGTTTTATCCCACCAACGAACCACAGTCTGAGACTCAGCAAATAATGCATCATATGCCAATTTAGCTGATACATTACCGCCAGCCACATCCCGCGACCAGACTAATCTATCCGCAGCATCAGGAAATTGAATATTTGATTGATATAGCGGTCTGATATAATCATCCCATTCATTCCCCAAGGTACCCAATAGACGGAGCTGTGAAGCTGAAATCCAGAGAGACTGTCCATCCTTATAACGACTGGCCACATGCGCCAAAGTATAAAATCCCTTCGCTCTGAGGTGTGTCCTTAATTCCAGTGTTAGAGTATGTCCAGCTGGTCCCCCCAAGATCGGATCCAGCCCCAGTCTTATGTCGCGACCATGGCCAGACATCTAAGCAATCCAATTTGCAATAACCTTGAAGGATCCCATCAAACCATTCCAAATATTTGAGACCCCCAAAGTAGCTGGCCGATTCACTCGCAGCCAGTTTGTAACAGTGATATTTTTCAGGTATTTTGCTCTGATTATCCTTCCCCAAACCGAATTATCGAAGAGAGCGTGCCAGAGACTTTTCGCGTGCAGAGCCATGACAAATAGTTCCAGATCCTTAATATTCCAGCCCCCCAAATTCCAGGGCCGGGCCAAAACAGTCCATTTCATAAGGTGAAATTTCTCATGATCTCCACCACCCGACCATAAGAAGCTAAACAGCTTTCGCCGAATTAAACAGAGGATGGTTCTAGGGATTTTACACAGCGAGAACCAATATACACCAAAGTTCTGTAAGACGACTTTTGCCAAAGTAAGCCTGCCACCCATGGACAAATGGCGAAAACTCCAGTGACTAATACGCATTTCAAACCGTCTAACAAGCCATGACCAATCATTTATCAAGTATTTAGTTGGCTTAATGAAAAATCCAAGATATTTCAATCCAGCATTGAGCTCCTTGAATTTAGAGGCAGAACAGAACTTATTGACTGTTCCACATCAGCCAATAGCGAATGTTTCAAAAAATGTGATTTTATATAGCTGATAATCATACCAGTAACCAGGCAAAACAGGTCAAGAATCTTCTTGTATTGTATCCATTTAGCAAGAATACCCTTTCCAAACAACATAACATCATCCACAAACATTGAATGTGTAACAGCAATATCTCTTGAAATTTTAATGCCAGCAATCAGTCCCTCCCGTCGAGCCTTAGATATGGATAGACTCAACCCTTATTAAGTTTATTCGCTAATAGATGCAAGAAAAAAAGATGATAAAAATAGAGTTGCATTTGTCCATTTAGAAACGTAGCTGATGCAAGAAAACAAGACGATACGAATATAGTTGCATTTGTATGGATTGGTATTGTATTGAAGTACATAAAAGCACTACTGATAAAGCTTTTTGATATTGAGAATTATGTTGTTAATTGATATTGTTAAATTTCAAGATACATAATGTAATTATGTTAGAAAAATCTAAAAATATAAGTAAATAATAACAATAAGAATATAACACGTGATTTACGACGAAATTTTGGTATCTTTAATCTTTTATTATTATTCTGCAAAATAATAATATGTTGTTCATTGATATTGTAAAATAATTGTTCAATTGCAAGATATATAACTCAATTATGTTAGAACTAGCAATTGCCTCAAAAGGTGCAAAATAACACCGAAAGGATTAAAATATATATTATAATAATAATAATATAGATGCGATGAAGTCAAAATAGAACAGCAAAATAGATGTCATGAAGAGCTTCCTCCTCATCAAAATATCTCTCTTTTCATTTGTTAAAGCATCATGGGAAATACAAAAGAAACATCTAAAAATTGAAGTGAAGGCTATTTCTTTAAAATGTAAAAACACTAAAGAATACATTTGAAACTAATTAATTTGCTCCTTGGTATAAGGAGTTATGTCACCAACAAAATTATAGGTGTGCTTCGTGGGTAGATGTTATGATGTTAATTGTGTGTCTCCCAAAAGAATTCAAAGTGTCCCAAATCTCTCTCTCTCTCTCACATAAACATAAATATAAAACTTAAATAATATTAAAAACCATATAGATGAATGCATTCAATGTTGACATTTATATTGACATATTGTGGAACATAAATTTGACATATTAAGCTTTTTTTAGGTAGGTAGATGCAAATCACTAGTTACAATTACAAGCCACATACAAAATAGTCATAATAAGTAGCTCCTACTTGAAACAAACAAATGGAAGAGATAATTAGTAGCCCATAGACTCACTAAAAGAATAAAATAGACAAGCTAGCAAGTCCTACTTCCAGTAGAGAATAACAATATTATTTACAATAAACTATTTAGTTATTGTCAAAACTATTTAAGATATAAAAAATAGAGAATATAGCTTTTGTGTATATCCATCTACCTTGGGTAAGGATAAACTTCATGACTAATTACTTAATAAATATGGAAGAAAATATGTGATGGCAGGAATAGTAGTGTATCAAGGATAATAATAATTCAGTTTATATATGCACAAGCATCTTTCTAAATAAACTCCAATCCTTCTAAACAACGAAATACAGATATTGGGAAGTTGCAATTTCCTCTAATTTAAAGCTATACATTTATCCTCTTTACACTAGAAATGATATGAAAAGTAAATCAGAATATACAAATGGGAGATACAAGCCACAAAATTGTACATCATTTTCTAACAAAACTTAAAAGGAATCCAAAATGATGGCATGTTTGCTAGCAAGGTATTTCCCTATTTATTCTTTATGTAGCACATGAAATTTTCTCTTAGATTATTAAGCCTAAAATTTGTCTCCCTTGATGCAACATGGAACAAACTTTTCGGATTTGTAAGAGTTATAGAATCCTCACTTTGCTCAAAAGTCAATATTACAACATCCATCAACAACACAATAGAGCATACACCCTATCATGTATTGGCACATTACTCTCTTGTGATGGATTAAGAATAACTAACTAGGTTTTAGCAAAATCATTACTAAGCTCTCAAAAATAAATTATATGGACCTAAAAATAAATTATATGGACTATTGTAACTGAGGTGCAGACATTTTAATTAATAATCTTGGAATTGTAATATAATACATGCAAAGGAACACCCTTAAATGTACAACACAATATGTGTGATAAAAATACATAAATTAAATAAAATTACAAACAATGATTATCTTCACATTGAATATACAGATAAGTAGATAAACATAATCTTGAGTATGTTTAAATATTTTCTATTGATATGTGAATATGGGTGTCTATTTTTGCTGTTTTTTGAGAAAACAATGTTTTTTTTTACTGCAATTTTTTTCATGTCTAACTATTCAATTTTGACATAGTTTTTTTACAATTAAAAAGTACATAGATTGTACTAGTGCATCTCTTATTTTTCATAAATGTTTCATGAATATTTTCATAGATATTTGGAGTTTCATCACATATTTTTATTAGAATTTTCCTCACCATATAGACACCAATATTCATGATTTTACCCTCTCATTTTTTCACAAAAGGGCTTTGTTGCATAGACTCAATTTTTTGTTTGTGATAGGTATTTGTTAACTGCTCATGCGGTAAACTTTAATTCTCAACCAATTTCGTAGTTTTCTGTAGTTGCATTATCTTGGCTCCCTACATTCATTGACTAACACTATTCTTGGAAGGTAAGCTATGCCCACCTCCGAAGCTTCAAGATATGTTGTCCCTCGTAAGAAGTGGGACCATCTGTGGGAATGTAGATGATGATTTTGTGTTTAGGGTAAATTCACCATGCCCCACTGTCAACAAATTCACCCAAAGGATTGTGGCCATGATCAACAAGAATACCGTGATTATAGTGTCTCTAGGTAAGGTGCCAAGGCTGGTATTTTCTCCAATGGTTCAGTATCTGCTTTTTTAGATCTCCAGTGTGGAGAATCCTTCATCCCAACCACACTATGGTGAAAAGGAGGAGAACAACTCAAAACATGCCACAGAGCCCAATGGAATTGTCATAAGAGAACATGTGATGGAGTTTATGTTGACTATGAGGAGGTTGATAACCCTGTTCCAATTATGGTCTCCAATATCCTCGTGCACATTGTGGACACCCATGTTTACCATCTGCAAGATATAGTAACCATGCTTGATATGGAGTTGGATTCCATCTAGCCTGAATTGGATAAAGGTAAGAAACTCTAACATCTTTTCTCTCTTTTTCGTACTTTCCATACCACTTGTGAATTTAAGTTTAGTTTTTCATAATGAAAAATCCTCAATTTTAATGCCTGGTAACGAAAGTGACATTGATATAGTTTCTTCTCGTAGCAAAAGTCAAAGTGATTCATGTTAGAAAATTGTTTCTCACTCCTTTATTTCAAACAATTTTGTATCCTTGATCCATTTTGGTTTCCTTAAATACAATTGTATCTTGATTGCAGAATGCTATATTTTCCATTTGTTAGTTGCTTGTAATCTCTAGAATATTCTAGATTTTTATTGTTAAATTGTAAATTCCACCTTAAGAAACAAAAGGATTTCCAACTTGTGTGGCCAACTCATGCTTTAATCCCCAAATCATCCTTACGTTCTCTCTCTCTCTCTGCAACTCTGCCCTCTAGCTACCTCTCTTGTTCCTAAAGTAACTTTTATTTTAATTTTTTCTTTTCTCAAGCCCTTCTAGCTATAAGGGAGTGGGTAAATAACTGGGGTAATTGTTGCAAAAGCTGTTTTATGAGAAACAACTACATTATGAATTATGAAAGAGTGGTTCCATGTAAAAACCAACCCGTCTAGTAGTTTTGAGACACAACCCTATTATTTTCATCTTTAAGATTCAAGCTCTTATACAATCATTATTTTGGTTGGACAACATTCTGTTATGGTTGAACCGTATATTGAATCTTGTTGACCTCTTATACAATCATTATTTTGATTCGAAAACATTTTGATATAGGCCTGTACAATATATTGAAGCCTTACCAAGAGGAAAGGCAATTAGTTTCATCGATATATCTTGATATTTTCCTAAACACCTTTAATTGCTCACCTTGGTTACCATTTTGTATGGTTGATATTTCAACATTTGACTTTCTATGTTTTAGCAGCTTCAATTCCCACCAACAATTTGCTTTTCTTAAGCATTAAGAAGTATTTTGGTTTTAGTAGTTGATATCAAAGTAACGATATTTTTTTCCTTTGCAAGTTGAGAATAAAAACGTTATTGCTTTTCATCAACTTGCCTCAACAACACCTTATGTTTGTTGTTTGTAGCTTTTATTGATGTTCCTTTACATCTTCGGAGGCAATTGCTAGTATAGTTATAATTCTTTTTAAGATATATGATTTGCCAAGACTTCTATACTTGGATACAAAAAAATACACATTTGATTTTTCCTCCCGTCCTCTAAATGTCACCAAAATTTATATATTTGACATTTTAAAAATTAGTAATATTTGTAGAAGATTAGTGAGACAATCTTAATTAA
The DNA here is from genome assembly GCA_027924585.1 of Larix kaempferi. Classification (NCBI taxonomy): domain Eukaryota; kingdom Viridiplantae; phylum Streptophyta; class Pinopsida; order Pinales; family Pinaceae; genus Larix; species Larix kaempferi. The sequence continues at coordinate 33,688,251 of BSBM01000089.1, forward strand.
TATTAAAGTCAAGTACCACGACCATCCATGGGACATTGATGACCTTCTCATCTTCTATCTACACAATCTTGTCAAGAGTCTCATCTAGAAGCATGTCTAGCTTCCCCTCCAATTTATTAGTGACCTCCTTTGACAAACTTATTATTATACTACACTCATTAGGTTGAAGACAAAAATGCTTTCGAATAAACTTTATATGCAAATGATCATAATAAATTAGGAAAATGCTTTAATATGAAAAATATTAAAATATCATTAAACAAATAAACTTTATAGGCAAATGATGATAATAAATTAGATGATACTAGAAAAATGCTTTAGTATGAAAAAATATTAAAATATTATTAAACAAATAAACTTTATTTGCAAATGATGATAATAATTAGATGATATTTTTTAAAATAATATTTACACATTATTATGCTATTTCGAAATTATATAATTTTTTATTAGAGAAAATAGAGATTGGTTAAACTTAAAAAATTATGAATGTGGATAATTTCTTCAACTTTGTGAGAGTATATATTAATCATTAATACAAAATATTATGAGGTTATACTTTATATGTAGTGTTTAATTATGATTAAAAATTTAATATTGCATGTATATCTCTCAAAATATTGAAATAAACTAAGAAATTAAGAGAGAAGTTATGGTGGTAAAATGAACACATAATCAACACAATGAACATAATATGTACCCTATAAAACTTGATGTGGGAAAACCTAACATGAGAATGAGGGTAATGTCTTGCTCTTTTCTTCTTAGATATATAATGCACTATATAAAAATAGAAGGTCTCACTATGTAGTTATAATATACATTGTGAACTATGAATGTATACTATAAAATCTTCTTCTTCTTCCAATGTTACTCAAATATAATTATACTCTTTTGATTCAAGCTCAGTACAATAGGAAGAAAACCCCTTCCTTTCCTTGCGTCTTAGTTTTTGACATGTTTTAATAGCCATCAAGGGAAAGGGTTAGGGTTTTTGAATGTCCTAACTCCTAATTAGGATTGGGGTTTTGAACCTTCTAGAATCTTATACAAAGTCCACATGTGACTAGCTTTACATTTGTGTGTAATGAGGTCCAACGTAGCATCTACAAGGCACTGCGATGGTCAAACCATAGGTAGTTTGTGGGAGGCATAACTTCCTCATATGGACTCTAGTGGAGGCAAAATTTTGGGCTATTAGAAAGCTCTTGATGAGTATAATAATGTCAAAGAGTTGCAAACTTTGTTTACGATTTTTTTACGCCTAAAATTGTCATTTAATGCTTGAAATAGGGTACAAAAATTATGGACCCCAAATCACCAAAATATGATCTACCCTTAAAATTGGCCCAACAATTCCACCTTGAGTCTATCAAACCATAAATAAATTACTAGGCATTGTGCAGCTCTCAAACACATAACTGCAAAATTTGGCATTATACATATTTTCAATTTTTGTAAAATGTCACCATGTTGCAAGTCAATCTAGATAAATATATGGAATATATTACGAAATTCACCTTATATACATATGGATTGATTCGTTTGTTGTACTATCACTAATTTAATGGTACAGAACATGCAATGGATCCACCTTTATTCTAAACTCAACATTACATGAACTTTAAAGGGTTTGCTCTTAAATTTTCAAATAGTTATTTGAATTTTTCCAATTATCACTCAATTTTTGCCAACAAATGTCAAGTTTCAATTATATTACCACCCCACGCTGTAGGGTCCTCTTATAATGTGAAGATCAACAATGTACTAAACTGATGAATGTACAATACCTCTATGCAAATTTTCACTCAAATGTAGCCCAAAAATCACAAATTGGGTAGACCCAAATCTAATCTTAGAACAGAGACATATATAGAGAGAATTAAATACAAAAAACCCATTATAAAAAGGACCAAAAAGTGATTCAGATATAGGGAATACAAATTTACCTGCAAAGGAAAAAGTGGCTAGAGGAAGCTCCATACTCCTAAACAGAGTCGAAGGGCCTTCTACTGTCAGAATCCAGGAGCTGAGGTTGGCCATGCCTTCACTTTAGGCTACTGCAAATAAATCTTGAGAGTGACCCACAATAACACCCACCTGGTCATTAAGAATTCACCTGCATTCTGCTCCTAACAACAACCTCTTGCAAGAAACTCCAGCCAAAGTTGTAGTTTTCTCTAGGCAAACACGCCAATTTCATTCCCTGTATATATTCTTTACTCCAAAATACAATCCCAAGTTACAATAAGAGGTCACTCTGGCACAACTTATTTGTATTTTCGATATTTCTAATAGAAGTTGGATTGATTTTTTTTATAAGAGAATTAGAGGTAGCTCCATTTTCTAGAGGTTTGATAAGTAAAATAAAAATTTTAGTCTTGTGTTCTATGCATAGGTTTTGATTGTTCACAGTACATATTTTGAACAATTGTTCAGTATATATTTGATGTCCTGGGAAATATTGTAAAGTAGGGTCTTCCAATGTAAGGTTTCTTTACATGGTATAACTGTGGATTGCAAAATAAAAATAATTCAACTTAAGCAAACATACCATGAAATTAAGAATAAGTAATGTTAGTCAAAATCATAGATAACCTTTTAAGGCTAAGCTTTAAGTTGATCCCCGACTCATGAAAAAGAAAATGAAATACCTTCCTTGAGGGATTCCAGGACCACATCTGAAACATCTATATCATTCACCATATGAAAATATATTGTTTTTTTTGCATTTTTGGAAAAATGCAACATAAATTTCATTATTAAATGATATGAAAGAACATAAAAAATGTTACATTATTAACCCAAAGGGTGGTCACACAGGTAAATAATACACAATGTTTCATACACTGATTATCATTCTTCCACATGAACATCATTTTAAATTTAGAGTTTCTGGCCACATATATACAAGGTATAAGATTTAAATTTGCAGTGCATAATTTAACGATGAGTGCATAGTTCTAAGAAGAATTTCAATATTCATCCAAAATAACCAATCATAAAATGTCTATAGATTGGTCTCGATGATCAAGAAGCCCTTTTAACTAACACTACATTTCAACTTTAGACAAGTTTAATGAGCCAAGTTTGTATAAGAGATCAATAGTGCAGGTTGATCTGGGTTAATGGCTCTGGTTAAGATAGAAGGAAAGAAGAATTCAACTTGTATAGCTAACCAGCAGTGTTAATCACTTGATTTGGTGTCTGTGGGAAAAAACACCTCAATGCAAGTTCATACGCTGAAAATATAGCTCCATTTACCAAGAAAGCACGTGCCACAGCTGTTCCAAGGCCTTTCCAGAGGACTAGAAATCCTTCTTCTCGTACACTCTTCTTGAAGCAGTCAACAATCCCAGTGTACTTGGGAGATGCATCTGCTTGTCCTTGAAGTCTAGACTTAACCACATCCAATGGATATCAGAATATCCAACTTGCCACTCTCGCGCAACCCCCTGTTGTGATCATTGTTAATAAACTTTCCTCTGCACTTTTCTGACAACCTGGGTGAATCCATTCTCTACTGTATTCATAAATCCAAAAGTAGACACTATGAGCAGGAGCATCATGAAGTACAATAATATCAAGTCCTCTATAAATGCATTTCAATCCTTCTCTTTGTATGATGCTCTTTTCTTCCTTAATTGGACCAATCTTATTAGAGCTTGAAGTAGGATTTCTAGTTGTGTTAACTTGTAAACGAATCTTGGCAAGCTCCACTAGTGTAAGAATAACAGTTTGTATTGTCCCTGCTCCTATACCTACCAATGCTACACTTTTATATGATGGTGGCTCATTCTTCTTGTTGTTGACATCAAAAGCACGATTGTGACGGGCGATCGATATGTCGAGCTTTTGGTGAATTTCATGGAGAAGCAGGCAGGGTCGCTCTTGGAGGGAACCCTGATCCTGAAGTTGAATCCTGTAGGATTATATTATGTTCAATCTCGGCTCGAGGCTCTAAAGGAGCTTGAGCAGCTGCGCATAGGAGCTCTGGTTGATTACCTGCACGCTTACATTGCCGATTTGGGGGACCATCGGGCGCTCGAGCAGCTTCGGCGGGTTCTCCATCTGTTGACGTCTCTTAAGTTCGTATCGATCTTGCCCCATCCTTGCAGAGACCCCACACTGCTCTAGCTTTTTCCCTTCGGCCGGTTGCGGTATTTGGAGCTCCGAGGATGTGATCTCTCTACTTCCACCGCACGAGGATTACTAGAGATGAGGAACACTCTGGAAAAAATCATCTGCCACAATTCTACGGTAAGAGAATGTTGACTTTAAATTTTAACCTAATTTAATCAACCGACCTTGAATTTTGAATTTCCTCGACAAATATGACAAGTGTTTAAGGGTTGCATTGCTTACGCCCTGCTTGACTTTAAATGCTAGGTCTAAGGGTTAATTATTCTACATTCCACTATAATTGGTAGGACTTGCGCCCGGTCCTATTCCTTTTAATACTTCCTTTCATTCTAATACTTTCCATTTAGGTTGGGCATGCAGACCATTGTAATAATGGAACCATTGCAACCAGTTTCATCCTTTTTAATACATCCCTTCCCTTCTAATACTTGCCATTTAGGTTGGGTAAGCAGATCACAGCGAGAATGGAACCATTGCACCTGGCTTCATCCTTTTTTAATACATATCTTTCCACTTAGGTTTTGGGCAGGCAGACTAGTCAATTGGGTGTAACTTGAGTCAATTGGGTCTAACTCGGGTGATTGAGAGGAGGAATGTTGTTTTCTCCACCAAGTAAAAATATTGTTTGTGACATGTTCATCCTGTAACTTGAGTCAATTGGTTCTAAATCGGGTGATTGAGAGGAGGAATGTTGTTTTCTCCACCAAGTACAAATCCTGTTTGTGACATGTTCATTCTTCATGATTCAATTGTTGATTAGGGACTCTTCATGATCCAATTTTTGATAGGACTCAAGGGTGGGACAGATTGTATTCCAAGGAAAAAAAGGTTGGGCAGGCATACCACAACAAGACTGAACCTATTGCACCTGGCCTTTTCCTTTTTAATATATCCCTCACCTTTAATACATGCCATTTAGGTGGGACAGACAGAGACCACAACAAGAATGGAACCATGGTGGATGGTTTTTACTTTGTTAACTTCACCGGTGAACCAAGACCCTATTGCACCTGCCTTGAATTAGAATTTTGCATTGTTTATTTTTATTCCTATTGGTGCCTGCCTTGCAGTAGAGTTCTGCATTGTTTAATTTTTTATTCCCGCGGGGCCTGTTTTGATTAAAATACTATATATTTTTTTAATTTCCATTGGTTCCTTCCTTGGTTTAGACTTATGCATTACTTTGGTTTTTGATTTTGTTGCTAGTGAACAATGGGAAGATTGGCCATTCGGTCGAAATTGATTAATTTTTGTTTTCAGGATGCTCTCAGGCATATTTTTGCTGGGAGGATCGTTGAAATACAGGATTGCCCTACATGGACTTAGTTAAGTTTTGTCTCCTATGCCAGCAACAAGATGGTTCTCATGGATGAGTCTCTTCAATTGCTTCATGTTGTTGAGACCCTGGAATTAAGTCGGAACCGTTTTACGAAAATTGCCAATTTGCACAAGTGTATGTAGTTGAAGTATTTAGACCTTGGATTCAACAGTATTCAGACAATATTGTCATTAAATGAGGTGGGATTCATTTCAGTTCTTGTTTCAGAATTAGACTGTAAGAGTTGGTTATGTAAATCACAGTTTCCAATATTGTTTGATGGAATTATCTGTTGGAGTACATCCTCATGCTTAGAAGTAGAACTAAACCTATTTTAGATTTCCAATAGGTGTAATTGTGTTTTATGTTATTAAATTTTTCATCTTAGCATGCGTAAATGTTTCCTGTCTTCTTTTTTCACCATCATTCATTTTGGTTGGAGCAGGTCATAGCTCGGATCAACAAGCTTATTCTTATAAATGATGCCTTGACAACACTGCATGGGATTGAAAATTTAACCACACTCGAAGGCCTAGATCTCTCATTTAACATGATCTCCAATTTTGTTAAGATTGAGTTGTTGTCTAGTATCCCTGTTCTTGAAAGTGTCTGGATGGAAGGAAATCCGATTAGTTGTGCTCATTTGTATCGGGAATAAGTTTTTAGCTTCTTTTCCAATCCATATAAAGTAAGTTAAGAGATCCATATTCTTTGATTTCACCTCTTTATGTATTTCATTATCATGTTTTGGAAGATATCTTCTCTTTGTCCATTTCATGACAACCTTTAGTGGCAGAGAAGGGATACAAATTTACTCACATTTATGCTCTCTTACTCTTATATATTCCAACAACCACATCATTCTTCCTTATCGTCTTTAATTTGAGGGTTTAATTCTCGGGAATAGTGTTCTTTCCTAATAGATCAATTTGGAAAACCATTTCAATTTTGCCTTCATAATCTTCTGCAATTTGTGGGAATAAATTTGAAGGGATATTCAAGTTTGTGTCATGCATCAACTGATTACACACATATTATTTTTGAGGTGTAACTTTCTATTTGGTCACTGCACTAGTTGAAATTAGATGATAAAGCGATCCGTGGGAGGGAGGACTGGACCATTAAAGTAATTGTTGCAAGAAGACTGATGCAACGACCTGACTATGGGTTCTATGCTCCTGCAAAAGGTGAAATTCAATTAGATGTCAAGAGTGAGTTGAGAAAATTTAGTGAACAATATGAAGCCAATAGCTCCGGTGATACCCAGTCAAATGCAAAGGTAAGTCATGCAAAATACACCTTTCATGCTCATCATTATGAAAACTGGATTTCAGTGTTTCCGTTTGAATTTGCATGCTATTTTATTAAAAACAATATCTATTTCCATGTTCAAACGACTTTAAAGTTTAAACATGTTAACATTGTTTTTTTTTCGTGGTTCTTGTTATGTTTTTTTTCTCTTGTCTGTCATTCTAGTGATTATTTCACTCTTTAAATTTGTTCTCTTGTAGAAAAGGAAATCTCGACTTGCTACAATTGAGGATCCAGAACATAAGAGATATTTGATTTCTGAAGGCGTTGAATAGGATGGTTCTTCTTCACCTGTGCATGAAAGTGAAAGCTAGAGAAGGGATGAAACATATATTGGTGAAAATGATAGGGCAGATGCCTTGGCTTTATTTGACAGAATAGAACTTCTCAAGAAAGAGGATCCAAGTGCATGGTTCCAAGAATTGAGGGACTTGTTGTACCCGACTAATGTGGATAAAGAGGGTTATGGTCAAGGTACTAATTTCAATTCCAAGATTAGAAAGCCTCATACGAGAAGGCGACAGAAAAATAGGGTGGATGATAGTAGTTCTGAAGTAAAGATAGAGGGAAAGGAAGGATCAACAGACCACTGTGACAGAGATATTCCAGAAGTAGAATTGCAACATATGAGAGATAATGTGGCTGATGCTGGTAAAATTGTGAATGAATTACAAGAGAATGGCTTATTGGGAAACTTTTCTCAAAAGGGGAAAACTGTATCCAATTCCTTTGTAAAGCATGCCACTTCACTGCACCGTTGGATCAATTCACAAATTAGAGAAATTGATAGCTCTGAGGAGCAATCAAAGGTTCTAATATCCAATATTGCAGGGAAGTTACCCAGAGATGGCATGCCTTATTCATTTGTACCCAGTACTGTGGAAAATGAAGAAATGTGCTCAGGTGAAAGCTTTGGTTCACTAAAGACTATTGAGGAAAAAATTGAATCTGATTCCTCTTCATTCTGTCTTTCTTCTCCTCCCCACTATCAGGAATATATACTACATCGCCGCCAAAATCTGGAGGAAGAATTCATGCAGCTTTCTCTGGACTCATACTTTATAGCTTCATCATTTGACAGTGAGTCTAGTAGTGATGACCAATATTTATCTAACCAAGTAGGCTACGCATGACATGATACAATTGCACCACCCAAGAAAAGATGAAAGGGAAACACTATACATGGACATGGCCACGCAGACAACGACCTGTCACTCAGGGGATCGTGTGAAGGTGGGGAAATGAAGGGGATCTCCTAACAACCACTGCACCAAAAAGCAAAGAACAAAAAATAAATATATATATACACTTACAATACAGTAATGCAGAGGAACCCTCAAACTCAGAAACCTTAAATAAACATAAGGAGGAATTAATGAAAAATTTAAAACTATGAAGAGGAAAAAATTCGAAGTAAGAATAGACCTTTGCTCCACCGAGCTCCTTGAGTAGATTCTATTGGAGCTGAGCAGGTGACATTAGAGGAGATGTGAAACCACTCCATCGTTTAAATATAGGAGCAATCTCAAATCAAATCAGGCGAAAAATACCTCACACAAGAGATCTCAGCTTGCAAAAAACATACAATGTTGCTGTGAGCTGCAAAAGAGCGCCACGAATGATATCTTCCAGCTCTAGTGTTCATAGTCGAAATATTTGACAGAAAACTCTAGGCAGGGGAAACCTTTTATAGCCTGAAGCAAAAAATGACCGAGGAAATCCTCTCTAAGACTTTATTCATCTGAATGTTCTTGTGGGCCTGGGTGGTTAGGGGTGTTGATGTATATGTAACTTCGGAATGTATTTCACATATATGTATATTGTATTCCTATAGAGATGTTATTATTCCTCTATACGGAAGTGTTTGTAATCCTATGGAGATGTTATTATTCCTCTATATGGAAGTGTTGTCACTTATATTGTAAGTGTCGTAACTTATACTTGATGGGTTATTAGACCACCTTGTTGGGGTCGGCCTTGTATAAGTCATGTGGGTCGAAGGGTTATTAGACCACCCTATTGGGGGTCAGCCATGTGGGTCAAAGGGTTATTAGACCACCCTATTGGGTGTTGGCCTAGTCAGCATTATGTTAAGTGGTTAAGTTGAGGCCGACCTAGTTGAGTAAAGGTCAAGTCAAGTTAGTGTATAAACAGAGAGTGTGTCTCTCTCATTTTACACATTCTATTCTCTCACTCACACTTGGGAGAGTGGCGCACTTGTGGAGGAGGAGGCTCTGCTGCTAGGAGAAGACTATCTCTTGTATTCTAGTTGTAGCATTGCTCTATCTATCTCTGAGGAAGTTATTGGGGTTTTTCACCTTTATGGTTTTCCCCAAGTAAACTCTGTGTCTCTTGTGTGCTTGCATTATTGTGTCCATGATTGATATGCTGTATATTTGTTGTACATGTTGCTCTCTCAATTAAGATCCTAGATCAGATTGAAGTAAATTCTGAAAATTTAACATGGTATCAGAGCTAGCCTGAAAGAAGGAATGATATGGCATGTATGACACTTGTTGCACTTACGATGCTAGGGCTTGATATAGCAAAAACCAGTCATCGTAGCACTTCCGCTATAAATCCGTTTTGGTGAAGTTTTCGGATCTGAAACTTTTACGGGTTGAAGATTAGATCCCCATGTACCTTGTGTCCAAAGGAAAACCTCTAATTCATTGTACTTTGTGATTTATGAGTTGTACAATATAGGGTTTCGGCCTCTTCGAGATCTGAGTCAAATTCAGGTGACCATGGGAAAAAGGTCATAACCTGGGCTAGGACGCTCCAAATGTAATTTCGTAAAAATCGACAGGTATCAAACAGACTGTACTATCTCAGGAAAAGTTTTCATAGGCCGAAGTTGAACCAGTGACACGTGGAACTCCGTACAAGTTCGCTCTCCTGTATTATCCCATAAACAGGTCACGTTGCGACACTTGGCATAACTCTCTCTCAGAGAATCTTATTGAGGTCAGAACAATTGGGATGGAAAGAAAACAGGTTGGGATAGCTCAGAAAAATGTTTCAGAGGCCGAAGTTGAACAAGTGACACGTGGCACACCGTACAAGTTCGCTCTCCTGTATTATCCCATAAACTGGTCACGTTGCGACACTTGACATAACTCTCTCTCAGAGAATCCAATTGAGGTCAGACCTGTTGGGATGGAAATATAACAAGTTGGGCTATCTCAGGAAAATTTTACAGACCCTATGGATTGAAAATTTTGGAGTTACACCAGAAACAATCAGGTACATATTTCTATCAAAACAAAATTATTTTTGAGTACCTTCATTCATGGCTTCCAGAATTTAAGGCTTCGGAGAAAGTTGGAATTTTTGTAATCGGAGACCACGACTGGATGCTACTCATCAAAATCGAAATTTAGAGACCAAGATCATATTTTTTGGTTGGGCAGAAGGCCGCGCTTGATCAAACCCCAGTTTGGGACTTTGATCGGAAAGATGGAAAATTAGGGCTTCTGCAAAAATTGGAATTTTGGAAATCCGTGACCACAGCTGGAAGCTCCTCAGAAAAATCGAAGCTTAGAGTTTTGAATCAAATATTTTGGTTCGGTGAAGCTCCGGGAAACTCAATCCCTAATTCAGGGTCCTCCCTAGTGAATCCGGAAATCTAAAAGGCAATTTCGAGGGGTGAAACTTTGCAGTTTTCAAATTCTTAATATACCAACTTGATTAGATCATCAAGGCACATATTTCTATCCTTTGGGAAGTTTGAAATTCAAAGTTTGAATTTTTGAGGTTTCTTTGACAAACCCTAATCCAGCTCCAGGTCCATTTCTTGCAAATCAAGTGGATTGGGTTAATCCTAGAAGAAGATGGATTGGTCACCTGCATACGTGAATAAGTTCCCATCTCAGAGGGAGATGAGGCTAAGGCCTTCCATAAGAAGATTACAAGCAATATTGACAGGTATGGCTTACAGGTATGTTTCATGGTTAAGTTTATCATATGTTTGTCTTCATATCATTACAGTACAATCTTGATTAATTACTGGACTTGTTGTATCACCTTAATAGAAGATATTCATTGATTAAGGTTTTGACACTTATGAATGTACTAATGCATTGTGATGTTGTATGAGGTTTATGTTGTCCGCTAACATAAAAGGTACACCAAGAAAGACAAATCATGTTCTACTTCAAGAACATATGATCATTGTGACATGAAGACAAATATTCATCCATTGTCATGGATCTCATAGAAGATCTACTTTCGAGGTATGTATAACTTGGTCCTACAATGGTTAACCTATGAGACATGTAGGTTACTAGCACAAGTCATTGAAGAGAACCAGAAGACATTATGCGGGTATGTTAGACATAACTAGCTAGCATGCTAATCTAGGTATGTTTTTCCTATATCAAGCTAGAATCCTACCTTGTGTTAGGATCTTATATTGTTGTGTTGTTGATAATGATTATTCATGAAGTCATAGGTTTGAATAGTCATGGCTGTATGCATATTATGTTTCTTACCATAATTGATGATATGACTAACCAGAAGAATCATGAAGGTATAGGTTTGAGTAATCACCGGTTTATGCATTGATGATTTAACTAATTAGAAGAGTCCTATGATCAAATAAGAATATGCATGAGTAAAAGAAGACTTCCCTGAAACCTTGAATACTAATGTTTATTATCTGTGAATGATCATGAATATACATGTTTAAGATTATTATGTTTTGATAGTATTAAGATTATACTAATAAATGTGTGATTATGTATGAGACCTCAAGGATAACACAATGATGATACTAATAAGCATGCATAGTGATTAAGGATGGATGTAAGTTGAAGGACAAGTAATCCAGGAAGCAAAGATCAAGAGGGAGCACACTCCAGTTGTTCCTGCAAGAAAGCAAAGGAGCACACTTCAGTAGTTTTTGCAAGGATGCAGATATTCAGAGGGAGTTGACCACTTCTCACAATCCACATCAGAATGGAGTTGCAGAAAAGAAGCAAAGATTGAGAGGGAGTCAACCCAACAATCAAACAAAGATAAGTATTTGAATTGTCATTTCTTACATAGTTGTTTGTTTAAATAATGTTATTCAATGATGTATATGCTTATGTTCCTAGAATTAGGTTGTGTATTATGCATATTAGAATAGTTGCATTGATGAACAATATACTACTAATATACATGGGTAAGTGGCCTATGGCACTGTACAACATTCCATTGCTACTTATCTAGAATGAAACCTCTTTGCTGACATGTTAGGAGTTGTGCACACTCTTAACAATGTTCTGGTAAAGATTGGAAGGCATCTAGAAAGTTACGAAATATGGATAAATGTTGTATTGAAGCATTGGCTAAGATAATTGCATGACTGTATGACATATTTCTTTATGTGTAAGAATTTGTTCTGAAAACTATGAGATGTTTTCTAATCATGCAATTTAAATTGTTGTGTAGGAAAGATCGTATACCATCACCTACAAAAAGAAGGACTACAACATTTGTTCAACAACAAAGTTATCTATTGAAAATATTGAATATATTGAAGTTCCCAGGATCTGGGAAGAATGCCATGATCGAGGAGTACCAGTCGATCATGAAGATGTTTGGGATGCAGTCCCAAAGGGTAGTCTGTAGTGAATTCCAAGAGGATCTACAAGATCAATCATGTTGTAGGTGGTAGCATAGAGACTTTTGCTCTTGTAGCCAGATACACTTCCATTAGATCCGTACTTGCTCTGGCTGCAGTGATGAAGTGGAAGATACACCAGATGGATTTCAAGACAGCCTTCTTGAATGGTGTAGTTGAAGAAGAAGTATATGTGGAGAAGCCACTTGGTTCTGAGACACATGACAGGGAGTCATATATGTGCAGAACTTGGTATGGTAGGATAGACAACTTTCTATCCAGTTTGGGCTTTACCAAGAATAAATCGGATTCCGACCTTTACTACAAGGTTGAAGAAGGCAATCCAGTGATACTACTATGTGGATGACCTGTTTGTAACAGGTGAGGATAGATTGATTGCCGACATGCAGCGGAAGCTTGCTGCCGAGTTCAAGTTGAAGAACTTGGGGATGATGCACTATTTGTTTTTGGCATGGAGAGGTGGCAGAGTGTAGATGGAATCTTCCTTGGACAAGGGAAGTATGTAGTAGAGATCCTGAAGAGGTTCGGGATGATGGACTGCAAGGCTATGGCCACACCTATGGCATCGAACCTGAAGCTTCTGTGTGATGCTTCATCTGAGTCGGTTGATATCACTATGTATCGTCAGATGATTGGGTCCTTGATGTACATGACAAACACAAGACCAGATATTTGCTTTGCGGTGAACACATTGAGCCAGTTCCTGATGGATCCAAGGAGTGTTCACCTGGTTGTTGTAAAGCATATTCTGAGGGGTACAGTTGATTATGGGCTCAAGTATGATGCGAATCAAAAGTTTAACCTGCAGGGTTATGTTGATTCAGATTGGGCAGGTAGTGCTGTATATAGGGATCAGGTGTGATCTCTTGGTTTAGCAGGAAGTAGTCCTGTGTAACACTGAGTACAACCAAAGCAGAGTATGTTGCGATGGATGAGCAGGTTGCAGATGTATTGAACAAGCCATTGGCCAAAGTGTAGTTTGAGTACTTCAGAGAGAGGCTTGTTGCACTTCAGATCGAGGTTCCTTCCAAAGGGAAGTGATGAGTCTGGAAGATGCAGATGCACATGAGCTTTTCTGACATGGTTGATGTGTTCTCCCATGGTCATGATGTAATTGCTGAGCCATTTTTCACATGGTGGTAGATGTGTTCTCCCATGGTGAAAAAGTAAGGGATGGAGCCTTCCCTGAATGGTGGTAGATGTGTTCTCCCATGTCAGTGGTGTAAGTGTTGGATGATGTGCATCTGGGCTATGCTTCGTGGACGATGAGATGATCTGAAGAGGACGATGCTATGATGATCAGGAGGATCATGGATGATGAGCATAAGGACGATGCTCCAGTTACTGCTCTATATGTATATGTACGCATCATGTTGGATGCTGGATATGATCAGTTGGATCATTTATATGTATATATATGTACGCATCATGTTTGATGTTGGTTATGATCAGTTGGATCATTTATGTATATATGCATCATGTTGGATGCTTGGACCATGTATCTGTATATGTATCAGGTGGATACTGAGATCATGTATGTTGATATGTATCAGGTGGATACATTGTGTGGATCATGTATCTGTGTATGTATCAGGTGGATACATTGTATGATCAGGTAGATCATGTATGATGATATGTATCAGGTAGATACTTGGTATGCATAAGGTGGATGCGGTGTATGATCAGGATGATCATAGATAATGAGCTTCAGGATGTTGCTCCAGATGACATGCAGCAGGATGTTGTAGTGATGATGATTAGGTGTACATCAGGATGATGTATGATGAGTATCAGGATGATACTTTGTGGCCATGGATCAGGTTGTGTAGATGAGAATGTTTGGGAGATCCTATAGGTTGGAGTTGTGTACCCGTAACATCCTGGGATGCTCTTTCAAGACATTGCTTTGGGAGGACATGTAATTTATGCCCTGGGATATCTTCAGGTCAGAGTTGTGTACCCGTAACATCCTGAGATGCTCTTGTGAGGTTTTTTCCTATGGCATGTAATTTGCTCCTGGGAGATCTGGACAGGATGAAAAAAACCTCAGATGCTTCACCCAGGTTTTTCCATGACCACATGTAATTTTCTCTTGGGAGATCTGGACAGGATGAAAAAGGCCTTAGATGCTTCAGCCAGGTTTTGTGGTGGACCACATGTAATGTGCTCCTGGGAGATCCGACAGGTAGAGCTGTGTGCTCGTAACAGCCTGGGATGCTTCAGCCAGGTTTTGTAGTGAGATCACATGTAATGTGCTCCTGAGAGATCTGATAGGTAGAGTTGTGTGCTCGTAACAGCCTGGGATGCTTCAGCCAGGTTTTGTGATGGGTCACATGTAATGTGCTCCTGGGAGATCCGACAGGTAGAGCTGTGTGCTCGTAAAATCTTGGGATGCTGCAGCCAGGTTTTGTGACTCACGTAATAAGTCCTGAGGATTCCACAGTATGGCCAGTGATGATGAAGACTTGCAGGTGGTGGGCCTACATCCAGTATGAAAAAGGACTGGCTCTGTAGAACTTTCTATGACGAGTAGATTCAGAGATTGATTGAGATAGCAACAGCAGTGACGATGACGATGACTCGATGATGATTATCCAGTGACAATGATCCAGAGAAGAAGACTTGTGCTAGAAGACCTGTGTCGAGAAATACCTTCCTAGTTAAGAGGGAGTGTTGATGTATATGTAACTTCGGAATGTATTTCACATATATGTATATTGTATTCCTATAGAGATGTTATTATTCCTCTATACGGAAGTGTTTGTATTCCTATAGAGATGTTATTATTCCTCTATATGGAAGTGTTGTCATTTATATTGTAAGTGTCGTAACTTATACTTGATGGGTTATTAGACCACCTTGTTGGGGTCGGACCTGTATAAGTCATGTGGGTCGAAGGGTTATTAGACCACCCTATTGGGGGTTAGCCATGTGGGTCAAAGGGTTATTAGACCACCCTATTGGGTGTCGGCCCAGTTAGCATTATGTTAAGTGGTTAAGTTGAGGCCGACCTAGTTGAGTAAAGGTCAAGTCAAGTTAGTGTATAAATAGAGAATGTGTCTCTCTCATTTTACACATTCTATTCTCTCACTCACACTTGGGAGAGTGGCGCACTTGTGGATGAGGAGGCTCTGCTGCTAGGAGAAGATTATCTCTTGTATTCTGGTTGTATCATTGCTCTATCTATCTCCGAGGAAGTTATTGGGGTTTTTCACCTTTAAGGTTTTCCCCAAGTAAACTCTGTGTCTCTTGTGTGCTTGCATTATTGTGTCCATGATTGATATGCTGTAGATTTGTTGTACATGTTGTTCTCTCAGTTAAGATCCTAGATCATATTGAAGTAAATTTTGAAAATTTAACAAGGGGGGCTGTGCCACTGTAGGAAGGTTTTGTAGACAGTTCATCTCCTCTCCACTAGGGTTTGCAACACCAGGGTGTGGTAGGGTCTGTGCAAATATTAGCATAATCCCCGCACCTTCTATCAAAGCAAGAAAAACACCACCAAATAAAGCGGACCTGGTAACCGCCCTGGCCCCTAGAGCATTTGGACAAACCCTTTGGCAGTGGCTACGACAATTATAGAATTCCAAGGTCTCGGTTTGCCTAATTTACATCATTGAGCAGAACAAAGACCACCCTCAAACTCTTAAGCTTCTGGCGAGATTCTGATCTCGAGACCAAGCCACTACAAAAGGTTTATAGACTATTCATCTCGTCTGCACCTGGGTTTACTCCACACGGGTCTACCATGTAGTGCAGGTTTTCCCAAAACTCGAATGACAGGCACCATAACTTCAGGAGCACGCTATCCATGTCGCTGAAAATCACAGCCTAGTAACTTCAGATGCACGTTATCCATTCCGCCAAAAATCACTCTTAAATGGTAAGTTCCCTACAATAAATTACCCGCAAATTGACGGAAATGGTGAATCTGATGTAAAAATGGAAAATGCACGTGGCGAGATTTTATTAGCTGGATAGACGAGGAATCCTACTACAGGAGGATGGATCGTCTTCACAGAAAGAATGCCTTCGGCGTAAAAATGTAAAAACATAAGTAAACAACAACAATAAGAATAGAATACGAGATTTATGTCGAAATCTTGGTATCTTCAATATTTTATTATTACTTGGAAAAAAATAATTATAATTCTTTCTTCTATCTCTTCCATGTTACAATGTCTAGGGGTCACTCCCCTTTTCTACTATACATATGATGGTTTCAGAAGGAATTGAATTACACTAGAAGGGTCTAGAAATTTTTTCCTCGGTTGATCTGACTTCGAACTCCTAGAGGAGGGGCCACCCTCGCATGCCCGATGCATACAAGCAACACATGGGCCTAGTCAAGAGATCCATAGGAAGAATATTGGATATTTAGATATTGGATTCATCTCCGAGCATTCTCCCACTTGAAGTCAATATATATGAAGTTCCTTACCAATGTTTTCCACCTATATGCCATTTCCCAATGTTTACTTCATCACATTTTCAACAAGCCCATAGAAGTTTTGAGCCATTCAAACTTCTCTGTCCTAATCGGCTTCATAATGATATTTGTAGTATTCTCATTAGTATCAATTTTCTCCAACAATATCCTACCTTCTTCCACCACTTTCCTTATGAAGTGGAATTCAATATCAATATGCTTTGTGAGATCATGAAATGATGCATTCTCATCACTAAGTGAATAACACTTTGAATATCACAGTTCAAAGTGATATTCCCATCTATCATATATCATTCGCTCTAGTCCATGTTGTCTCTTTACCGGGATTGGTTGCTTCCACATATTTTGCTTCAGTGGTCAATAAATCCACCGCTGGTTGCAACTTAGATGTCCATTTTACAGCTCCGCCAACAAGAGCGAAAGTATATCCCGCAATAGACTTTCATCCATCTCTGTCTCCACCAAAATTAGAATTTGGAAAACCTTTAATTTGTAACTCTATTGATCTGTATCAAATACTAGTGTTTGAAGTGCCCCTCAAATATTTGAGTATCCACTTCACATCATTCCAATGCTCCTTACCAGGATTCGCCATGAACCACCTAATAACTCCCACTACTTGAGAAATATTTGGTTTGGTGCTCATTGTGGCGAACATGAGGATCCCTACTGCTGATGAATATAATACACGAGACATGCTTGTCTTCTCTACTTCTGTGCTAGGAAACTATTTGAAAGACAACTTGAGGTGTGCGGGAAGTGGGGTGATAACTGGTTTTGCATTCTGCATATTGAATCTTTGTAGAATATTTTCTATATTTGAATTTTAACCTAACTATATATTTCTACCTGTTTTGTCCCTATGCATATTCATCCTTAGGATTTGATTTTTTGATCTGAAATCCTTCATTTCAAATGTCCTAGACAACTAATCCTTGAGATCAATGTTTTTCTTCATGTTGGGGCCTACAACCAACATATCATAAACATACAACAACAAGATAATAAAAGGGCTGATCCATGAAGCTAGTTCACGATTTTTGGCAAGTGAAGTGCCAAAAATTTGTGTTGCGGACCCTCAATCGAGGTATTTTAAAGCCCTCGATCGAGGTATTAAAACCTCGATCGAGGGTTTTAAAATACCTCGATTGAGAGATTTAAAAGACCTCGATCGAGGGTTGAAACAAGGCCTCAATCAAGCTATTAAAACCTTGATCGAGGGTTGAAACAAGACATCAATCTAGCTTTTGAAAGCTCGATCTAGCTTTTGAAAAGCTTGATCTAACCTTTGAAAAAAATAAAAAAGGCCCGCAACTTGGGCCTCGATCGAGCAATTTGCTCAATCGAGGGCTTGAACATACCTCGATTGAGGTCTATGTAAAAATATCGATCGAGGTCATATTTAACCCTCGATCGAGGTATTTTAAATACCTCGATCGAGGGCCTAAAAACAAGCCGATAACCGTTTTCACTGCAGAAAGAAAGTTTTGCCTGCCTTTCAGAGGCTTAAACTATGTCATTAAATGAACATTAATGGGCGTACTTGAAACCATTGGATTCGTCAATGAATCCTCGTATTAAAATTTACGAATTTTTATCTTCGTATGTCTTTTGTTTTTAAATTTATACTAAAAATTTCCCTAAAAAACCCTCCTGACAACTTCGATTGAGCTCAAAGATAAATCAACAACCTTCAAAATACACATCCAAAAAATTTGAAAAAATACACAAGCTCTAGATAAGTGCGTCGTCTTCAAAAGGGTATTTTTAGTTTTGCAAATTATGTAAACAATCAAAAGATTTGGTGCACACACACACATGTGAGCAAAATGTGGCTGAAATATTCATTGGTCAGTTTCAAAAACTAATAATAAATATAATTTTTTGAGAAAAATTAAAAGAAAAATATGTAAGGACTAGTGCATTCTATCTAGATCATGTTCACATATTTTATTTTTTAAAATTATTAATTTAACATTAAATTATTGTGCAAACACACAAACTACTTGTTAATTGCTCTTCAAATTTTTAAGTACACACGTCTAATTAAATGAAAGTTTGACACGATAAATGACATTGGTATATTTCGAAAAAAAAATCATTGGAAAGATAACATAATTCTCTACATTTTGTTTTTTAACCGCATGTCAAAATTCATGTGGCAAATATGAGTTTCGAGGGCTTCAATTTAATACATGGTTACAATTGTCGTTTTTCATTGTCATATTTGGCCAAAAATAGCTACCCATCTTCATGGAATCACCCAAAACTGCCATCAGTAAACCTCTCATAATATGCACAATAGTTAACTCCATTTCTATTGAAATCTTGGCTCTTCATAAAGGTGTCAAATTTTTTGTACCACATCCTTGGCACTTGTTTCAATCCAAACAAATATTTCTTGAGTTTGCAAACCAAATGCTCTTTTCCTCTTTCTTTATGGTCCTAAATCCAATCCATATAATTTTTTTCATTAAGATCACCATGCAAGAAAACAATTTTTGAATCCAGTTGTTCCAACTCTAAATCATGTGTTGTTACAAGTGCAAGTAAAACCATTACAGTAGTAAGCTTCACTATTGGAGAAGAGGTTTCATTAAAATCTATACTTGACTTCTGCACATATCCTTTTTCTACCAAGCGAGCTTTATAACGTTCCAACAACATATAAATGTTCTTCTTTACTTTATATACCCACTTATTTCCAACAACGTTTCTTCCCAGTGGGAGATCCACAAGTTCCTATGTTTGATTCCTTTTTAATGCTTTCATTTCTTCAACCATGGATTTCCTCTATATATCTACATTCTCAGATTCTCTAGCTTCTTGAAATGAAGTAGGTTCACCATCATTAGTTAAGATAGCAAAAGAAGACTAAAAATAAGGAGAATACCTTTCTATATGTCTCTTGGGATGCATAAATATTCTAAGTTGCGATTGTTGAACTCGTTATTCTTCATGTTGATCAAAAGCTTCATTTTTATCTTCACTCATTTTTAATTCAACTGGTTTAATATTATGTGATTGTTGTACTGTAATACCCTTGGTCAAGACCCCTGAAATGATCTTAAGTACAATGTGAATACTATTATGTAATGCCTAGAAGACGAGACAATTGTACATTCCGACATTATAATAATAATAATAATTATAACTGGTTGTGGTTGAGACAGAACATTGAAAAGATCGGGGACTTGTGTATTCACCAGATTCAACAAGGGGGTTAAAAGGCCTTAGGTGGGGAAACCTTTGCTATGACCCTTTTATAATCCTAAGTTCCTTAAAATACCCAAATTTTTGGCTAAGTCATGAATTCCATGACTTAAGACTTAGGTTTAAATCTTAATAAATGAATATGTGGGATTAAGGGAAATGTTTATGTGTGTTAATTAAAAGAGAAAAATGTGGGTCTCTTTGAGAGCCCACATGGTTTAAAATTGTCACGCATTTAACTTATGCATGCAAAAAGTAAACTAATTAAAAACAAATTATATGTGCTGGGAAGAAGTAAAAAAGAAGAAGACAAAGATATAAGTTTTGGTAGAGAGTTGGCAGAGCTGCAAGTGCACAAGCACATGAAGAAATTGAGTCACGAGTAGAGGAAAATTTGGCGATTGAACCTTCCTTAATTATCTCTGAACCTTTGAATGTTGAAGGTTTTTTTACTACTGTTTTTTGGTCAAGAAAATGGTGAATTGAACATAAAATGTTATGGTACTAGATTTCATATGCATTGGTTTTAAAGCAGTGATGGTTTTCACTATGGTGTGATTGGAATGAAACCGGGATGGGAAGTGTATGGTTTGGCATGGAATTGGCTTAAGCATGTATTTACTGGATGCCTGGAAGTTTTTGTGAACCTCTGAAAATCGTGAGAAATTACCCATGATAATCCTGTGATGGAATGATAGTGGGTGGAAGGAATGATTTTCTGGTGAATTCACAAGTCCCACCTCGAGGGTGGTGTTCCGTTGAGATATTAATGAGAAAAAATACCTATGGTTGGGTGGAGTGTGGATTCCACGAATCCAGTTGCTTGTGTTAATCCTTTTTGCAGATATGTTTATTTCCTAGAAATTCTGTTTAAATTTCTGAAAGGATAATTAATTATTTACGGGTTGAATATTTGCATGATTTACTTGTTAATCTTCCTGAGTTTGGATACAAGATAGGAATTTACATTTTATTTCATTTGATTCATGGGCACGAAATAAGTGCAAGTTTAATGATGCGATATTGCTTCGAAATTTATGCAAGCTTGTTCTTTAATTAAGTCGAAGAAAAAAATCATTTCCTGTAGAAATTGTTTATTTCTGGGTTTGAAAATGTAATGTTTAATTAAAATTTTTCGAAGAGAACAGAGCTTGGAAAAATTAGAAGGATGGACAATTAATTATTGAAAATTTTATCCATTTCTATTATTTTTCATTAATTTAAAACTTTATGGAAAAAAGATAATTTTATTGCCGAGTGATAATGCTAATTTTACCGCGTAGTTTTGTTTTACCACGCTTCCTAAGTCCAAGGAAATGATTATGCAATTCAATAAGGATTATTATTGGGAAGAAAGTAGTTCATTAAATAATGAATGAAGTGGTTGGTAAAATTGTTCGACTAAAATTTGAAAATTATAAGTCAAAGATAATTGGGAAAAGAAAGTTCTATGTTATATAGAAATGGTTTGGTATAATTATTTAATAAAGTTTTGTTGTTTGAGTCGAAGATGGGTTCGACCTATTTTTGTCTAATAGGTAGATAACCATAGGATGATTTGATCATAAAAACCAAAGTTGTTTTGGGTTAATAAAACCACAGGCTGATTTGTTCTAATTAAAGAGACTAGATGTTTAAGTCTAAGTATTAGGTCGAAGCTCCATAGTAGAGTAAATGACTAAGTATTAATTATCTTATTTAATTAAATTATAAACAATATCTTGAGTTAAGCCATGTTTTTAGAGCTTTGTAATGAGTGGTATTGTTGATTTGAAAACCATGGGTTGGAATGGTATAACTACAAATTTATGCTTGAGTCCAAGTTAGACACATCTCTCTCTCTCTCTCTCTCTCTCTCTCTCTCTCTCTCTCTCTCTCTCTCTCTCTCTCTCTATATATATATATATATATATATATATATATATATATATATATATATATATATATATGCTTAAGTTGAATTTATATAAATTGACCATAGTCGATGGAGGACTTAGTTAGACAAATATTTGTTTAAATCGAAGTCGACTATATATATATCTAAAAGCTCACTATTTCACAACTCAATGGTTGAAGCTCACTATTTTCACAACTGTCCGGTGAGTCGATTAACCGACTGACCGCACTAACTCGACCGTAGTCAGTGGAGGACCTAGTCGACCAGTTGACTAGGCTCATCTAACATAATTTAAGATAAATGGTCGGAGTTCCTAATAATAATTTTTTATAAGGAAAGGTTTAGAAATATTGTTTATGGGCCAAAATTTATTATGGTCCAGTAATCTTATTTAATAAAAATACCCTAATTTGGTATTATTATGGGTGCATAAATATATGTCTTAATCTTTTTATTTAACGTGAAATTTGCTATGCAATAAGTTTTGAAAAGAAAAGTTTAGGTCGAAGTTTTGTTTATCTTTGACTCAATTAACGAGTATACAAATAAATATAGGCATGCTAAATTAAAATATTTATAAATGACTATGCTCTAAATATGTGTGGTTAATGTCTAGTCTATAAGTTAGAGTTTTACTGTGCAGTTCTTACTGCACAGCGAGTTATTATTAATTGTGCAGGGGCGCATTAAAATATTTTGCATGAACATTATTAAATAAATGTCTCATAGATTATACTATGCTTTTGATATGATGAGTTTTATGTATTTGTTAAAAGATTTAATGGGTAAGTTTTGAAATTTTTTATGCTTCCGCTATTTTATTTTATAGTTGATATGCACTATAAAATGCATTTTTCAAAAGGGTGTGTTACATGTACCTCCTTCCTTTGCATGGATTTTTCATTAAAAATAACATTTCAGCTAACAATTACCTTGTGCTTAGTAGGATTCCACAATCAATACCCCATTACTATATTATCGTAACTGAGAAAAATACATTTACTTGACTTTGGGTCAAGGTTGGATCTCTTTTCTTTAGGCGCATGGGAAAATGCAAATGAGAATAATCAACTGGATTACCACACCAAACCTCTTGTGGAACCTTTATATCCAATGCAATTGTAGGTGATTTTTTAATTAGATACATAGTTGTATCAATAGACGTTTCCCATAATCCATTATCCAATCCAAACACGCTAAGCATGTTTCTTGCATGTTCCTGTGTGCGATTCATCTTCTCATCCACACCATTTTGTTGTGGTATATATGCATCATCCTTCTAGTGCTTAATTCCTTCCTACATACAAAATTTATCAAATTCCTTAGAGCAATATTCTCCCCCATTATCAAATTTGAGACATAAAATAGACTTTCCCAAATTTTTCTCTATTCCTGCCTTGAACTCTTTAAATTTTTCAAAGGATTTCGAATTCATTTTCAGAAAACACATCCACAATTTTCTATAATAATCATCTATAAAAGTAAGAAAATATATTCTAGCACCATTTATAGATAGAGTGGGGACTGATCCAAATATATTAGAATGAACAAGTTGCAAAATATTAGAATTTTTACTAGATCTTGAAGTAAAGTAATCTCTCTTCTGTTTACCAAAGATACAAATCTAAATCATAATACTGAATCCTAGAAAACATACCTTGATCATGCAGCGTTTTCAAATCTTTTTCACTCATATTTCCAAGTCATTGATGCCACAATGTCACTGTATCCAAAAAATTTCCTAAGTTTGTTTCTCATGCATGATTTATTACTATATTACTTCACAAATGATACATGGTCCCACAATATTATACTTATGTTATCATGAGGGATCCTTTAGTGATTTTGTATCACACAAGTCTAAATCATAAGAATGAATCCTAGAAAACATGCATTGATCATGCAATGTTTTCAAACCTTTTTCATTCATATGTCCAAGTCATTGATGCCATAATGTCACTGTATCCAAACAATTTCTTGAGTTTGTTGCTCATGCATGATTTATTACTATATAATTGCAAAAATGATACATGGTCCCACAATATTCTCCTTATGCTATCACAAGGGCTCCTTTAGTAATTTTGTATCAACTGTCACTAAAGATAGTAGAATACCCCAACTTATCCATCATCTTGGTTGAGAGAAAATTCTACTGTAGATTTGGTACATGTTGTACATTACACAACTTCCTTTCCCTACCATCATCCATATTGATCTTAATGTCCCCTCTTCCCACAATTTATAAAGGATGATCATCACCCAAGTAGACCATTACACCACTGTAGGGATGATATTTGGAAAAACAGTCTCTATGTGCAGGCATGTGGAAAGATGCACTTGAGTCCAAAACCCAAGTATATCATAGATATATGTTGTTATGAAGACAGAAAGAATCACATGTTATCGTCTCTTCTAAATTTAATGTACTAGCTTCAACTCATGGTTGATCTAGATTTACATCCTTCTTTTCCTTCTTCAAATACGAATTGTCCTTCCTCGATTTCCTTGGTTTCCCACAATTATAGAACTCCCCTTTCTTGAATCCTCTAGACTTGGATCTAAACGGTGATCTCCCTTGTTGACCCCTTTCACTAGATCACCCTCTCATAGATAGGGCTTCACTAGTAGAGGGATCCAAAGATGATTTTCTTCTCAAATTTTCTCCTAGAAAGTAAGCTACAACATCATCAAATTTCAAAGTTCCTAATGATGATTTGGTGATGGTCACCACCATATGATCCCATTGTAGAAACCACCTTTCTGTCCAACTGTATCCAGTCCTCATCTATCATGCCACTCAGTTTTTTCACAAGCCCTTTCAAGGATAGGGATTTGTCATTCTAAACCAACAAATCCTCCACCTTCATTTTCCATAGGGAGAAATTCTTTCCATCAAACTCCTCAGTCTTGAACTTGGTTAAACCTTCTGTCATTGTTGCAGCTCCCACTCACATAAAACCCTATACCTGTGAGTTTTTCAGGATTTGATACCATATGTTAGAAAAATATAAAAAAAAGAAGCAAACAACAATAACAATAGAACATAGATTTACATGGAAACCTTGTTGTTTGCATGTAAAACCATAGGGCAATGATAGCTTAATCTTTTATTATTACTCAAAGAAAATAACTTACAAGGATTTCTTGTATCTCTCTTGTGTTACAATGTCAGGGGGTCACTCCGATTTTATACAATACATATGAGGTTTCCAAAAGAAACCTAAATACACATGTAGAGTGCACAGGCCTAATTAAGATATCTATAGGAAGAATATTGGAGATCTAATTATTGGCTTCATCTTCTAACAAACCAATATTTGAGAAACATTTTGCTTATATTGTTTATATGAAATTGTGGTGAACTATGGGAAGAATTGTTGGGGCAACATCTCATGAAAAGTACTTCTTTTTCAACTATGCATTCTAGACTATGATCATAATGAAAAGATTTTCCTCATTGTAGTCAGTGCAATGCGCTAGATCAATTGGTGGAATAAAATGTGTCAATATCGAATGGACAAGTTATGTAGAAAGGCTCAAACAATGGATTTTAAACTTTCTTGCTCTTAACATGCCATTAATTTGTATTGAAGAGTTTTTTTGGGTTACAAGTATGTCACAATGGAAATTACTATTCAAATGGAAAATATTTCAACAAATGACAATAAGAAATTAAGGTCATTTAACATGAATAGAAAAAAAAATCGCCTCTGAGATGATGCTCTTTGCAAAAGATTCCAATTTTCTTTTAGATGGTCATTCAAAGGATCAATGAAAGTTGAAAGGCCGTTGTAGAGATTGTAAAAGCCCATTTGGCTTCCACACATGATGTTCTTGAACAAGTACATTAGGTAGAATCAAGGCTAATTGTTGTTGCATTTGCATGTAGAAATATTTACAGGCATTGCTAAAATATCAGTGAAATAAATGCAAAGTGCACTAGAGATTATTTTATGGCTCTAAGATGTAATTGGAGGTATCTTTAGGAAAATTTCAAGAAGTAAGTTCAAGATAAAGTACTTTGAGGAACATATAATATAAGAATAGCATATAGATGTTGTATTTATGTTTTTGAGCTATAGTTTGTACTTGTATTTTGATAACATGAAGTGATATTAGCTACCACCGAGACAACTGCATAATAATTAGGTGCTATGATGATGCCATATTCGTTCAGGTAAATAAACATAATTGGTTAGAAACAAATGTAGAGTGATTTAAAAATGGAAACTTGGAATAAGATAGTTAAATAGAAGATATAGTATGCACCTACTTGATGATTATATAGGAAATAGCCCAAGAACATGGACAATGTCAGCATAGGGGTTTGTACTAGACAATATGTAGGCAAAGACAAATGATATCTAAAAGAAAAGCAAGCATGATTGTAAGAAAAATAGTTTATTTTCTTTAGAGAAAAGGATCTTAGAAGACAAGGAAAATGCATTTGTGTTTGCAAGGCCATACCATATTTTATTTTATTTTCTTTGGCTAGGCTTTGTTTAGCTTCTTTCTTGTCACAGGCTTTGTAGGAAGCATTGAAAAAGTTTCATTATCTATGATTCATAGAAGTATACAATGACTACATTTAATCCCTTGTGTACAAAGTGTGCATAAGAAGACCATGTCTAGTAGATTTTGTGGTGTTCTTAACATTGAAATTACTTGAAACAACATAGGATATATAGAGGTTTATGATCTAATAAACTAGAAATTATAGTGCAAAACAACCAAACACAAGACAATACAAAATATAGACGTTGCAAAAATAACCCATGTATTATGATAATCAATTTAGGAAGCAACAAGCAACACTCACTCGCCTCTTAAAGTTGGGCAACATAAATCTTGCAAAAACAATCCATAGCCTTCTATCTCTTTAAATAAGATTTTAATATCCCAAAACAATAACTATTTGACTTGGACCAATAATTAATGAGTACCAAATACCTAATGGGCCTTCATTAATATAAAGACCTTTTTCAAATTAATTAATTGTTCACTACTAACTACTCAGCCTAATTAAAAAATAATAGCTACATACATTATTTGACTAACTCATAAAGTAAGGTGGTTAGGGTAAAACTCTAACAGATGTATTGAACATGGAGAATGATAGTTTAACTTTAATATGAATAAATTTTTCCAGTGCATAAAGTAAATATTTGTTTATACTTGTTTTTTAACACTGATCTTATATACATTAACTGGGAAACTTTCTTGGGTGCGCAATGATATTTTTATAGCTATATATATATATAACATCAAACTGATGATAAATGTAAAATATACATGTCTAGTCCACCCTCGGAACCATATCATGATCACTATTTGTCGACCCACTAGATGTATCAACACCTCCAGCATGAGGCATGATCAGTACCTCTGCTAGGAAATAAACTAGAATATAGATCAACAAAAAAGACATCTCTAGGAATCTGGATAATCTCACCCGATCTGAGCATCCTCTTCAAAGTTGAGGGGACAAGTGGATGAGGATCATAGGGAGTTGATGGATCTATAGAGGATGGTCTATTGGATAGGTACAATGTTGGATCAGAAGCTATATCGGTTGAAAGAGGGGGAGGTGGAGGAGATGTCTGATACGATAAAGGAGGATCTGGAGGAGGTGGATGAGATGTTGGAGGTGGAGGTTGAGGAGTAGTTGCATGGGATGTGGAGGCTATGTCAGTAGTCAAAGGAGAAGGTGGAGTAGTAGATGTCGAAGCTGATGGAGGGGGAGGAGGAGGTTGATGGTCATCCCTCCTAGCATCCAAATGAATGCGTGCACCAATAACATGCTACATCAACAACCTCATATGTTGATGTATTTGTAACTTCGGAAGATATTCACTTGTATATTACATTTGTACTTTATTGTATACCCAATGGAGATGTATTATTCCTTTGATTGGAAGTGTCGTTAGTTGTACTTGCAAGTGTCGCAAGTTATATTGTAAGTGTCGTAACTTACACTTGATGGGTTATTAGACCACCTTGATGGGGTTGGCCCTGTATGAGTCATGTGGGTTAAAGGGTTATTAGATAACCCTAGTGGGGGTCGGCCTAGTCAAAATTATGTTAAGTGGTTAATTTGGGGCTGACCTAGTTAAAGTTAAAAGACAAGTGAAGTAGTGTATAAATAGAGAGTGTGTCTCTCTCACTTGACACATTCTCTCATTCACTCACTTCACACTAGTGAGAGAGAGGAGGAGTGCGCACAAGTGGAGGAGGATTATGCTGCTGAAGATATATATCTCTTGGGTTTGATCATTGTGATCCTTGTATTGGTGCTTATTCTATCTCTGAGGAAGTTGCGGGGTTTTTCACCTTCTTGGTTTTCCTCGGTGAAATGTTTTGTGTCTCTTGTCTCTTGTCTCTTGTCTCTTATGCTTGATATGTTGTACATGTTGTTATTTCATTTAAGATACTAGATATGTTGAATTAAATGATGAAAAAATAACATGGTATCAGAGCTATCCTGAAGGAAGGCATGGTATGGCATTTATGAGACTTGTTGCACTTGCGACAAATTGGAAGCTAGGGCTTGATATAGAAAAAACCAGTCATCGTAGAAATTTTTCCATAAATACATTTTGGTGAAGTTTCAGGATCTGAAAAATTCTATAGGTCATAGATAACATACCCATGTACTTTGTGTCCAAAGCAAAACATCTAATTCGATGTACTTTCTATTTTATGATCAGTATAATCTAGGGTTTCTGCCTCTTCCAGATCTCAGTCATAAACAGGTGACCTAGGAAAAAAGGTCACAAATTGGGCTAGGAAGCTCCAAATGAAATTATCAAAAAAGTGGTAGTAAGGGAACAGGCTGTAGTTCAATAGGTCCGCTTTTTAGAGGCCTAAGTTGAACCAATGACACGTGGCACTCCATACAACTTCGCTATCCTGTTTTATCCCATAAACCGGTCACGTTGTGACATTTGGCATATCTCTCTCTCAGAGAATCCATTTGAGTTCAGAACTGTGGAGTTGGAAAGAAGACAGGTCAGGATACCATAAGATGAATTTTCAGACCTTGTGGATTCGTAATTTCATATATGCATCAGAAACAATATGGCATATATTTCTATCCAAACATAATTGGATTCTGAGCACCTTCATTTTTGGATCATCATTGCTGTGGGAAATTAGGGCTTCGTAGAAAGTTGAAATTCTTTGAATCGGAGACTATGGATGGAATCTCCTTAGAAAAATCAAAGTTTAGAACACAAGATCGAACCTTTTGGATGGGAAAAAGACTGAGCTTTATCAAACCCTAGTTCGGGATCCTGTCAAGAAGATCCAAAAGTTTCAAAGGAAATTTTGAGGGGTCAAATTTTGCAGTTTTCAAAATTGAAGTATACCAGCTTGATCAGCTCAGCAAGGCACATCTTTCCATCCATTCAGAAGTTTGAAATTCAAAATTTGAATTTTTAGAGTTTCTCTAACAAACCCTAATCTAGCTCCAGATCCAGTCTCAACAAATCAAAGTGGATTGGGTTATATTCATGTGCATCCACTTGTATCCAAACCATTGTGCTACGAATATGCACAAGAGCCCAAGAAACCATAATTTGTATTCTAAACCCCTAGCCTAGAAACCCTATCCTAGAATCCTTATTTTGTATCCTAAACCCTAATTTGAATTCCAAACCTTAGAAACCATAGTTTGTAGCCTAGAGCTTACTTTGTGTTCAAAATCCTAGAAACCCTAGTTTGTATCCACTAACTATTGTTGACCAATCACTAATATCAATTATTCATTGTCACTGTTTCCCAAATTGGACCTTCACCATGCATTAGTGAATCTATATGTGATTTGTTTGTGCGAGGGATTTCTTACTTGGTGTTCAACTTGTGTGGAAATACTCCAGTTTAGTTGAACACATGAACTCTCACCAAGCTTCCTACCATGGTAATGAATCATCACTGCATGATATTCCATAACCACTTCATTCATATTAATGTTGCCATAAAAAAAACTTCATCCATCTTAGTGTCGTCATCAAAAAACATTTTCATCAGCCAGTCTCATTAGTTAACACACTTCATTCATCTATTTTTTGAAGAATCACAACAACCAACCCATGGAACCATTCCATAAGCTAGAATTATATGTTTTCATGAAATCCATCTACCCCACTAAAAACTAGAAAAAACCTAATATGGAGTCTACAGGAACCAACTAGGAATGCTTCTTACATAAATCCTCGATAATCCTCCCTACTTCGTATTTGCACCATATGTACCCTAAGTGATTTTTATTTTTGAATCACAGTTAATCGTTAGTTTAAAAGGCATTAAGAAGGCATCACTTGATTTTAGGTTAAAAAATAATCTAAAAATAATAATGACATCAATTTTAATATTCCTTTGAACTCAATGTGAACTCGAATGGATGCTAACAATTACCCTTTAAAGTTATGAGTATAGTCATCTTTATTATTTTGTTGGATTTTTTCCTGTATAGTCATCTGTAGGTGTCCCTGAAAGCCTTTGGAGTGTGAGTTTAAATGGTCCATAGAATGGTGGTATTTGCTCGGATAAAAAAACCATCGACTCCGTTGGCTTCAGGACATCAGGATAGTGCTAGGGGTGCTCCTTTCCTTCAGTCCCATGGCTCAGGTGTCATCTTTTAGGTCCATTTTGGAAATTAGGGTTTTGCTCAATAAGGGTCTATGCAATTTTTGCACACAGGGGTCAAATTTGCAAAACATCAACCAGGGACTTATGGCTAGCGTTCCCAGCTGCAACCTTCCTAGACACACTTGCAAGAGGGATGGTGCAAGGTAATGATACGCAATTATGACATGTTAGTTGCAATGACATTATGGAAAAACAGAAATATTATCATTAAAATGAATTATTAGAGGTAAATACAAAACTTTTTTGGATTAGGTGTAAATAGATGAAACGTAGAAAAACGGATGACCTTCCGGAATATATAACTTTTATTTATGGATAAGTGGTATAATCACCCCAAAATGTCATTATTCGAAGATTGGTATGTTATTTTTTTTCTCAAACATAATGCACATGTTTTTGTTGAGCCACCCGTTTGCTATGTAAATTTTCAATTTACAAGAAAAAAAAATGTAGAGGTGTAGGCAATAGAATAATCTTGTGCGGGGCTATTTTTCCAAAATTTTAAAAGTCAATTTTATATTTTTTTTAAATTACCGAAGTCAGTGAAGCCCTAAAATAACATGGTCAAGCGTTGAGCCACCATATCATGGTCTAAAAATATTCAAAATACTTTTTTTTTAGGTTGTAGGTATTTTTGTGCTTTTGTGCGGGTTCTCTTCCATTTTCGAAATAGGTAAGCCAATCAAAAGTTATAGGCCAAATAAACGACCTATTTTTTTTACAAATTTGGCATAAGTGCAGTTAAAGATGAATTAAAAATAGAAGACAACGACAGATCTATTAAAAAATTATATATTTAGAATATGCACACATAGCTCGACAAGCATGTGCAATTTCATATGCAGTGCACTCGTGGAGCTTATGTGGAACTAGTTGTGAAAAACCGAAAGTTACAGCATTTGATGTTTTCTGCCATAAATCAGGCATAAATCAGACCGAGCCTCAAGGTGCATTCCAAAACTAATTCCAAGCCTACAAGGGCGCTAAAAACAATTTGAATTCAGGCACGTGTGTGTGCAACTACGGGCACGTGCAAACATGCACACGTGTGACTGACAACATGCACGTGTAGGTGTGCGCACGCGTTAATAACAACGCGCACATGTCTCTGCGCGTACGCGCTATTGTATGCCTTTGTATGGTTTATTGAATTTCCTTTGTCAAGGGGATATATGAAGTTGATGAAGATGTGATGATGAAGAAGATGACGATGATGGAGATGTTAATGAGGAAGGGGGAGATGACAATGATGTTGAATATGTTGATGATGATGATGATGATGATGATGATGATGAGATGATGGTGATGGTGATGATGATGAAGATTTTGATGATTATGACAATGGTGATGAAGATGACGATGAGGATGATGAGGGTGATGGTGATGATGATGATGATGATGATGATGATGATGATGATGATGATGATGATGAGGATGATGGTGATGAGGATGATGATCATGATGGTGATGAAGATGATGATGATCATGATGAATATGATGATGATGATGATGATGATGATGATGATGATGATCATCACCATCACCATCACCGTCACCATCACCATCACCATCATCATCAACATCTTCATCATCATTGTCATCTCCCCTTCCTCATCAAAATATCCACCATCGTCATCTTCTTCATTATCACCATCTTCTTCATCATTATCATCATCATCTTCATCACCATCGTCATCAACATCAACATATTCATCTCCATCATCATCATATTCTTCATCCTCATCACCATCATCATCATCATCTTCGTCATCATCATCATCGTCATCATCAACACCATCATCATCATCATCCTTCTTCCTCATCTTCATCAACATCTAGGTCATCATCTTCATCGTCAACGTCATCATCATCATCATTATCATCCTCATCATCAACATTGATGGTGATGATGATGAAGATGATGATGATGATGTTGATGATGAGTTTGATGATCATCAACATCATCATCATCTTCATCATCGTACTCATATTCATCATCATCCACCACCATCATCATCATCATCATCTTCGTCATCACCCTCTTCCTCCTCCTCATCATCAACAACATCTTCGTCGTCGTCATCATCATCATCATCATCATCATCAATGATGATGACGACTATACGAAGATGATGATGATGATGATGAAGAAGATGGTGATGACGAGTATGATGAGGATGATGAAGATGACGATTATGATGATGAAGACAATGACCATCGTGACCATGATCATATGATGATGATGGTGAGGATGATGAAGATGGCGATGATGATGACTAATGAAGATGATGATGATGAATATGATGATTTTGATGATGATGATCATATTCATCATCATCATCATCATCTTCATCATCGTAATCATATTCATCATCATGCACCACCACCACCACCACCATCATCATCATCCTCGTCCTCACAATGATGATGATGACGATAATGTTGTTGATGAAGATGAAGATGCTGCTGATGATGAGGATGATGTGATGCATATTCGTCATCATCTTCATCATCAACATCATCATCATCATCATCATCATCTCCATTATTCATCATCATCATCATCATCTTCATCATCATTGTCGTCGTCATCATCATCATCATCATCATCATCATCATCGTCATCATCATCATCCTCATGCTCATCCTTACAATGATGATGATGACGATGATGATGATGATCATGCCATGGTTCATGTTGTGGATGATGATGATGTGTTGCATATTCACCATCATCTTCATCATCAACATCATCATCATCATCATCATCATCATCATCATCATCTCCATTAGTCATCATCATCATCATCATCATCAACATCATCATCATAACCATCTTCATCATCATCATGATCTTCATCATCATCATCATCATCATCATCATCATCATCATGACGAAGATGATGATGATGATGACGACGATGAAGATGGTGATGATGATGATGATGATGATGACTAATGGAGATGATGACGAATATGCAGCACATCATCCTCATCATCATGATCCTCTTCATCATCATGATCCTCTTCATCATCATCAACACCATGATGATGATGATGAAGAATATGGTGATGATGCGTATGATGAGGATGATGAAGATGACGAAGACAATGATCATCGTGACCATGATCATATGATGATGATGATGATGATGGTGAGGATGATGAAGATGGAGATGATGATGACTAATGAAGATGATGATGATGAATATGATGATTTTGATGATGATGATCATATTTGTCATCATCATCATCATCTTCATCATCGTACTCATATTCATCATCATCCACCACCACCACCACCATCATCATCATCCTCGTCCTCACAATGATGATGATGATGAAGATGATGACGATGATGATGGTGATGATGATGATCATGTTGTTGATGATGATGATGATGAGGATGATGTGCTGCATATTCATCATCATCTTCATCATCAACATAAGGGTAAGGTCTAGCTGGCGACGATGCTCGGTTTTTTCTAGTGGTTATGGTTACCTTATTAAGTCCTCTGTGTTTGAATATGCTTGTAGATAACAAATTCATGCCACATTAACTCAAACCATGTGGATATCTGTCAAAATGAATTACACCTGTGCTGATGATGAGCACAATTTCCGTACGACGTGCAAGCATTTGAAATCATGATGTTTTCTGCATCAACACGTCATGAATCCTCTAAAACATATAATCAGTCATTCATTAGCCCAAGCGTGCCAAAATTTACTGAAAATTCGGAAGAATTTGGAATCGCTATATTCTTGTAGCGCGCCTTTGGTGATTTTCAGCCCCAGCGCTACAAGAATATCATTAACACTGTTTTGGTGCTTTTAAGCAGCTTTGGGTCATTTTGCATGTGGTTTTAAAAGCTGTCAAGGTAAAGATGATACATGACTCTACTTAGGATAAGGCTTATGAGATCTCTATTCAATATAGTGACCTTTTAAACCCTTCATCAAAAACAGAAACAGGATATGGAAACAGAAATCCATTGTAAATAAATGCAGTCTTTAGTATTTTGAATAGGTAGCTTAGCCTAGATGAAGGTTAGCTCACAGAGCTCAAGAAGAGAGAGCAGGGTGTAGAGTGTGATTGATTACATACAGTGAAATGTAATAAAATGATGGAGAATCATTAAATTTCCTCTCTACTGTGTAAAATCTCAGTATATATGATTCATCTCATCTGTATATGTTGTGATATTTTTGTTATCATTGGTTGGATACATATGATTCAACAAATTTCATTTGAAAGCATCGAGTTTAAGGAATAGTGAAATGAAGTGTGAATTATTGGAAATGTTACAGTGTATATCCTAGGGTAAAATACAGTCTATATATATGTTAACATTCTGTTCAGCCGTGTGGGATTTGAATAGCCTTCTATTTTGAGTATACATCTGATTCATTAAGGGAAACAACGATTCCATGGAATATTGTAATGGTTTGTGAGTCATCATAATTGTCACAGTGCAGAAGCCCTAGCTCACATGTACAGTCTATAAGTGGCGCTGATATGTATTTTGGGGATCAACGATCGAGAACAGAGCGGAGATTGATGAGATAAGTAATGGATGGTTCTGATCACATAGGAGATTAACAATCAGGATGAGAGCGGAGTTGTGAAGTCAGAAATCAATGATCACGATCACAGCGGAAAGTGATGGTTCAAAGCTCGAGGCAAAGTGGAGTTTTCCGCTAAGAGATACGTGTCGTGCATTGGGTGGAAGCGAAAAATGAAAAGAAGGTACAATTGGTACGATAAGTGATTTTCCGTTGGGGCTTAGGTCATGACGAATGGTCATGTGGCGTTTAACTTAGAACAGTATAGCTGCGAACTGTAAAATGCACCTCATTAGTGCAATAACTTAGAACAGTATAGCTGGGAAATGATAGCCAAAGACGAAAAACAACTGGAAGGGAACATTCAAGAATTATTCCATAATTCCTCCACTCGACAGCTCTCACCACGATCAACTCAGGTGAATCAGCTCGCAACACCAATGCCAAGAAGAGCCATATAAAAAATAAGTTATTTTTCTCATGTGCTCTGATACCATGTGAGAAAAGACAAGTAATCCAGATAAGTTATTTTTCTCAGGGCCTTTGGGCGGAACCAGTCCTTCTTCCTCCTCATCATCATTAATTCGATATAAGCTCTCCTCCTCTTCCTCTACTGTAGGGCATAAAGAAGGACAATACATTGAGCAGCACGGCGGGCAGCAACCCGTCTCGCTCTCGTTCCAAGTTGACTGCACGATTACAGGCGCTGCCAGAAGAAATAGCATTCTGAACATTATCATATGGCTGCCTCGAATCCTAAATTTCTTCATTCTCACACTAACACAATATTGTAGTGGAACTAACCACTAATGGAAGTTTCGTTGAGGGATAAGCAAAAGGTAAAGTGTTTAATTCGCTAATAGAGAAGGCTTGCTGAATTTTGATAGAATTGCCAAGTATAGTGACAGTTATCTATTTTTAGTTCTGTCACAGAGTTAATTGGAAACTAAGAAAAACTAAGAGAAGAATGGTAAAGGACTGTATTAAGTGAAGATTCCACTACAGAAATTTTGGGAATCAAGGGTCTGCTTAGGTATTGCAGGTGGTGCCTGCATCAATAAGCCAAGTTTCTAGTTGGAGGACTTGGACTGACTACAGAATGAAAATTTATAGATGTAATGTCCCACACAGTGTGCATATCAGGAAAATGAAGCTATGGATGAGAATGTCACTTACTGAAGACATTTGGAATGGAATGGTAGCTCCAAATGAAGATGGCTGAATGGACTGAGCTTCAAATCGAAATGGCTAAATCGACTGAGCTTCAAATCGAAATGGCGGACTGAGATTCAAATCGAAATGGCGGGGTTGAATGGACTGAGCTTCAAATCGAAATGGCGGACTGAATCTTATCCAAATCAAAATGGTGGACTGCTCCAAATCGACGAAATGGCGGACTGCTCCAAATCGAAACGATGAACTGCTCCTGCTACCTACTTTGCTTCTTAAACCCCTACCCAAGCTCTAGCCACCTCTATTCTACCTATTAAAGCTCAACATATTGCATCGCATCTGGTACTGCTTATGTGTAAACAAGGGAGGAAAAGGAACGAATGCTGTGTGGGTTTAAAACCTATAGCTCTGCTACTGTTCGCACAGGACTGTTTAAACCCTATAGCTCTGCTACTATTGGCGTGGGTTTAAAAACTTTTATGTTTTAAAATATGTAAAAGAGTAGAATTTTGGCGGGTAGCATATGGTTGTAACCATAATTTAAAAACAAGATTTGTTATGCCAAAATGAATAAGGCGGACGAGTCGAACCCGTGACCTATCCTCCCACTAAGTCTTATCTGCATGATACATATTCTATATTTACCCACCCTAGCTCCTAACATCCTGAGATAAACACCAAAAGAGGAACCCATACAACATGACAACAACTACTCATTAACGCCCTTTCCTTTACTCATTAACTAGTACTTTATAACTAGATAACTAAAGGATATAGAATAACTAAAACTAAATAGAGTATGAAAAGTATATAGAATAACACTTTATATTAAAATTTAGGAGATATAGCTAGCTCCTTAGCTGTTTGAAAGTTGAGTCATTAATTATCTTATAAGTAAAAGCGAGGGCTAGGACAACCCTATATCCATCTTAAATAGACCACCTCATATTTTATCTATGCTTGGCCTAGGTGGCAATGTTGTTTGAGTATCTAGCCAAACTAGTAAAAGCATTACTCTACAATATTATACTTTACCTGCCTTCCAGCTCTTAGATCATGTCTAATAACAAACGACCAACCCTGTCTACCAGGAAATTTTGAGTAAAATACCTTAATGAGCTTCTCTTTGTTTCAAGAATATCTTAATATTCTCTACTCAACAGGGACAACCACGTGAAGGTGGAAGCTCATCTGCCCCCCCCCCCCCTCACATCACTTGGAATGATGTTCAATGCACTCCATGATCATCTTCTCCATCCAAGTCTGCATCTGTATCATCTGATCCAGATTCAACATTATAAGGATTAGAGGCATCTATATCATCATCGTCGTCGCTGTAATTAGTTTCAATAAATTGATCATGATCGTCAATATCATATTCATCATGAACATTGTCTCTAACATAATCTTCTTCAACTAACTCTTCAACATCTTCCTGCGTAACATTATGATCATCAACATCCAGCTCATGTTGATCCTCTACATGATCACCTTCTTCTTCAACACCCTCTTCAGCTTCCTCTACAATATTATACTTTACCGGCCTTCCTCTTGGATCATGTATAATAACAAACGACCAACCCTGTCTACCAGGAACTTCTGAGTAAAATACCTATTCACATTGACTTGGAAGAACATAGGGCTCTGGCGTTCGTGACTCAAACGACCTTGTATTGACCATGGTAAATCCATTAGCATGTTCAATAACAGTTCTATCGGGATCAAATCGATTCAATCGTAGCCTGTACCATTTCACAACAAAAAGAATTATTTTGAATGATTTAAAGTCACAGTCAATGATATCTTCCAAATATCCATAATATCGATTTTCTGACAATTCTGGACGTCTGTCGCTTCTAGATGAAACATTAGTGACCTCAAAGACTGCACTTATCCCAGAATCACATGTTTTCCTTGTGTCATCCAACTTTTTAATGCGATATTTACGACCGTTGCACCACATAGCCTTGTGGTGTTTTACCTGCAATTGATAATGAACTAGTAAGTATTTTATGTTCTTAAAGTATGCAAATAAAATGAAATTAATCAAGATGAACATGAATATCGACGTAATTGAAAATATTATGGCTTATATATTTATAATATCATGCTTACCTGTTTATCTTTTAAACCATATGCTAAATCGATTTCCCTTTCTGTTAGATTGACATCTCCATTGCGATGTGCTTCTTTAACCAATGAAGTCACACCTTCCCATGATAGTCCTCGACCAGATTGATTACATCGTTCAATCCATACCTTCATCCAATCAAGATTGTTTGCGACGTACAAATGTAGTGCATCCCACTCGCGACCAACTGCATGAAAATAAAATTACATAAATCAACTCAAAAATTTATAATTACTTAACACAGTGTAACATTATAAATATTAATGATGCATATCATTAATGAATATTAAAATTGAAATAATATTTATGTACGATACTATTAAAATGTATTAACATTATTATTCTATAACACCATTTAATAATTACCTTTGACCTTTCTCGATTTACCTTTCCCCATCAGGTACTCTCCTTCTAATTTCTTAGTGGAATTTGGATCACCAATGCATCGATCTAATTCGGTCTTAATAGACCCCAACCCTGGAAGATATTCAACAATATACACCATGGCCTGAAATACCATATATCCCTCCATCATAGAACCCTCTGGACGTGCTCTTTGTCTAACTAAAGCCTTCATAAATTTTAAGTGCCTCTCAACCATCCACATGGACCTTGCAT
The DNA here is from genome assembly GCA_027924585.1 of Larix kaempferi. NCBI lineage: Eukaryota > Viridiplantae > Streptophyta > Pinopsida > Pinales > Pinaceae > Larix > Larix kaempferi. The sequence continues at coordinate 33,727,349 of BSBM01000089.1, forward strand.
GTACAGGTCCACACAATTCAATCTCCTCAACTTGGTGTATGAGGTAGTGTTCTTGTGCATTGAAAAATGCCGAAGGTAGAAATATCTGCATTTGACACATTAAACGAGGAATTTCTCTCTTCCAATACTTTATATCTTCTTTGTGGATTTCTTTCGATGACAACCATCTACATGTAAAGAAAGAAAATAATGATATCATTTAACGACGAAAATTTAAGATTGTAGTACGTCAAATCTACATGATTGACTAAAAGAAATGTCAATTCATATAAGTTATGCAACGAATTAAACAAATTACATGATGATGCGTGAAAAATATTGTTTCTAATTACCTCATGTATTTTCCAAGATCATATATGACCTGTTTGACATTATTGTCAAAGTTGTCTGGGAGAGATACAGGTAGAACATACTGTAACAATGAACACGTCTCATCAATATATTTTTCAAAATTAAGAAAAAAAGTAAACAAAAAACATGCAGTATTGTAATATACCAATATATATACCAAAAATATAATTACCTTAATGAAGATATGCCAATCATGCGTTTTTACCCTACCAAAATCACCTTTCCTTGTTAATATATTCTTTATGTTCGAACAAAATCCTGTGGGAAATTTCATTTTTTGTATCACTTCTTTTACTGCATTGCTTTGTTGCTCAGTCAATAACCATGGAAGTGACCTTATATTAATTTGGTCTCCATCGTTGTTTAAATGTTCAATGATATCTTTCATTGCATGATTGGATTCATGAATGTCACTGCAAATTTTGACAATTTTTTCTTTGTCACTCCTTCCGTCTAATATTCGCCATAGTGTTTCAGTTACATTCTTTCCGATATGCATTGTATCAAACAAATGAACAACTAGTAAGTGCTCATAGTAAGGCAGCCTACTAAATTGTTTCGGATAACTTTTCATTCCTCGTGGAAGCCCATTTACACCTTCATGATGTTCATGCAGACCATTAGTAATCAATATATAAGTTAAAGAGATTAAAATGTAGTATATTACAGTAAAAAAAATTAATACAATCCAAAATAAAACATTAAAAACATATAAGAGATGATCAATACGAATATATAAGATAGACAAATTGAATTATCATACCTTGACGATTTCTATTATATTGCAACTTCCATATGTGAGGTGTTATTCTCTGTGGTTTTAATGCGGTCTCCTCTTTCCCATTAAAAAGATGTTTTTCGGTAGTTCGATACCTATGATTCTTAGAGAGGAAGTGCCTATACTCATCAAACACTACCTTACACAAACTCTTTGAATGACGAGATTTCATCTTGGGACCACAAACTGGACATGCAAATTTTCCCTTTGTTTGAAGACCACAAAAATGTGTTAGCCCTGGAGCATCGTGAATTGTCCGGTCAAGCATTGCATGGAATTGAAATTCCCTTTGCCCTACTGGTCTAGAGACATCATACATAGTGACACCATTCCATAGCTTAAGTAGTTCATCAGCAAGAGGCTCGATATATACATTCATATCTTTAACTTGGAACTTACCTAAAAGAAAACAACAAATACAATACATATAAGTAAATGAAAAATATATATGACATGAATATGCAACAATATTGATCTTCATGACAAATTAAATACTAAATATGCATTAAAAAAACACTGTTCTAAAGTACAAATTATACCTGGAACAATCATTGCCAACATTGTATGCTCCCTCTTTATTGACATCCATGGAGGAATGTTATTGTTGATAACAAAAACAGGCCAGACCGAGTTAGTAGATCTCATCTCTGCATGTGGATTGACACCATCCGTTGCCAAAGAAAGTCTAGCATTACGAGGTTCTTCTTTAAAGTGTGGCCATTTTTCCTCCATGTCTATAAATGCAGAACCATCTGCAGGCATTCGCAGAATATCATCTCCACTTCTATTCCGTGCGTGGTAATCCATAAATTGAGCTATGTTTTTGCACCTAAACAGTCGTTGCAAGCGTGGAATAATGGGAATATAACGAAGAACCTTACGAGACACCTTTTTGGTTACTTGATCTGTTCGGTATCTACTGCTATGACATATAGGGCATTCTGTTGCAAGCTCATACTGATTATAATATAAAATATGATCATTAGGACATGCATCAATTGCTTGATACTCCATTCTAACATATTTCATGATGGAAGTTAAATCTCGATATGTGCGAGGTAATTTATTTGATGCTGGTAAAAAATATTCACCTATCAAGCTGTTACAACAAATTTAAAAAAAATGGTTAATATAAATATTTGAAGAGCATGATATTAACGACAACAAATACATCCTTATTTTTTGGAGTATATTATAAGATCAAAGTGGTTTTGATTGAAAGGTGTGACATAGTTTTGGAGTATATGCACTAAAGTTGAGATCCGACGGATCACATATAATCACATGCGTACCTTAACACCAGCGTGATGGATGTGTTTGAAAAACCATTCATAACCTTCAAGTTCATTATCGGCAACACAACAGAGAGAACACTTATGGGGGAGCCTTCAAAAAGCGGTTCCGTCGCCTTCTCAAGTGTAGGTAAATCATTAATATCTTCGAAGTCATCAATTGGCGGTGCATGATGTTGATCATCGTCCATTCTAACATTAAATGCATCATTGATTAATGTATTTGCACCATCAGCCTCAATTATGTTATCATCATCATGATCATCGTTTAATTCCATATGATCATCATTAACTTGATCGCGATCAGTATTCGAAGGACCTGCATATTGTTCTTCCTGTGCTAGTTGTTCCGCAATTACCACATTCTCCATGTTCGAAACAGCCGTAGGAGGCCCTTGCTTTATAATTACAATTAAAACATCAAACAAAGAACGTTAGTCATGTGATCGATTAATAAGTAAAAAAAATAAAAATGATACAATATACAATTACAAAAACTCTCAATATAAAGACCGTGTTAAGTCATGAACTTGTTTCCTTCGATTTTATATTTTGATTGTGATTTTGATTTTAATTTTGCTCATTTGCTAAATTTTTCTCATTTTGCTTCCTTTAGGAATTTTTTGATTTTCAAATGAAATTTTAAATTTTTTGCTTGCTTTTAGATTTCTTATTATTTTCTTTTAGGATTTCAAGGGATAAATAGGATTTATATTAAGTAAGGATGTCACAAACATACTCAAAGAGTGTGGTTTATCATTTAAACTGGAAAAATAGTTGAAATTGGGCCAAAATTTGAATGCAGATTATTCTTGTAGCGCAATCATGAAAAGTTAATACAGTGGCGCTACAAGAATATCGCGCCAGCCGAAATCATTATTTTTTAAGCTAAATTTTCGCATGGTTTCATTGCTAAGTGACTAATCACATGAATGAAGGCTGTTGATACGTGTTGCTCCAGTAGTAATTATGAAAACAGGTGCTGCTGGATCGTGGAAGAGATCGTGGAGATTAATAGCTGGAACAGTGCATATCATGACATGAGGAGGTGTTAGACAAATTTGACGTGAAAGGAGTTATTTCACAGATACATCACGAATCTAGAAAATAGGTGGAGAGAGGACAGGTGCCTGAAAGCCAGAAGTTGCAGTTACAGAGAAATTACGGCTTGCTCGTTCTGCCAGCTGGTAGTGAATTAAAGACCTGAAGACACTTGCACAGAGGAATTGAACAACCAGGTACCTAAAAAATTGATTTAAACATCCACATCAAAGTGAGAATAGGGTATTCCGCATTAAACCGATAGCGACTGCTAAATTGGGGTTTTTTCTCAGAAAAGCTTGTTTTCTTAAAATTCATTAGGGAAAACATGAATATAGGTTCTAAACAAAGCTCCTGTAAAAAATAGATCAGTTTAAGAGTTCTTTGAGACACTGTGACAAGTGGAAATTTGAAATTTAGCGATACATTAAGCCACTACTTCTTCAAAATCTGAAAGCAGCCTGTTAGCTCATCAATAGAACTCCAAAAGTACATAGGTTTTAGTAGTTGAAAGCAGATGGGTAAAAGTGGCAAAAAAAAAAGAATTGAACCCACTGAGATAAAATGGATTGACAAATTTCCAGATTGTGCAAAGCTTTTTCAAAGTGCTGGTTGGTTGGAATTCTTCAGGAAAATCAATGGCTATAACACTGAGGTTTCTTATAAATTTGCCCAAAGCTATAAGGAGAACATGATAGTATTTGATACTTTAAAGTTTAAACTGACTGTGGATTTAGTTGCTGAAGCTACAGGAGTCAAGAATGAAGGTGAAATGTGGTTCAAAAAAATGCCTTTCACTTTCGATGATCAAAGGTACCTTTTACCTGGTATTACTCCAGACTGGCGCAAAGGGGTGTTAATCCAGGAGGTCAGGGATGAATGGGTGCAGCCCATTAAAATTATACAAAACTATATCACCTGTGAAGGCAGATATGCTTATGTTTTCAAATACCAATTTAGATTTCTACAGCATCTGATTGGTGAATCCAAAATGAACCTTCCTTTCTTCTTATTCAGAAGTATGCAAAAGATGTCAAGCAGGATTAAGGGGCATCATGATCATACTACACAATCCATCTTCCATCATGGTCTGATTAAGCTTATTATTAGCACAATTCTACAACAAGAAGGGAAGACATGGGAGCATTTCTTGTTTTGGTCTGGTTTTCAGACCAAGCAAAAAGAGCAGCAAGCTAAAAAGCATGTAGACAAAGGTCAATCTCTAGTCAGAAAACTAGGTCAGGAGAGCAAGTCTGAAGACAAAAAAGAAATTAAATTTGAAGAAGAACCAGAACCTTTGAAGGGTAACAATGAACCTCAAAGGGTTGTAGCTGACAGTAAAGGTAAATATTCATTGTTTCCACAACAAGAAGATCAGCCTGAGAAACAAATGGCACCAGCAGAAACTCTCAGTGAAGAGAAAATTGTTGTCACAGAAAAGGGTGCTCTAGAAAAAGAGGACATTAAGGTTCAATGAAGAAGCCCCATCACTGTCCTATTTGAGGATGAGGGATATTTACTAGAAGAGGATGAATTCACTCTCAAAACTGAAGCTGGGATGGAATACACAGAAAAGTACAGTCAAGAAGATAAAACAAAGAAGCCAAAGAAAGAGAAAACCAAAATCGAAGGTATAGAGCTAGCCACAATTAAGCATCAAGGAAAAACTTTGAAGATGGTAAAAGAACTTGTTTCAGAATGGAGACCAAAAACCAGATCTAAAAACAAGTTAAGGCTGAATATGAAAAAGTTGCTAAACCCTAGAATGAAGACAGAAGAGATAAATGTAATTGATGATGAATCTTCAGATGAAGAACTCAAGATCAAGAAGGAAGCAGTTATAAACAGTCCAGTTTCTGAGCATACAAAAGAAAAAAGGTCATTGAAGTCAGCAGAAGATTCCAGCCTCACTCAAACAAAATTATCTGCTGTGTTTCTGGAATTAAAAGATGAAATAATAAAGGAACAACAAAAGAAGGAAATTGAGGTTTCTTATTCTGAAAATCAGAACTTGATAGATGAAACTACACCCATTGAAACAACAAGTCAGGAGAACCCTATTTTTCATGGTGTATCTTCAGAGCTGTTACAGGAAGATGAGGATATTTTCAGAAGACTGAATGTCCCTTGGCTACCCAGTGAGATGCAAAATACCATAACAGGGAAGGTTTTTGACTCAGACATGGAGAACCTGCAAAGAACCATCAAACAATATAGGCATCAAATGGCATGCATGCAAGAGACTAAAGATGCCTTAGTCTTAGCAAATAGAAGGCTAAGAGAAGACTTACTGGAAGTGAATGAAAATTATCAAGAGCTAATAACAGTGTCTAAAGAAGCCTTGAAGAGAAAGAGAAGCATAGATTTGCATTATGGAGAATTGACGCAGAATGTCAAAGACTTGCAGAAGAAGAATGAAAAGCTTACAAGGAAGTTAGCAGAGACAGAAGATGAGCATAAGAGAGCTAGAAAAAAGGCCCAAATCTCGGATGGAATAGCCTTACTAGTCGAAGCTGCCAAAGACCTTTGAGTTGGCAGTTAGTCAGTTACTTATGGAGCTTTTAATAGATGCTTTAATTAGTTAGTTTTTTAGTTATGTTCTAGAGGAAAGACTTTATTTCACTTTAACCCATCGAGGATTTGGTTGAAAGCAGTTAGGGTTTAGGCCCTAACGAATTTTGTAAAAAATAGTATTTAGAGTGAGAAGAAAGACAGAAACAGAGTTCGATTTTTGGCTGGCTTAAGGATGTCTGTGACTTGTTTATGAGCGCCTAAGTACTGTAACTCTCATGTGTATTTGATGAACATAATTATGAAATATATATGATCCTTTTTACCCTTCAGTCTGTGTTTTGGCTTCATTTTTAACTTGTTTAGTTACATAATTGATAAATTCATTGCTGCTTTATGGTTTGTATGCTGGTAGTGCTTGTTTTTAATGAATGAACTTCAAACACAATACAGTAATGTAATACTGTAAATTTAAAACCTTAGATTATACAACTTAAAAGTTATACACCCATTAGCATGCTTGCCAAACTAAAGATTCAGGTTGCTCATGTCAAAGGCTGGCCCAATATACATGGTGTTAATGAATAGACATGACTCAGAAAAACAACTACTACAACAACTCTGTCTCATAATTTCTGCTGTTTGCATGGCTGTAATTAGAGAACATGCATGAGAACTGCCTATTAGAGTGCTTTTACCTCATTCATTTAGCTGTCTTTCAGTATAATAACTAATATGTTTACAAGTATCATCACATCACACTTTTTCCAAGGTTATGCTATGTCTAATCAGCACACCAGGCTTAGTATTGTTTCCAGGATAGCAATATTTGACAAACTGCCATCTCACAGTCATATATTCAGTCATGCTGTAATCTAATCACTTTAACAATTTCCCCCGAGAATAAAGTTCCAAGGTCAACACAGCTTGTCAGTTATGAAATCCACTCATGGAGTAACATTGAAAATTTCAGGAATCCTACCCCACATGAAAAGGAGATCGAGTTCTAGGTTGGAATGGCCAATTTCACTTAAGGTTTCAGAATGGCAAGTTTTTTTATGACTTTAGCTTGGTCAAATCAGCATGCTTTCCAACCACAGTTAACCAACCAAGCAAGATAAACTACAACTTTTATTCAAGGCCTGTTTGTAGCTTTGGTAGGATTAGCATAAATGCTAATTATAATAAGACAGTCAACTTGCTTTCCAGTTTGTCAAACGGCTATACATATATCTGACTTTAGATTATACAACTTAAAATTTATACACCCATTAGCATGCTTTCCAAACTAAAGATGCAGGTTGCTCATGTCAAAGGCTGGCCCAATATACATGGTGTTAATGAATGGACATGACTACTCAGAAATACAACTACTACAACGGCTCTGTCTCATAATTTCTGTTGTTTGCATGGCTGTAATTAGAGAACATGCATGAGAACTGCCTATTAGAGTGCTTTTACCTCATTCATTTAGCTGTCTTTCAGTATAATAACTAATATGTTTACAAGTATCATCACATCACACTTTTTCCAAGGTTATGCTATGTCTAATCAGCACACCAGGCTTAGTATTGTTTCCAGGATAGCAATATTTGACAAGCTGCCATCTCACTGTCATATATTCAGTCATGCTATAATCTAATCACTTTAGCAATTTCCCCCGAGAATAAAGTTCCAAGGTCAACACAGCTTGTCAGTTATGAAATCCACTCATGGAGTAACATTGACAATTTCAGGAATCCTACCCCACATGAAAAGGAGATAGAGTTCTAGGTTGGAATGGCCAATTTCACTTAAGGTTTCAGAATAGCAAGTTTTTATATGACTTTAGCTTGGTCAAATCAGCATGCTTTCCAACCACAGTTAACCAACCAAGCAAGATAATCTGCAACTTTTATTCAAGGCCTGTTTGTAGCTTTGGTAGGATTAGCATAAATGCTAATTATAATAAGACAGTCAACTTGCTTTCCAGTTTGTCAAACCTAGCAACAGAAAATAGGATTAACTTGGCTTTTTGACAAAATGGTAAAACGAATTAGGGTCCTTAAAAATCCAATTATCAAGGATGCCACATTGCCAACTACAAATCAAGGCGAGTTTAATGTTTCGGAAAATAAACCTAAGGTTTTTAGCATGATGACCTTTTGCAACCTCATACTAATAGTTAAAACATGTCTGCATGAGACATTTCAAAAGGACAAGTAGGATTTCATAAAATGGAGCGCACTAACAAAAAGGAAAAAAACATTTGAATGGAATCAAACATGGATGGGTATATATCAAAAGGTAAAAAACAACTAGTGGCCGAGTTCCTTGATATGGCTATAGACAGATTATCATAAAAGAAAATGTTCCTGCAATAATTTTAAAGTTTTTCAATTTTAAATTTTTTCGTATTAATAATTATTAATTTTAATTTAGCTTAATTTTCAGTTTTATTAATTATATTTATATTTAATTATAAATATATTAATATAATTATTACTTATAAAATTATATCTATATATATATATATATATATATATATATGTCTACAGTACCCCAACGTACCCAAGTACCCTATTTCAAAAAGTGGTGTACCCGTACCCGTCCCAGTACCCAAGTACCGTGGAAACTTAGCCTAAAACCTACTTTTACTTTATTGTATTTTTGAGATTGTGTTGGCTTGTTTCTTTGTGGCCTGGAAACAATTTCTGGCACAAACAGACCGCATGATATATAATGAATTATGACTTACCAATGGATGATATTCATGCCCCCCCTCAACATGTCCATGTTCCCTACAATGTTTTTTAACTGTTGAGATCAGTAACCTTCTCTTATTAAAGCCCCTACATCGATTGCAAGGACAATAACATTTTCCATCACCCCTTCTTTCCACTCCATCCCACAACCTAGCAAGCAATTCTCGATTTTGTTCAAGATGATCTTGATGACCTGTAACATTATTGTTACGTGGCATTTTATTACTCAAACCCTAAGAACAAAGTACGAGCAAACCCAAGTATATGATGAGTCTTCTTTTCCACAAGGGTTAGAACCAAATCCACAATATATGAGTCAACCCTAACTCAAGACAAGACCAAGTATATAATGAGTCTTCTTTTCCACAATGGTTAAAACCAAATCCACATGAGTAAAACCTAACTCAAGACAAGACCAAGTATATGATGAGTCCTATTTTCCACAATGGTTAAAACCAAATCCACATGAGTAAACCCTAAGTACTCAAGACAAGACCAAGTATATGATGAATCTTCTTTTCCACAATAGTCAAAGCCAAATCCACAAGAGCAAACCCTAAGTGAGGGTAAACCCTAACTCAAAACAAAACCAAGTATATGATGAATCTTCTTTTCCACAAGAGTCAAAGCCAAATCCACAAGAGAAAACCCTAACTAGTGAGGGTAAACCCTAACACAAGAGGACAAACTTTCTCCAACAAAGATTTACCAATGATAAACCAATTAGAAATTAACCAAGAGATACTTCAAGAGAGAAGTCACCAAAGAGCAAGACCAAAATCCGAGACCAAGTGGGAAGATCCCCACAAAGGCACAAGGCCAAAAACCAAACCCTAAACAAAGAAATTAACCAAGAGATACTTCAAGAGAGAAATCAAAAAAAGAGCAAGACCAAATTCCAAGACCAAGTGGGAAGATCCCCACAAAGGCACAAGGCCAAAAACCAAACCCTAAACCAAGAAATTAACCAAGAGATACTTCAAGAGAGAAGTCACCAAAGAGCAAGACCAAATTCCAAGACCAAGTGGGAAGATCCCCACAAAAGCACAAGGCCAAAAACCAAACCCTAATACTCCTTAGGAATTTCGCATTTCTTGTCCAAGAGATTTGTGCGAGAGTGAGTGTGTGAGATTATGAACCTAGGCATACATCTCTATTTATATGAATGTTTGCAAATAATGGCCACAAGCGTCGAATATGCGACGGCTCATTTAGGATGCGTGGAGTTAAACGGCGTCTCTTTTAGTACACGTCGGCTATGCGACGGCTATACATATTTCATATAACTCCCCTATTAAACGTGCTCTCTTCACCGTCGCTTAACCGACGTGTACTAAAAGAGACGTCGCGTAACCGACGTTTACTAAACGCGCCGTCGCATAGCCGACGCTTGTTGCCACATTTAAAAAAAAAATTTGTACACTTGTGTTTTTTGGTAAGTTTATAAAGATAAATCCACGCGCAGTCGGATTTTTCCGTCGGATTTTGGGTCAAAATGTAGTAGTGTTTTCCATCAAGTTATGGGGGAACACTTTCCAAATCGTGCAATGAACAACCATTACATCATCATTTGTATCAATCAAGTACATTCAATTTTAAGTACATTTTCATATGAGGATAAGCCATCCTTTTTAAAAACATAGGACCATGAACGTCTTATTTTCCTTCATAAAAACAACATTATCAAGGAATATCATTAAACTAGTTAGGTATTTCATTTTCCATGGATTCTGTATGATTACTTTTGCATTACACATTGTTTTATGCACATTCAACATATTTAGAGCCATGCTTCACCACTGAGATATTTTTTGCAATGACTCATGGTTCGAGGCATGTTCAGGACCCTAAATATCAAAAGTATGTACATTTAAACATGAATTAGAATTATGAAAAATGGAAAATGGATATATGAAAGAGGTAAAGCACAAACCAGGGTCTTACATACTAGGGTTTATATCTTCAACAATTTTATGAGAGTGAATTCATGACTAGCTATTGGTTAGCATATTGGAACAAACTAGGGTCTTACAAACTAGGGTATATTTGTTGTATATTTGACCATATGTACATGAAGACCCAATGGATTTTATTACACTTTAGTTCATGCATTCCTTTCCATTGTACTTGATACTTTTCCATTGTTTTTAGCATGTTAGAGTAGGCACACTTCAACCGAACTTCATAGATGCTCATGCATGTATCGTTTGATGAAATATGGTAGCATTGATGAAATGTGTAGCATCTATTAGAATTCCTCTTAGTTTGTGAAAATATCATAGGATTACATTGATGATATGTGTAGCATGTTTTACAAGACAGAGGTTATTCAAACATATTTTGACTTATTTTGTTAACTTTTGTTTTTCCTTGCAACATATTTTCCTTGCAACCATAATCCGGATCAATGGGTATGAACCCTTGGAGTTGACAAAAACCACAATTTTAAATTAGATATCAAATTAGCATGCATGTACTAAGTTCATTGAACCGTTGAAAGATATTATTAGTTTGTTCCATTAAGATAATGTTTTCATAACACAATGGTGAGATGTTACTTGATCAATGCAATAAATGTAAGAGAATAAATATTGCTTAAAATGTAATTATATAAATTTCAATAGCATAATTTATCAATTTGTGGAAGAGATAAATCATCACAAAAACAAGTGGAAACTCAAGAGAAAATATGCAATATATTGTATCATGCATTTACAACCGAATGTTTGTAATTCAAAATATTGCAAAGTAGCCGACCCTTAAATGGCCTGTCAATGTACATGTATCCCTAAGTACAAAAATGTACATGTATGTCAAAATACATATATCCAGGATTATAGACATCAAAAACCAATCCTTCACTTGTTTTTCCCTGACTTTCCTCTATCAACCATCTCCCTAGAATCGCTCTGCATCTTAGGAGTCTGCAAATAAAAGATCATTATTTTTATCAAATAATTGGACTAATACCCTACCATTAACAAACTTAAAAAATTAACTCATGGCCAAATTATTTATGACAAACACTCACCAAATCCAGTCAGGGTATAGATGCCCGTGATGTGCTTATGGAAGGCCTCTCTATAATTGTGCTATGCAAATAAAATATCATATCTCAATTAATTCAACAATTCAACATTGATCAACATGTTTGCGTAAATTGAATAAAAAGACTTGGTCATTAATGAACATCTCACTACAAGAGGAGACCCGACCACGACAATGGATTCAACGGAGGGGCCAAGCATAACTGTCGCTAATGGCTACAATCAGCAAATGAGGAAATGGTTAGACATGCATGAATATAAAAAATAGTAACATGGTTAAATACTGTGCATTGTAATTTTTGAAATAGTTACCTCTGTATGACTTGTTTCTATTACAAATGTGGCACTAACTGCAACATCAATGACCCTTGTTAGGTGAGGTGTATATGGATCTCCCGTGTGTCTTCTATAGAGGACATCCACACCCTTTATAGGAGTGGAGCCTCTCTTATACACTTGTCCCTTCTGCAAATTTGGACTACGAGGAGATGCAAATGCTGTTTGTTTCCTAAATATATCAGGTGGTGGATACAATCAACAATTACTGACGTAGTTAGAAACGCATTGGTCAATGAAATAACATGTATTAACAAACTGAAAATGATGAAATACATACTGATGTATGGTATGATTCAATCAATTCTAAGAAACGTTCTGCCATCTGTTCATCCTCTATGGGAACGCTAGCGCTTGTCTTCCCACCATGGAGAGATCACTAGATGAAATCATTTCCCCCTGAGGGGGATCTACAACCTACAATTTAGAAAATTGTAAATATGAGATCGTGTAGCATTAATTAAGTAACATGTGATAAAAAAATAACATGTATTAAAATAATGTCATGTTGAAATAGTTACCTCAGTGTGAGTTGTTGTCGCCGAAGGTATGACAACATCTTGTACATCAGATGGTTATGGTGCATGAGCCTATGGACTATCCTTGGAACCATCGGTGGAAAAGTATTGCCCCTCATCCTCTTCTTGTAGCAACTACAAGTTTTAAAATAATTAAAAATATTATCAATATATATATGTGTATAGTAAGGAAAAATAATTTACAAACAACACTAAATTGTTAACCATTTACTTACCTCTAGACAAGACCAAAGCAAGGATGGCCACATATTGTGCACGGGTAGGGCTCTCGGTTGTGCTCATGATGTGCATGTCTAGTGCCACTACTAGATGCTCCTCGACCACTGGAAGGTGGTGGATATACTCCACCCATAAAAGGTGTCCGTGGTGGCTCTTCCTGGTATGTACCTTGAAGGTACATGCTATGGAGAACAACCTCATGTGCCAACAGTAGGAATGACTCTTGCGTCTGTGGGACCAATTGATGTGCAGGCGTCACATCTGGTCTGGGTATCTTCATGCGAGGTGGAGCTACTAAGCGATTGGGATCTATATGCCTCGCATTGGGACATTTTTGAGGAATCCCCATCCCAAAGCCCTGGTACTCCAAGATATCAAAATAATTAACATGCTTCCCCAAAACAAATTCCGCGTACATCTTTCTAAGAAAATATAACGACATTTCCTTGTTGTTATGTGGTGGTACATCAAATACCATTTACCATTGGTCCATCCAATTATCTATGAATGGTTGATATGTACACTACTCAATAGAAATATGCCTTTTGTTTACATTCGAGATTTCACCCATCCGTGGATCTCTAAAAAGGGAAAAGATATGTTGTTTCGTTATCTTCAACTTCTTAACTTCCTTGTAACTAATTCCATCAGCATATTCTTTCCTCTTTCTCTCTCTGAATGTTGCAATATGTTGTAGTTCACCATTTGACCTACTAAAGGTCTCTATCATTGCATCCAAATTGGATGCAAGAATACAGTGCCTATCATCAACATATGTTATTGAGGATCAAATGTCTCTAAGCCTCTCAATTTTTCTTTGGATGTCTGTATGTGCATCCATTGTCATCACTTCAATCAAAAAATAAAAGTAAAAATCTTTAGAACCATATACATGTGCTATAATGACATCTCTAAAAAATGAAAAATGTAAAAACTTTATGCAATAACGAATACATTACAAACATAAATATCATCTCAATATACTATAATAACAACTACATGTAAACCAAAGTGGAAGGTGAGTATCAACTACATGTAAATCGATTAATGATCGACGACAGAGAGCTCTTAATTCAATTAATACTGAAGGATCGAGACAATGGAGGCCTTAAAAGCACTTTATGTACACCTTTCTAGAGCCAAGGTATTGGAGAAGATGTTATTCGTCATCCTCTACCTTTATAAATTTTTCCTTTGTATCTAGTTCATTTCATGTTTGTGGCCCTTTCCTTGCTTAGAATCTAGTGTATGATGAGGAAGGTTTGATGGTGAAGTCCTCTGCGCCATTAAGAAGGGGCAAGATTTTGAATGTGAGGGTTAATCTACTCTTTTTCCATGAAGTAAATGTCTTATCAGTTGTTAGGTATGAAGACTCAAATCCATCGATTGAGTGTCTTGGTGGTGATGGAGGTAAAAAAATATGTGGTAGTTCATCTTAGCAACAAAGTAAGTGGTGTGTCTGCAAAGGAGGGGAACCTAGTCCCTTGGGTTTCGGGGGATGATGTAAAATCCATTATGCCATTGGGTTGGCTTCACAAGCATTGGTTGGAAATTTTTAGGGTAAAAGAATGTGTGGGAAAAAAACATAGGGTTTGGTTGAGTCAAGTGTAGAAAGCAAGCCTAGGTTATAGTCCATAGTTCCTCCTCCTAGCCAAAGGGTGGATGAATTTTCTTTTCCAATTTGCAATAGATGTGGAAAAAATATTGAGGAAAAGTTGGTGTTGGGATTCAAATCCCTTATTGCTTAGGTGGATGCAAAATTCATTAAGGGGATTGATAGTATGGAGGAATTGCCATATGTTAAAAAACAATTTTGAAAAAAATTAGTTTTGGAATTTTCATTTACATGGATTTTTAATTTAGGGCAATATAAAAATTTATATTTTTATTTAGGAAATTAGGCAACGATGAATATTTGGATGCCTACATTTCCAATGCTCCTTCTCTTCAAATTCACCCTCCCTCCACTTCTCCACGTCCACGTTGGCAGCTCTAATCGCTCGAGTGTTTTTGGTTAATTCGGTCAATGAACAGTGGACGCGGAAGCGACCTGTTTTTTGGCTTTTAATATATTAACTAGAACACGCGAGCGTTATAGTGATACATAATGCTCGTGCGTTATTGTGATACATAACGCTCGTGCGTTATGTATTACAATAACGCTCGAGCATTATAGTGATACATAACGCTCGCGCGTTATGTATTTCTATAATGCTCGTGTGTTATTGAATTCATAACGCTCGCGCGATATTATTTCCTATCCTGCGTGTTAAGTGACATGGCAGGCTCGGGCCCGCCCATGCCTAGTTCAAAGAAACGTGCGCGTGTTTTCCTTTCACTAAACTTTAGTGTGTTTCGTGAAAGCACGATTGCATCTAAAAGGTCCCTCAACTTAATGCGAGGGCCCTAGATTCTCATGCCTCCTTTCTTATTTTATGTGTCACTTTTGCAAATCGTTCAATCTTATCACAAGTTATTGTTAAGGGGGATGTCGATATATTTAGACATTTAGGAGTTAGTTTAAGATTGAGAAACTTGGTCTAATGTGTCTTTAGGTAAAATGTGTTTCTTTTGTATGTTTTCATATGCTTTTATGTAATCTAACATTCACAATATGTTTTGGACATAAAGTAATCTCATGGTTCATCTTGTCCTTGATCTTAATGGCTATATAGATCTATGGATTTTTAACACCCAATTGCACCACGATCTTTATTTAAAGAGCTTTGAGAGCCATTTTCTAATGATCAATTGAGAGAGAAACCCTTATGCAAATCTTTTTCTTTTTCAGTAATATATGGCCTTAAATAGCTATTTGGCTTTTCTCTCTCATATAAATTTAACCACCGAGTACCTTAATGTATCAATCTATGTTTGTGTAAATAGTTGCTTAAAGTGCTCAACCTATATAAAAATACCTTTTTAAGCTTAAAACACTTATAACTAATTTTGAATAAAAACCCTTTATTTACCATCCTCTGACCATGTTTCCTTCCATCACTAAAACCCTTACAAATTATACACATATACACTCTATTTCTTTATTTCAATATTGTTTTGAAGAAACCCCATGAAGAAGCATTTCAAAATTCTAATCTTCGAGATTCACACTTTTATATTAAATTATTGGTCGAAATTCTAATAAATTATTCAAAACAGATATAACGACCGAAAATGTCGGCAAGCTGAAAAATGGATCTACAAAACCTAGCGGGAAGCATATTTATAATATCTTGCATAACACGAAATACTATTCTTGTTTCAATTTCAATAATTCATATGCGAGATCTTCTCTGCGCCAGAAGGTAGAGCTCTATTCTGTAAATTCTAATCTGTTTGAATTAGGTCATATGGTTATAACATTAGACATGGATACAATTTACCGTAACGAATCTGATAGAGCTGCGGTTCTCACTGTTCTGAGATCTGTGGATTACGCAGTCGAGCGAGGCACTATTCCTCCTCAACCAACCCGAACTCGCAGAAGTGGAGATGACCAGAACCATTTGGTGTCGACTGCGACTGCGATGCTTGAGAACGATTCGCATGAGCTTGTAGTATCCATGATTGAGAATGTTGATTTACGCGAGTTAGATGATCGATGGCGGGGACAGAACGTTCAACGTTTTGGATTCAATACTCAGATCGATGAAAGTGAATATGAACAGACTGGACAATATCTCACAGCATTTATATTTCCAGAGAATTTAATTGTTGTTCGATTCAGATTAGAAGTTCGCGAACCCTCTTTTTCCAATGAAACTCAAATAATATGGAATTCCAGATTCACATGGCGTCAACTCAAAGAACATCTAGAGGACAATACGTATAACTTCGTTTTCAGGCACGAAAGTATCGGTATTGGCCTGAGTAATGACACGATTATAAATGCTAATAGTCCTTCTACTGATCAAGAAGAGGAAGCTGCTAATAGTGTTCGTGTAACCGTGGACGAGTTGCCAGAAAGCGAAAACGGTGATGCAGTCATTTGCTCAATCTTCTTGAAACGTTTTCCAATGAAGAGCCTGTAAAACAGTTGCCATGCAAACATGTCTATCATTCAAAGTGCATGCTCTTATGGTTTCGTCGTAAAAACTCATGTCCAACCTGCAGATATGAGCCAGCCATAATATTGGGATGATAGGTTTTTTTCACCAGGTCATGTTTCTCCACCATAAATAGATAAACGGTTAAATGGTTAAAGGGTAAATGGAATGTTAATGGTTTTTTAGTCCCTGCCTTAGGTAGACTATATGTTCCCGGTTTATCTATTAATTGGTATTAATATTTTAGTTTTATAAAGTTGTATAAAAGTTATGTTAAAATTTATATTTAATGACAATTTTTGAAAAAATTGTATTGACATTTTATTGGTCCAGAAATGTTAAAGTGATCATTTTTATTATTACCATCATTAAAAATAATTAAAAAAAAACAAAAAATAAATTTATCATAATTATAACTATAACTTTACCTAGTTGCAAATATTATTAATTTGATTGAAGTCCATAGTGCCAAGGGAGTGCCGAGTGACGCCTGTGTTGTACAGATTTAGGTGTAGGCATTGCACTTACTGCATTTGCATTTACACCTGGCATTACTCATTGAATTTATGCCTTACCCATTGAAGCTTCGGCTGCTTGAAGCTTCGGCTGCTTGAAGCTTTGGCTACACAATGCAAAATACAACAGAGGAGAGACGAGAGAAGGAGGAGGAGACCTGAGCTAAGTTGAAGCTGTAATATTGACAGAGAATCAGGTGTGGAGGCTCTCGGATTCGATCTGAAGTCTCAGTGGTTGGTTCCAGAGAACTTCAAAGTTGAGAGCCCACTACAAGGATGACACTGAACCGAACTGCGGACATCCCATGTAAAGCGCAGGTCTTGAATGACAGATTCTTCTCAACTTATTTTGCATTGACGAGGGTAAGGATTTCTGAAACGTCCACTGAACACATCCTTTCGTTGTTTCTTGTTTCTTCCCGGGTGTTCTTGGTGGTTAGTTTGTGAGTGTGGGAAAAAAAATTTCCAACTTCATCGTGACTGGTAAGTGTTTACTTGAATTTCACTAAGCTTGGAGAATTGAGGAAACTGACTTAGCTCGCCATAAATATTATATCTCAGTTATGTCTGAGACAAAACTCAAAAAGAAAAGGTTTCTAACGATGGGTTCGTGCTTTTTCCTGCGATGGAAACCATCAGAGTTTCCAGAACAGCAGAAGAAAGGGCCTTTCTCTTCACCAGTTTGGCCTTCTTGGTCATTCGGATGATAAAAGAGTTCCTGCTTGTGGATTTCCAAGCCAACAGGTATTTACTTCGTTTACTTACTTTGTTCAAGTGATTTTATATTTTTATTTAAACACTCTTCCTATTTTTTACCTTTTTAAGGCTTTTACAAATCTCGGATGCTCTGAAGCAAACTCAGGATTACGACGGCTCCTTTCAGGGTTATATACTCGTACACACAGCGATTAAAGTTTTATCTACATTTCAGGTATCGGTAAATTCCTTTAAGGAGATCCTTATTTCATTGTAGCCATTTGACATGTGCAAATCATCACAATTTTCTTTTAATACATCCCTACATAAAGGATTTTCCTTTTCATGCATTTTCTAGTACGCTTGCTAGTTTAATTTCGCAGTATAGTTTTTGAACTGCCTCCTACAACGCTATCATAACTTGATATCAGTCATATCAGTAATGGGCTTGATGCATTGTCTACGATTTCTACCTACAATATATATAAGTGTTGCCGGGATATTTAAATAATAGCTCAAGCCTGGACTTTTATCTTCATGTTCTACAATATCTCACACAACAAATATTTTGTGGCAACAATGTAATGCCTGATGCCTGCGAATTATTGTGTTTCTACTATTTTATTAAAGCATTGTACTAAGAGTTTTTTCTTTTACACCGATCGAGATTCAAAGTTTCCAGATTAAAAATACCTAATGCCTACCAGTCATTGTTTTTAATTACAATTTCATATTATAATGTCCCTGATGCCTTTGTCAAGTGATCATGGTTTCAAGTTTCTCGGTAGTGTCTTTGAATCCCTCAACTCTTTGAAGGCGAGGGATATTGATTTCTCTGCAGAGAAGGTTTTCATGACTGAAGATTACTTGAAGATGATGCGGAGGAGGCTGGGTTTCTTGGCAGAAATTCTGGAACCCGGTTACAGTATTGTTTTTTGGTAAGTAGTTAAAGAATTCATGGAATTTTGCATCCTTCTTTATGGGTTTTTTATTATAGTGTACCAGACTCAGTTAATTTGGTTGCAGGGTTCTAAGCATTTTTTTCTTTTCTTTTTAGTTTGATTTTTTCTTATTAGGGTCTTTGTAAATTATGGTAGATTGTTATGAGTGATAGCTACAGCCTGTTAATGAATAATCGTCTTACCCAGCGCAGACTTATATGAAATGCATGCATTGTTTAAAAATTTGTTAATGGATGGAAGCAGATTTCTGGGTTTGGTTGTATTGGCTTTCACTTCTATTCTTTTTTAAAACAGACTCATATGAAATGCATGCATTGTTTAAAAACTTGTTAATGGATGGAAGCAGATTTCTGGGTTTGGTTCTATTGGCTTTCACTTTTTTTTTTTTTAACTTGTTAATGGATGGAAGCAGATTTCTGGGTTTGGCTGTATTGGCTCTCACTTTTTTTTTTTTTTTTCTGGCATATATATATATATTGTATTATAATGAGCAAGATTGTAAATAGGATATTCATCTACATTTTATTAAAGTTAATTATCTTATAATGGGCAAGATTGTAAATACGATTTTCCTTGGGAATTTCTCTTTGATCCATCTAACTGTTGGATGTGCCCTGATAATTTTAACCCTTCCAGGCTTTGTTCTTTTACCTGGTCTATTTTCTCGATTATGAGAGGCCCAGTACATCTCTGTCAGTATATAGACATGCGGGTTGTTTTTCCCGTGCACCTTTTTACAAGTGAACATATAAACCACCCAATCATGTTTGGGTTCTTTGGAAATAAGCAAAGGTATCTCCAAATTGCAATATTATATTGTTGGTCTCTCTGTGATGATGGCTTTACATACACTACAAATCACTTATGTTCCCAACTCCAATACTTGTCATGTCAAAGATCCATCCAGTCATCATTACAAACATTTCATTTTACCAAGACACAAAAGCATATTATTCATACTCACCGAGTTTTTCTTTTCTCTTTACTAATTCTTTATTATTTTTGGAAATGTTAATTTTTGAAAAGTGTCCATGATTTTTAAGCCAAGGCTCCAACGTTACGTTGTCTTGTTGTTTTGAGTGCTCTTAGCATCATTGGTAAATGTAGCAAAGCAATCGATGGAAATGCAAGGCTAGAGAAGTTTTGAATTGCGTTCTCAAAGTTTGATTTGTGGGAACCTTGACGATTAGGTTTGTACCTATCCTTTGCAAAAAAATTATTATTTTATTTTCATTTTATTATTAATAGGTTTCCCAAAATAGTTCAATTAATTAAAATAATTTTTAAAATCACAAATATATAGGCTTAGATTAATTTTAAGTTGAAATCTTCAAAACTTATAATTATCTATAATTTTAAAAATCATATATCTTTTTTCCTATTAAGTTAACTTAAACTAAATACTTTTATATAAAAAAATATACTTAGTGGGTTGTTTCCATATTAAGTTAAGCTAAACTAAATACTTTTATATAAAAAATATACTTAGGGGGTTTAATGGTTTAACATCTCATGATATATACTTCTAATATAGAAAGATAGATCAAAAGAAAGAGATTGGTATTTCTATTTATGATCTCAATTACATAATATTTTTATTTGTGATTTTAAATTTTATACAATTAAATGATATTAGAAGAACAAGTGTTCATATATTCATTACACCTCCTCAAAATGATACACCCCCCTCTCTCTCACACACACATATATATTTCAATACATTATGAATTAATGCTATATAAAACTATAAATATTCTAAATTCATATATTAAATAATTAAAAAAAAAACTCTATTATATTTTCTATACTTAATAAATATAAAATTAAATAAACTTATATAATTATAATTTTATAATTTTTATAATTTTCTCTCCTTTTTACTTATAGTTTTATAATCTTCTCTCCCTTTTATTTCTCATTTTGTAGCAAATAAAATTTCCAATGTATTTGTATATGGTTAAATTGATTAAAGCTAGTTTTCTTTGGTGTTGAATATGAAATGATTTATGATACCATATCACAAAATTTTCTAATTTATGGTATATAGCAATTAATCATAAAAACATAATTGTATTAAATAATGGAAATTAACGTTGCTACATTAACATGATTTATATATTATAAGACACAATGAAAAATATTATTCAATTTTGAAATTTTCTAATTGAATAGTATCTCAAAACATATGCATTGTAGTGTAGAAACAAAATGCAATTTTACTTTTACAAAAACCTAGCTTCTTAAAGATGTAATGGAGATTTAATAAAATCTATTGAAATCTATTTTTAGAAGTGAATGTTTAATATTTATAGAATTGATTGTGTATATTATCACAAATAGACTTTTACAATGTTAGAGGTGATGTTCAATTTGTCTTCTACAATTAACATTAAACATTAATACATTAGAGGTGATTTAAATTAACATTAAATTTACAACTTTATTAACATGAGTAGTATTATTATTTGTTGCATATTGTGTATTTCAATTAAATTAAATTTAATATTATTTTATTTATATTTATAATTTGTTTTATATTCTATATGGTAGGGACCACGCAGCTCTTGTTTATTTTAGAATATGGGGTTTGAGGATAAGACTCATGTATTGTTCATATTCATTTCAAATTCAAAATAAACAAATAAAAAAAATAGAATATCGAAAATAATTGATAGCTATTATGGGATAGGTGTGATGGATAAATAGCAATTGATGTATGGATAACAAAGAGTTCTTTAACAAACTAGCATTTTGTTAAAAGGCATGTAACTAGCCTAAAGAACAAGTAACTTATTTGTAAAATTTTTGATACAAAGTAACTAGATTCCATGAAAATGAGACAAGTAACTAGATTCCATGAGAATGAGACAAGTGTATTGTTCAAATTGATTTCATGGTAGTCATTTCAAATTCAAAATAAACAAATATAAAAAATTTGATTATCAAAAATAATTGATAGCTATCACGGGAATGCTGGGATGGATAACTGGTTTGATAAGTGATGTATGGATGCTTCGTCGACTCGGAGAGGATTCAACTACTGAGATATCTTTTTGAGGATCTCCACCGAGAGGTTACTTCTCACTTTTATTAATGATGGTTTTCTTTGACTTTGGACTAATGCCTTAGTCTTTGCTCCTTAATTCCACATTGGAATTCATCAAATGTAATAGATAAAAAGATTAATTACCAACATATATTGTGGTCCTAGAAGATTTATTTCAAGCTAAGAGTATTTTCTTGGATTATGATTTATTAAAGACAACACACCACCGGTTTTGGTGTTATCTTGCTTATGAATGTTGAGATAATGCATTGAATATCTAGTCATTTATACTCTGGCAAAGTTTGTTGGAAACATGTTTGATTGGGGATTGATGAATTTGTATTATTGACCAGTATCCTTAAGATAACACAAGAGGCAAGAGTGCATATCATGTATAACAATGTAAATGTGGAGCACAACTCTAGTATAGATAAGAAAGTTTAGTTACACACTAACTCAAATAACAGGAGATCCTTCCTTAATTACCCCAAGAAATTCACATAATCCACTTGTTAGTACTAGGTCTCTCAACTATTTTCTTAGCTTACCAACTCATCTTAGATATTTTTCATTCCTTTTATTTTACGTTTTTCCTATGTTTTGGGTTGTTTATATTTCATTTTAAATTTATTTTTGCATTTTGGAAACATGTAGGTTTAAACTTAGCTCCCAATTAGATTAATGATTGAGTGCACATATAATAAAAACAAATGAAAGTTGAGGTTTAAATGGTTGATTAGACATGTTATATGTTCTAATGCAATCTGCAGCGCATTTCATTATTTCCATGTATATGCACGGTGCCATATTGCTAAATTAGGGTATTGTGAAGATTCCAAGCTCTTATAAAAAAATGATGGTGTTATTCAGTATTTGGGACATGTTCTAGCTAGTAAGGAGACAATTGGCTCTATTATTACACTTGTAAAATAAATAGTACTATCCCATGTCCAAGAAACATTTTAAACTTAATGCTATGTACCTCGCCAACTGGGTATGAATGGTGTTTGATTTTTCTACAAGGTTTTCATGTTTTCCTATTTGGCTTCCATCCCCAGCATTTTTTCCACGGCCTCAAATTCAATTATGGATTTGGATAAGGAGCGTTGTTCTAGTGGCTCTAACGGTAACATACTCAGAATCAAACCCCAAAACACCGTTTGGATCAGTAATTTCCCGGCTAATGCTACAAAATTGAGGGAAGCTGGTTGGTATACTCTTTGTGAAAGAATTGGGGATTATAATGTAGAAGTTTCGAAGTATTTTTCTCAAAATTTTAAAGGGTTAGTTGTAAACCTCAATGGGTTCGAATTCTCTGTAACCGAGGAATCTATTGCACAAGCTATTGGCGTTGCTCCTGAGGGAGAAAGGTGGTTTAAGAGAAGACTTCTAAGAAGATAACACAATATCATTTATCTCATATATTAAAGGGAAATATGTTGATAAAGCCGAAGTTGGTGAATCCTTAAAGGAGAAAATGAATTTCAATAAAGATAATGCTGCAGATGAAGTACATAAGGATTTAGATGTTTTTATGACAGAGTTTGAAAAGGAAAAAAAAAAGAAATTGATCAATTCAAACTTCAGAATGAGCATGTAAATCAGATTAATGATGGTTTGATGCAAGTAAATAGGATGTTGAAACAAGATTTACAGGAGGTGAATAAAAATTACTCAGAGCTGGTATAGGTAGCAGAGGAGGCGATGAAAAGAAGGAAAATAGCACAAGCATAGAATATCAAGCTTGTTAAAGAGAAAAAAGAGCTCGAAAAGAGATTGGGTCAAGTCCAAAAAGAATGCAACCGATTACAAAAGAAGGCCCATGCATTAGATGGCCTTGCTGTGCTGGAAAAAGCAGCCAGAAGACTCTAATTTGATGATCAAATCTAGCTGGAAAAGACACATGTCATGGTTAGTTGATTTACAACTTAAATTTTGTTATTTTGTACTTTTCTATTTTGGCACAATTCGGTCCTAGGAAAGTGGATCTAGAAACACATTATCCAGGATTATTCTTCTTATATATTCTAAAGCTTTTTCTTGAATTGAAAGAGACTCATGAGGGTCGATAATATACAAGATACCATTATGACAGTTTGATATATATATTGTTGTGTGAGGATTTATTTTATTCGGAGCTAGGTTTAAATCTATATGTTGTTTTAATGTTCTGTAGTTTTGTTTTGAACTATTGTGTGCACTTTTAATTTATATATATGTTTTCTGTATAAATTCACGTGCATACAAATGAATGTTATTGCAGAAAGATGTTTAAAATGTATTTTTGAACTCCTGAATTTCATATTAGTTATTCTTTTCCCATCTTTTATATTCTATATCCTTATGCATGCAATTATCTGATGTTTTCAGATCTTTATTTATCTGTTATGATTTAGTGATTTTATTTCTTGATCCCCCATAGTTATCCGAAAATGAACAAAAAATACTTCTAAACACTGAGGCGCCTAAACTCTACTTCCATGTAGTCTAGTTGGAAGACTTTAGGACTAACACCACTCACATGTTATTAACAATGACTACATGTTCTAAACAATGACTACATCACCTTTATATATATCTATTCACTCATTGCACATGTGGTCCCTTCTTTAGGGTTGACCACTATTAAATATTCATTTAAATCAATACATATACATTTATTCCCATATGGCCCTATTTATGAACTCCTTGGGGTCTTATCATATACATTAACCCCATATATGAACCCCCTTGGGTCATATCATAGTATCCTCTTTCAAATATTTGTCTTGAAGGCTTTGGGATTAATGGATTTACATGCGATGAAATCAAGTAATAAGCTTTCCTTATAATATTTCTTTCTTGTTTCCATTGATGATGATCCATCCTTCCAAATTCAATTATTTTTTGTCTCAATCCTTGATAGTTGGTTTTTGCATAATTTTGATTCCATGTCTTGTGACTGAGATCTCCAATTCCTTGTAGTTAATTTTGGTCCTGGATAATATCTTGTTGGATAATAGTTTCCTAGTGCCTTGTTCCATGAATATTGTTGAGTATTCCATATTACTCTTTAATAGCTTTGTATATCTTCATTCCTTTCTTGGAATATTTCTTGGTAATGAGGATGTCGATATGGTTTCACACTTGATGTTTTCTCTTCCTTTTTCACACCCATGCCATCGATATTATTTTCAACTAATTTATATCCAAAATGGTGAACACTAGAAGAATTCTCAACAGCTATATCCAACAAATCAACTATATCCAGAAGGGAGAACACAAGAAGGATCGACCGACCCTTCTTGCAGTCTAGAAATATTACGAAAAGAATACTGGGCAGAAGAAGCGTCTCCCGCCTGTCCATTTATGAGGGAATTTTAAAAATATTCAACCTATGAATGTTAGGACGTCAATTCATGTATATCCAAAATGGTGAAGACAGGAAGAATACTGAGCACAACAAGGGTAGGCCGACCTGTCATTTATGAGATAAATGTAAAAATATTTAATCTATGAAGGCTATGTCGATAATTCCCGACTTCCAAATTCCGTTGTAAATATTAGGGACCTGGACATCATCTAAGTTCTAACATATAAAAATGTTTGTCCCGGCTTCCATTTTTCGCCGAGAAGTATCGGCCGCCCCTTCATTTAGTAGACAATTGTGAACAACTATATCCAACAATTCACCTATATCCAGAATTGTGAAAGAAAGAAGGATCGACCAACCCTTCTTGCATTCTAGAACTATTATGAATAGAATACTGGGCAGAAGAAGGGTCCACCCCTTCATTTATGAGGGAATTATAAAAATATTCAACCTACGAAGGCGAAGATGTCAAGTCATATATATCTAAAATGGTGAACACCAGAAGAATACTGAGCACAAGAAGGGTCGGTCGACCCTTGATTTATGAGAGAAATGTAAAACTATTTGATCTTCGAAGGCTAGGCCGACAATTCCTGACTTTCGACTTCCGCAGTAAATATCAGGGACCGAACATCAATTAAGTTATAACATATATAAATTTCTTGTCCTGACTTCCGTTTTCCGTTAAGAAGGATTAGACGCCTCTTCGTTTAGTATATAATTGTGAAAAAATTTATCTAGCAATTCAACGATAACCAGAATGGAGAACACAAGAAGGATCGATTGACCCTTATTGTAGTATCGAACTATAACGAAAATAATATTGGGAAGAAGAAGGGTCCACCATCCCTTCATTTACGAGGAAATTGTAAAAATAGAACTTGGAGAAAGAGCGACTGCTCTTTTTCAGTTGATATTTTCACTTGAGAGCAAAATGTGCGAAGCAATGTTCATATGAATTTTGTGTTCAAAGTGCTGATATCTACGTTCTCCACTCCTAAAAAATCATCCTTGGAGGAAGGAGCGGATGGTCTTTCTCCTTAGCATCTACTTCCACCACCCTGGAATAGAACCACCTGACGAAAGAGCGGCCTCTCTTTCTCTGACAACGGGAAGAATACTGAGCACAACAAGGGTTGGCCAACCCTCCATTTATGTGATCAATGTAAAAATATTTAATCTACGAAGCTATGTCAAAAATTCCTGACTTCCGACTTCCGTTGTAAATAGTAGGGACCCAGACATCATCTAAGTTCTAACATATAAAAATGCTTGTCTTGACTTCCATTTTCCAACGAGAACGATCGGTCGCCGCTTCATTTAGTAGATAATTGTGAACAACTATATCCGACAATTCACCTATATCCAGAATGGCGAAATAAAGAAGGATCGACCGAACCTTCTTGCTTTCTAGAACTATTATGAATAGAATAATGGGTAGAAGAAGGGTCGGCCGCCCCTTCATTTATGATGGAATTATAAAAATATTCAACCTACGAAGGATAAGACATCAATTCATCTATATCTAAAATGGTGAACACCAGAAGAATATTGAGCACAAGAAGGGTCGGTCGACCCTTCATTTACGAGAGAAGTGTAAAACTATTTGATCGTCGAAGGCTAGGCCGACAATTCCTGACTTACGACTTCCACAGTAAATAGTAGGGATCAGACATCAGCTAAGTTATAACATATACCAATTGCTTGTCCCAACTTACGTTTTTCGTCAAGAAGTATCAGGCACCCCTTCGTTTAGAAGAGAATTGTGAAAACCTTTATCTAGCAATTCAATGAAAATGAGAATGGAGAACATAAGAAGGATCGATTGACCCTTATTGCAGTCTTGAACTATAACAAAAATAATATTGAGAAGAAGGAGGGTCGACTACCCCTTCATTTATGAGGGAATTGTAAAAATAGAACTTGGAGAAAGAGCGGCCGCTCTTTCTCAGTGGATATTTTCACTTTCCAACAAATTGTGCGAAGCAATTTTCATATGAAGTTTATGTTCAGAGTGCCGATATCTACGTTCGCCACTCCTAAAAAATCATCCCTGGATGAAGGAGCAGACTCTCTTTCTCCTCAACATCTACTTCCAACACCTCGAAATAGAACAACCTGACGAAAGAGAGACCTCTCTTTCTCTGACAAAATTTCTACTTGCTAGGAAACTCTTTGTAGCAAAACTTCTATAAATTTTGTTGTGAAAAATGTCGATATCTAATTTCCCAGGGTGACATGTGGAACGCTCATATTTTGCCACATGGCATATTTGATTTTTAAAATTAGTCTAAAGATTGTATAAATGAGTATTAAGGATATTAATGGTACCATTTCAATATAAGCATATGGATTTAAGTTATATAAATTTTTGGAAAAACCAAGAAATAGATGAACTTCAATAATACTCTTTTTATAATAATCCTATTGATAATGTTTTATTAAAAATTATTGTTTTCAAACTTGAAAATTAAGGCATATTTAGATATCCATGTATATTATGCAAAGTAAAGTAAGTTAATTTACAAACATTACTTGGAAAATCAACACAACTCCATTTGCAAACCTATACAAAAAAGCTAAAATGCACTTCCAAGAAAAATATGGTTCCTCACTCAATCTGAAAAATGAAATAATGTAATTCTTGTTGCCGGTATCTTTAAATTAATTTATCTTCATTAATGTATCTCCTAGACTTTTTCTACATTCAACGAGTTTTTCTCCAGTAAGTAATCACTATGTTGAATTGATGGCCTGGATTTTTTGTTTTGCGTTATTTAAACTATCATCCAAAATAAATTCAAAACTTTATCTAAATTGAAATAGAATCCATAGATCCAATCATAATCGATAAATAAGAGAGGTTAAGAAGTTAGAGAAGAATTAAGAATTAAGAAAATTAATTAAAATTAATATTCAAAAAATTGCATATATTTTATTCAAAAAGTAGGGATCCGAACATCAACACATAGTTTAAATTTTTCAAAATGTAAAGTTTAAATTCTTCCAAAATACCCAATTTAAATTCTTTAAAACGTAAAGTTTAAATTCTTTCAAATATAGACTTCAATTCTTGAAAACAAAAAGTTTAAATCCTTTCCAAATACAGAGTTAAATTCTTCAAAACGTCCCCACAGCGGGTGCAGCAAGAGGCGATTGGCCCAGCCATGTGCCCAGCCATGAGCTTGACAGACACGTGCCCAACAAGCCATTGCAACCCCGCGGCTGGATGCATGATGTGCCACGTGCCCGACTCCAACTTCGGCCACCCACCTTCCAGCATGCCTGCCCACACGCCAGCCCATGCACCTCCCCACGTGTCCACCCAGATACCTGCCTTCTCCACCTCCGAGGTTGATCACGTATTGACCTCCACCTTCCACGTGCCCCATGCAAATCTTTAATTACCCCCATTTTTTTCTGGTCCGTAGCTTAGCCTCCCATCTGCGACATGATGTCTCTAGCATGTGTAATGTCCAGTCTGTTGCTTCTAACCTACTCTGGGTTCTGGCTCTAATGAATCCCACGATTCTGAATGAATGGAGCTGTCCTTCCACTCTCATGACCATTACACTCTATTAAGTTATTATGCACTTCATTCATATTTTTATTAGAATAGTTGATGCTTGGATGAGAGCTCTGTTGCACAAAGGCTCCACTGCAAGCTCTTCGCTCTTTGAAACTCTCCTGCGAGAAGTTCTATTCTTTGCTCTCATGGAGTTCATAACTATTCTTTCCCTCGGTTCTAGTTGCTGCTCTGGTTCTCTTAGCTCTAGTTCTCTCGGCCCAGACTGTTTCGTGTATTCGGATTCTGGTTTTTTGGCTAAGGGTCGCGGGGTCTCTGGTGCTCTGGTTTTCTGGTTCTCTAGTTGTTGGTTCTTGTGCTATTGGTTCTCAAGCTCTCTGGATACCGACTACTGGTTCTCTAGCTCTCTCGGCACTCATTGACTTGGAATCCTTGTTATGCAGGCTTCATCGTTTAGTTGTTTTCTTGGGGCGTGATACTCTTGGTCTCTGAATCCTCGACACACACTTATTCCTTGGTTTTTAGATCTTTCAACCATCTTAGCCGCCATGCTACCTAAGAAAAGGGTTCGCACTGGTCAGGATAGTCAGCTGGAGAGCGCTCTGCAACACAGTGGCTCTTCCTCCACTCCGCCTATTCGCCTCATGCGTGGGGTGGTAGAGAAGGCTTGCAAGTTTCACTCTGAAATTCCAATTTAGGATAAGGTGGAGATCAATGATGCCAAAGATGATGTGAGGTTCTCTCGTTGTTTCCTGACAGATGAAGAAATTCGTGAGGAATTTGAAGCCCTTATCCCCGACCCTGGTAATACCAAGGGTTGGGCCACTTTGTACCAAAAAACTCTTGACCTGCATTGGTCTCATAAGCTGGTTCTGGGCAAAGATCTCATTGATAGAAACGAGGCTTAGGATGAAATCCTTATGCAGCAAGACGAAATGCATGACATGCTGAAGCAACAACTGTATAACTAGCAGCAGTTTTCCCGCCAGTTTGGGATCACCTTGGCTAAGGACCCGACCACCCAACCCAAGTAGAAGGAATACAATAGTAATTAAGCTATGCATTCTTTTTTGCTTTGTTTTAGATCTTTTGGGTTCGGCCATTATGCTTTATGCTTATTAGTAGTTCTGTTATTTCTTCTTCTTTCAGCAATGCTTGTTTCCTTGGTAGGATGACTGTTTTAAGAAACATTTCAAAACTTATTTTGGGGTTTGTTTCCTCTTTCATGAGAGGACCCGGTGATACCCAGACTCTATATATTTTGATGAAGATAATATAAGGATCTATATCTAACTTACAAAATAAAAAAATTCTTCCAAATGGAAAGTTTAAATCCTTTCCAAATACAGAGAACCAAAAGTACAACCCTTGAAAATACCTACCGATACAAACTGAATAGAAGGTCCTTGGAAAATAGGCCAAAATCCCTCCCTAAACTAACATAAAAGGAAAATCTAAAAACAGAAAAGTAAACCGTGGTGGGTGGGCCATGTGGTTCATATCCGATTTAAAACCAGAACACAGATCGAAAGAAATCTCCACAACCATTGGAATTAAAGACCAAAGTACTTGAAAGAGTGTTATATGACATTAAGAGTCAAAGACATTACCCGAGAACTGGGAGAACTTACCCTGACCGACCTTTGATTTAACTAATGGGACAGATTGACGACTAGGGTTCATAATTGGGTTCATAAAATTTTCAAGTCCACCGTCGATCTTGGATGGGGTGATCCAATGGTTCAGGACAATTAAACAGGGTTAATTTGTGCAGCGTTTAAAGCTTAGGATGTGATGCGAATTCTTTAAGAAATCTAGCTAAGTGCATGTTGAATTCCACCGCCGATGTGGATTGACGAAGATCCAATGGTTTTGAATCATTTCGCT
Source organism: Larix kaempferi (assembly GCA_027924585.1). Lineage (NCBI taxonomy): Eukaryota > Viridiplantae > Streptophyta > Pinopsida > Pinales > Pinaceae > Larix > Larix kaempferi. Next base: position 33,758,237 of record BSBM01000089.1, read on the forward strand.
GTTCAGACATGCTCGAGGGTTAATTAAAAGGATCGAACACGAAATATTTGTAAATTTTAGTTGACTGCCAGTTTGACGTCCACTCTGTTGAAGAGAGGTTTGGGAATGGTATATTTGGATAATAATTTGGCCAAATTTCCAACTTTGGAGAATTGCCAAAATTGGTTAACTCGGCAAAATAGTAATTCCTTACTAATTAAAACAAGATTTAAAGACTATGAATATCAATGATGAATCAATGCCATTATAAGGATACACTATTTTTTATGAAGAAGCATGATTTTCCTAAAAAACACAATGTTTCAAATAATAAAGTTCTTTGAAAAGATATATATAACCAGACAATCCAAATGTATCAAGAGGACCATAGGTGTCTCTAAAGTTTTGGTAATTGCATATCAGAAGCAAGAAAGATGCTAATGAGATAGATGAAGCATTACAAAAGTTCGAGCTACCACTAAAGATCTGAAAAACTGAAGTTAAAACTATGATAAGACAAGTATATTGTCCATTAACTAATACATGGATAAATAGAAATTGATGCATGAATAAGCATCAAATTGTGGCTAGTTGATAAGATGTATGTTTCATCAAATCAAATTAACTATCGATAGGCATTTTTATTTTAGAATTTGGGGTGGACTATGGCCTATGATTTTCTAGGATTGTACAAGGATGAGATAAGTGTACTTTCTAGATTGATTCTCAAAATTCTAAATAAACAATTATGAAAAAAAATAATTTTAAAATAACCGGTAATTGATTAATGGATAACTCTTAGACGATGTATGTTTAATTAGTAGTTGATGAATGGATAACCAACAATTCATGGTAGAGAACTAGAAGAATGTGAGAGATAAAATAAAAGAATATAAAATATAATTGATGGTCCATACATGAATGCATGGATAATGCATAACTGATGAATGGATAGCAGGCAATTCATGGCAGATGATACCTATCTCAATTTTCCATCTCCAAGTGACCCAGATGTGATAGTAACAAATTTATTCCATATTTGATCAACAAAATCTTTGGATAAAAGGGATGTACTACTTGCAATTTTCCAATCTCATCAAGAGTTATGGATCTTTGCATTTGAGTATATTGTCTTTTGGAATTTCACAAAGAATCAAAACAATTGCTACATCTTCATGCCGATGCATAAATTCTTTGATGTTTTTAGTTTTATATTTTAGAGGAAAGAAGAAATGAAAAAACCGTTCCTTGCAGTTATTCAACATTCATGTGAGTCTAGTCAAGTGCTCCATATTTTTCAGAGATGTCAAAATATATACACTTGAATTAATAGGGCTCCATAAAACTTTGCAACCTATGGTAGCCCACTCTGTCTAGTCAAGAGTCCTCAATATTATTTAGAGTTTATGAGCCTTGTATTTTAGGTAATAGGTTTCTTTATCCATCCAAGTATTTAATATTATTTAGAGTTTATGTGACTTGAAACATTTGAAGTAGTAGGTATCCTTGTATAGGAAGACTAAAGTTTTGACAGGTGCACAAAGAATAGAGCTTCTCCAACTTTTCAATGGCATATTGTCCTTCATAATAAAGGTCCACTTTAAAAAGGATTTTTGCTAGCACTAAGAATGTTTTAAAGCTAATATGTGCAATATTTCCACGTCTGTGTAACATTTTGAACTTATCACCTGTAATCCATAAAGCTTCACTATTAAGCATAGTAAAAATTCTATCATTTTTTCCTTCTCTTACACCAAAATATTCTAGAACATATTCTAGGTAGAAAATATCTTCTCTCTTAATGTCATCTTTCATATCTTGAAAGAGCATTAATTGAGTATAAAAATTTATCCTTCCATTCATCCCAAACATAAACCAATGTAATTGGAGAAAATATATTCTCAAGCAACATTATAGAGTAATCATCCACCCTGAATAAACTCATCTCTTGATCAATCTAACATATTTTCAAATCTGAGTTAAGATGTGCATCAAGAACTTTATGAATATCACGCAGAAATTCAAGACTGATATTTCTCATCTTCTTTGCAATGATCAATTTTTTTGTTATTTTAGGAAGACTCTGTAACTCATCCGAAAGTATTGATGGTTCATAGTTTAGGGAATTGTATAGATGCTTTGATTATTTTTCTTCTATGTGTTTTACTTTCTCTTTATTATGCTCATATACACTTGTACCAACTTGATGAGACAGGTCATCGATTTTGGATTCAAAATTTTGCTTGCTCTAATATCCAGACTACTCATGCTATTGTTATCATTCTTTGAATTAAGAGTTGAATCTTCTTATATGTGTTTCCCACATGTATATTTTCCATCCATTTCCACAGTTTTTTCCTTCCTATTGTCCTATTCATATGTACACACTGCAATTCCATTTGATGTCTCACTCTTTTTTTTTCTGATACTGATTATCAATGCCTTCACTTGATTCCTATTGCGCTCCATTTATCAAAGTATTATCTTGCATGTCTTCTTGTACTTCTTACCTGGTGAAGAATTGCCACCAACTTGCTCACTAATATTAGAATCCACTTTAGGGGCCTCTAAATCTAAACTAGAACTCTTTTCTTCAGTGTTTGTCTCCTTGTGTGTATTTTGAAGCACACCCAAGCCTTCAGCGTTACACTTGATATCCATTGTTTCTTGTTGCCTTGTAGTGTCATCCTCTGCCGCATTTTCTCCTTTAGAAACTTTAAATTGTCCATTCCATTGCCTTATACTTTTACGTTGTATTCCAGATACTTTCACTGGCTATTTGACTTCATATCCATTGGAAAAACTGAAGTTTCCAAACCTTAGCTAATCCCACTTAGTTTCACATTTATTCCTTGAGCCTAGAATGCTCCAGAAATATCGGTTTTCATATTTCCACATAATTCTTCAAGACCTACACCTTGCAATGTTGTAATAAGTGTCTCTCCTCGTTCCACAACATTTAAAACATGTTGTCCTTGTTCATAGGCTATAGCACCAAACACAGTTACATCAAGAATCCTCATTATAGTTTCTACTGTTTGTAGAACTTGAAATCTCTCAACTTCTTCTTGGCCACTGAGTGATTCTTCAATTGTATATGTTTCCTAAATTGAGTATCCTTCTTTGGGCAAGCCCATGGGATTTCCTTATGTAACTTTGTGTGTTTCCTTTAGCACTAACATGTTTTAACCAAGGCATTGGTTATTAGGCTCTTAGGGCCTTTTGTAGGAAGAACAAAGAGGTACCATTGAAGAAAAGGTACCCCAACCACTCTACTTCTTTCCAAACTTGATGTGAAAAGGTACAATTTAAGAAAAGGTGCGATGTGTTCTCCTCATTATTCTTGTAAAGTATACAAATCCTAGTCTTGTTTCTTTTTCGCACTTTTTCACAACTTAGAACCTTATTATTTAAGTCTAATTACATGAATAAATTACTCTTAATAGGGGCCTTTAATTTCCAGAGTTCCCCATTTTCCAACTTCAATGGGTGTCCCCTGAAGAGCAACATAACCTAATTTTACAGAGTTTCGCTCTTGCCTTATTCATTAGCTAAAAAAACCAAGTCATCCTCATTCCTAGTTAACCTTATATGTGCCTTGTTAAGATCATTCAAGTTGGAACCCCAAAGCCTGGCCTCGTCTCCTTCCATCCCAATATCCTCATCATTAAGCCAACCTTGCTTCCATATTGTAGTATCCATTGGTTTATCCAAAAAATTAAGGGTTAACTTGGCCTCGTCTCCTTCCATCCCAATATCCTCATCATTAAGACAACCTTGATTCCATATTTTAGTATCCATTGGTTTATCCAATAAATTAAGGGTTAACTTTAATATGCAAGACTTATAATGCATTAAACTCATGCAATACAATGATATAAATGTAACAATGAACTCAACCCTTCACTCAGGCCTGTACATGACTTCATGTCAATCAATTCATATGAACATGCATTCTACAATTCCATAATTAAACATGAATTGAACATAAGCAACCATTTCATAACAATGGAACACCATCATTTAACATAGCAAGAGTACTTATCTTGAATTTCCGAAGCAACTGGCTAAGTGAGAGCAACGTTCCACCCAACCTTAGATCTCTGTCCATCTTGTACTCTTTCAGCTGAGAGATCACCCCCGAGTTGGGTTGTGTATCCACTAAGGAAGGCTATCAGGTTCTCTCACAGTCAAGGTTCCATCCCAATGCTAAGCCAATCTGTAGTTGGGTTTATCAAGCATTCCACGGAACCTACCCATGCTAAGCCAACCTACAGTGGGTTTATCAAGCATTCAGGGCCACACTGGTCATGCTAAGCCAACTTCCAGTTGGGTTTATCAAGCATACCAACAGCAGGGTCATGCTAAGCCAACATACAGTTGTGTTTATCAAGCATATCAGACAAGCTGATCAAGCTAAGCCAACTTGCAGTGGGTTTATCAGGCATACCAAGAAATACAATCATGCTAAGCCAAAATACCGTTGGGTTTATCAAACATATCAGACAAGTCGATCATGTTAAACCAACTGACAGTGGGTTTATCAAGTGAACAGGGACATCAAGGGAGGTGTTGCTAAGCTAGTGAGCTCAACCACATAGCTGCAGGCATCTCAACACTTAGTCGACCTGGCACCCACATTACTTACCGCAACAACACAAGGAAGACCCTTTTCTCTGCTACATAGTCCCTCAAGGCCTCTTCCCTTCTAGTGCTATTCCAGGATGGGCATAGAAAGGTCCAATTGCTAGTTCTATGAGACTTCATCCTTCACCTGGTTTATCAAGCAACCCAACCTTCTTCCACATTTCAATGACGGACTCCTTCCAGGCTTGCAGACAAGCTCTGTTCCACAATCTATCTTCTGCGATCCAAGGTCTGGTCCTCACGGTTTCTCTGCATTGTTTAAGCTTTCATTTTCCTCACGGGTTCTATCACTCTGTCATGGACACTCTGTCATTAGAAGACCGGGTTCACACACACGGTTTTCATGGCTATCAAATCTCTGGTATTTATATTACACAGGGAAAACACGATTATCTTCAGGTTATTCCCCTCAGTTGGCTCTGCGTATGCAGGGATGTAGGAGCGAGCTCTCTTTGGATCGATGGATCGTGTGTGGCAAGTTCCCATGGATGAGGGATGAATGTGGTGGTTTTTTCCTTCCACCCGCGATAGTCAAATAGGCTCTTGCCATTTCAGGCATTGAGTGTCTTCCAGGACAAGTAATCAGAGCCATGCCCTGCCATACGAAATCGCAGGCATGCTCCCTACTCCATCGGCTTTAGCATCAGGGTTCCTAACCACCCTCTGCAACTGAATTAATGTCATTAGGGAGTTCAAACGGGTTCACACTTAGACATGTGGAAACATGGGAAACCAATCCCAAAACCCCCTCACCTCTCCCTAGTGGATACATGTGGCCCCTTCTCATTAGTTGCCTCTTTAGCCATCTTCTTGGTTATTTTATTCATTAATAATAATTACATCATTTACATTTCTTCATGGCTTAACATCCCATGAATAATTAAACTGTCTAAATACTTGCCTAAGCAATAATCCTTAAACATCCACTAGTGGGGGCCTTGGACTTGAGCACCACACTAGGGAAAATACACACACTGCATATATATACAGTATTTACATTGAAGCCAAATAACATCAACGGAAAAATTGGGTATTACAACTCCCTCTCTCTTAAAATAACACCGTCCTCGGTGTTCCCAAAACTGAACAAAAATGGGAATGTCTCTTTCATGGCATCCTCCAGCTCCCATGTGGCCTCTTTTGGACTAAGGTGCCTCCATTGCACCTTTACCTACCCTATGGCCCGGTTCCGGAGCAAGATAACCTTCCTATCGAGGATGCATGTAGGCTTCACCTGGAACACTCCCTATAGTTCCACTTGTATCACATGCCAATCAATGATATGATTAGGATAATATACATATTTCTTAATCAAAGATACATGGAAAACATTATGATCTTTCATGTTAGCAGGCAATGCAATCCTATATGCAACTGGCCCTTTCCTATCAAGGACTTCAAATGGCCCACAATATCTGGGTGCCAAATTGGCACAACTTCCCAACTTCATGGAACTCTTCCTTGGTTTCACTCTCAAGTAGACATGATCCCCAATCTAAAATTCCTTATGCATTCTTTTCAGATCTGCATAACTCTTCTGCCTGTCCCGTGTTGCCTTCAAATTCTTCCTGATCTTCACAATCTCCTGATCCATCTCCTCAATCATTTCTGGTCCAAGCATTACTCTGTTCACTGGGTTGTCCCAGCTCACTGGAGTTCTACATTCTTTGCCATACAACACTTCAAAAGGACTCATCTTCAATGATGCTTGATGTCCATTGTTGTAAGCAAATTCCACTAAGTGTAAATAGTTTTCTCACTTAGATGGTTTATCCATCACATACATCCTTAACATATCTTCAAGGATCTGATTTACTCTCTCAGTATAACCATCTATTTGAGGATGATAAGCTGTGCTAAACTTCAACTGAGTTCCCAACTCTTGGAACAATCCTTTCCAAAAATTAAATGTGAACTTGGTGTCACGGTCTGAAACTATTGCCTTAGGGAATCCATCCAATCTGAATATCTCTCTCATGCATATCTGCAATTTCATTAGCCTTGTGGGTGGACTTGACTGGAATGAAATGAGATACCTTTGATAGCTTATCTACCACCACCATGATTGAATCATGCTTCTTCACCGTCATTGGAAACCCAGTTATGAAATCCATAGAGATCACTTCCCACTTCCATTCTGGGATGGGAAATGGATGCAACAATCCTGTTGGATGTTGATTCTCTGCCTTGACCTGTTGACACTTCTGACATCTAGTAATGTACTCAGTTATGTCTTTCTTCACACCAAGCCAAAAGTACTGCTTCCTTGCTACTGTATAGTCTTTTGATACCCTGGGTGTCGTGAGTATGGCCTTTGATGTATCTCATCCATCACCAACTTCTTCAAATCTGCACTGTTTGGAATGTACAGTCTGGTATTCTGATAAATGAGAACATTACCCTCACCCAGTTGATATCTTGCATACCTCTCCCTTATAACATTTTGATGCAATTTCTCTTTGATCTGAAGGTAGATTTCATCCCTATCTTGAACCTCTAAAATTCTTGCCTTCAAATTTGATTCACACTTACTTATTGTTGCACTATGGAATCTCCTGCTGACTGCATCGACAACCTTATTCTCCTTACCCTTTACATGCTTAATTTCCAAATCGAACTCACAAAGAAACTCCATCCATCTAGTTTGCCTTGCATTCAAATTTGGCTGATCAAACAAGTATTTCAAACTTATATGATCAGTTTTGAGCTCAAATCTTCTCCCCAAGAGATAATGCCCCCGTCTCTTGAGAGCATGAACTATGGCTGCTAGCTCTAAGTCATGGGTGGCATAGTTCCTTTCATGCTCCTTCAGCTTCCTTGACTCATAACAAATCACAAACCCTTCTTGCATTAGCACTCCACTGAGTCCTTCAATGCAAGCATCGGTGCATACCACAAAATCATTACTCGGATCTGCAATCCTCAAAACAGGTGCACTAGTAAGCAACTCCTTTAACTGCTGGAAACTTCTTTCACATTTTTTAGACCATGTGAATTTGATGTCGTTCCTCTGCAATGAAGTAATTGGATGGGATATCTTGGAGAAGCCTTCAATAAACCTCCTTTATTAACCAACAAGGCCCATAAAAGATCTACCATCTCTTGCATTCCTTGGAGTAGACCAATCCATGATGGCCTCAATCTTCCCTGGATCCACTGCAATGCCCTCTGTTGATATAATATGACCCAAATATTGCACCTTCTATTGATAGAAGTTACATTTACTTAGCTTGGTATACAACTGGTACTCCATGAGGATTTTCAATACCATTCTCAAATGTACATCGTGTTCTTCTTCATTCTTTGAATACACAAGGATATAATCCAAGAACAAAATTACAAACTTATCCAAGTACTTGCTGAAGACACTGTTCATGAGACACATGAATGTAGCGGGCGCATTGGTAATACCAAATGGCACTACTATAAATTCATAATGACCATACCTAGTCCTGAAGGCTGTCTTATGAATATATTCTTCCTTTATCCTCACTTGATGGTACCCAGACCTCAAGTCAATCTTCAAAAACACTCTAGCTTCCTTCATTTGATCAAACAAGTCATCAATCCTTGGCAAGGGATACTTGTTCTTAATTGTCACTTTATTGAGCTGCCTGTAATCAATACACAACCTCAATGTTCCATCCTTCTTCTTAACAAACAACACTGGTGCACCCCATGGGGATACAATCGGTCTGATATATTCCTTGTCCATTAACTCCTGTAGCTACATCTTCAATTCTACCAACTCTGGTGTGCTCATTCTATAAGGAGCTTTGGAGATGGGTGTTGCTCCTGGAACAAGATTAATGGAAAAGTCAATATCTCTTTTGGGTGCCAATCCTGGAACCTCATATGGAAACACATCATGAAACTCTTGCAATATATGGAAGTCTTCTATCCTGGGTCCCTTATCTTCTGTTGAATTTGATATATGCACATCATATAACTGGAAAACCTTTTTATAAAAATTCCTCAATTGCAGAGCTGAAATCCGCCTTACTAAAACATGATTTGGAATTCCTTTAACCAACCTTGGTTGGCCTTCATCATCAAGTCATTCCAATGCTTTCTCATCACAGTCCACCTTGGCTCTATGCCTTTCTAACCAATCCATGCCAATTAAGGCATCATATGATCCCAATGGTAATACATTTAATTCTGCATGTGTGAGGAGTCCATTCAATTCTATAGGACACTCCTTCACTACTTTACTTACCTTTCTCTTGGTACCGGTGGATAATTGAACTAGCCAAGCTTCATCATGTCTTACTTTACCAAGAGAAAAAATTTCAACTACCTTAGGAGATACATAACTATGAGTAGACCCTGTAACAGAAATAGGCTGCTCATCAATCTTACCTGCAACATCCACCACTGCTGATTGATGGTATACTTGATGATCATCCAGTGCTGCATAAATCCTAGGCATTGCTCTTGCCATGTCCCCTACTGTAGCTACTCATTTAACATTGTGCAAGATCCCAGGGTTCTTCTTTGCATGTGGTTTTCCCCATAGCCTGAACACTGAAGTGGCCCCATTGATGTTCTATCTGCTGGTACAACTGGCTTGAATTCTCTTCTTGCTAGCTGGCCTTGTGGAAATATCCTAAGATGATTTCTGAAGGGTGGTTTGGATTCACCTTTCTTCTGATCAAAACTTCCCTTGGGTTTACCTTTCCACGCTGGCTGCACCTTTGCTTTACCTTTACCCCGCTCATAGCAATGCTCTGCCATTCTAATGGCTTCATCCAATCTTGGTGGATTTACAAACTCGATTCTATCTCTGTAGCTTTGTGGTAGACTACCAAGGAAGCATTGGATCCTCACTCTTTAATCCTTGATGTAGTATACGTACCTCAGCAACTCCAAAAACTTGTGGACATGTTCATCCACGGTGTTCTGTCCTAGTCCGAGTTTTTTGAACTCTTTTCTTTTGCTATCATAATACCTAGCTGATAGGTACTTCTCCTGGAAATGTCTTTGAAACCTTTCCCATCTGACTCTTCTTTCACTGATTCCTTTCACTTGCATGAGGTGATCCCAGCAAATAGAAGCTCTTCCACTAAGGTTATAAATAGAAACCTTAGCCTTTTCATTCTCTGAATACTCATGCGTTCTGAAGTACTTCTTCATTCCAAGAAGCCATGCCTCTGCTTCTTTACCTTCTTTGCTTTCACCATCAAAAGTGGGAGGTCTTGCCTTCCTAAATTCACCCTGTGGGATACTTCTATGCCTCTTCCTGCACTTACTCTTGCTGGCATTGCGTCTTGGGATCCCCTAAGGACCCTCATAATCATCTGACCTGCTAGAAGAAAACTTAGGAGAGGGTGTCCTGTGTCTTCTTCTCACAGAACCCCTTCTAGGGCTGGGAGTTCTTCTCATAGAACGACCCCTAGACTGACTTTCTACATTTCTTTCCTCTCGGCCTTCATGGCTCGGGTTAGAACCACCGTTAATCCTTTTCTATAAGTCTGTAAGACTTTGCAAAATGGCTACATTGAGTTGATGTTGCTCTTCTTGCACTTTCATCATCCGCTCATTAAAACTTATCATAGTCTCAAAACCAAGTTTGGGGGAGTTACTTGCTCTTTTCTTCCATCACTCGGCCTCTGTATGTGCTTCTTGCACGTTCTCACCCAACACACCATCCTCTGGTCTAAACGAGTCTTGCGCATCGTTCAAAGTGACCATTCTTACACCTTTCTGTGCGCTGCACTATGATACGATTCGTCTTACGGCTGCTGCTATCTCTGTGCATACCAGAGACATTCTATTAGATATCACAAGCATGCAAATAACTCTATCATACCCATTCAAACCTAGAATTATTCATTTGAACAATTAATTAATCAAATAAATTCATCAAAACCACGCCATGGGCGCATCTCTCGACCAACAATTCATAAAAAATCATGCATGATCCGGCCCAAACAGCTCCTAGTGTCGCAACTGAATCTCTGATACCAGTCTGTCACGTCACCATTGACCTCCATGGCCACGAGAGACCCTGATACATTTTTTTTTCTCCAAATCCGACTGAACATACACACAGTCGAAATAGCTCGGGTTTGCAATCTGCAACCCGTAATTGCGAACCCGCAACCCGCAACTTGCAATCCGCAATTGCGGATGCGGAAGTGCAAAACTTCATAATCGGAAAAGTTACCTTTCTACAATCCGCAATCCGAAACGATGGACCCACAACCTGCAATCCACAAATGCAAACCCGCAATCTGCAATCTGCAACGACGGACCCACAAAATGCAATCCGCAAATGCGAACCCACAATCCGTAATCCGCAATTGCGGATGTGGAAGATCAAAACTTCATAACCGGAAAACTTACCTTTCCGCAATCCGCAATCCGCAATGGCGGACCTACAACGCATAATCCGCAATCCACAATTATGGATGCGGAAGGTCAATTTTCAATTTCCTGCAAAGATCACTTCCGCAATCCGTAATCTGCAATTGCAGATGCGGGCATGCGGAACCATACCCATGTAATGACAACTTTCCACATAAACTTCTGAGGTGCATAACTTCTCCATCTTTAGTCTGAATGAGACAAGGCCGGGTACCGTTGGAAAGCTCTTAGAGAACTCTGTCCAATGGTGAAATCCCTGCCCCATCTGAGCAATCATTCCCTATCAAATTCCCTCTGAAGTTCTACCCAGAACTCCACTTAAAACTTCAACCTTCTTTCTACAATGACCTTCCCTTCCACCTGACCCACTGAGGGGTTCTGAAACACCTCCAGGGCATTCCCCTCCTTCCCAAGGATCAGGTACAAGCATACAAGTCATTTCCAAGTCAATCATACACATCATAATATGTAAAATGCATTAAATTAGATCTAACCAATACATCTATCATATGCAAGACTTATAATGCATTAAACTCATGCAATACAATGATATACATGTAAAAGTGAACTCAACCCTTCACTTAGGCCTACACATGACTTCATGTCAATTAATTCATATGAGCATGCATTCTACAATTCCACAATTGAACATAAGCAACCATTTCATAACAATGGAACACCATAATTTAACATAGCAAGAGTACTTATCTTGAATTTCCGAGCAACTGGCTAAGTGAGAGCAATGTTCCGCCCAACCTTAGATCTCTGTCCAGCCTATACTCTTTCAGTTGAGAGATCGCCCCCGAGCTGGGCTGTGTATCCACTAAGGAGGGTTATCACGTTCTCTCACAGTCAAGGTTCCATCCCAATGCTAAGCCAATCTGTAGTTGGGTTTATCAAGCATTCCAGGGCACCTACCCATGCTAAGCCAACCTACAGTGGGTTTATCAAGCATTCAGGGACACACTAGTCATGCTAAGCCAACTTCCAGTTGGTTTTATCAAGCATACCAACAGCAGGGTCATGCCAAGCCAACATACAGTTGTGTTTATCAAGCATATCAGACAAGCTGATCAAGCTAATCCAACCTGTAGTGGGTTTATCTGGCATACCAAGCAACATAATCATGCCAAGCTAGAATACCATTGGGTTTATCAAACATATCAGAAAAGCCGATCATGTTAAGCCAACCGACAGTGGGTTTATCAGGCGAACAAGGATAGCAAGGGAGGCGTTGCTAATCTAGTGAGATCAACCACAGATATGCAGGCATCTCAACACTCAGTTGACTTGGCACCCACATTACCTACCACATCCAACGCAAGGAAGACCCTTTTCTCTGCTACATAGTCCCTCAAGGCCTCTTCCCTTACAGTGCTATTCTAGGATGGGCATAGAAAGGTCCAATCACTAGTTCTATGAGACTTTAGCCTTCACTGGGTTTATCAAGCAACCCAACCTTCTTCCACAGTTCAACGACGGACTCCTTCCAGGATTGCAGACGAGCTCTGTTCCGCAATCTATCTTCCGTGATCCAATCTTTGGTCCTCACGGTTTCTCTGCACTGTTTAAGCTTTCAATTTCCTCACGGGTTCTATCACTCCGTCATGGACACTCTGTCATGGACACTCTGTCATGGACACTCTGTCATCATAAGACGGGGTTCACACACACACAGTTTTCATGGCTATCAACTCTCTGGTATTTCTATTACACAGGGAAAACATGATTTTATTTAGGTTATTCCCCTCAGTTGGCTTTACGTATGCAAGGATGTAGGAGCTCTCTCTCTCTGTAGATCGATGGATCATGTATGGAAAGTGCTCATGGATGAGGGATGAATGTGGTGGTTTTTTCCTTCCACCCACGGTAGTCAAATAGGATCTTCCCATTTCAGGTGTTGAGTGTCTTCCAGGACAAGTAATCAGAGCCATGCCTGCCATACAAAATCGTAGGCATGTTCCCTACTCCATCGGCTTTAGCAGCAGGGTTCCCAACCACCCTCTGCAACTGAATTAATGTCATTAGGGAGTTCAAACAGGTTCACAGTCATACATGTGGCAACATGGGAAACCAATCCCATAACCCCCTCACCTCTCCCTAGTGGATACATGTGGCCCCTTCTCATTAGTTCCCTCCTTAGCCAGCTTCTTCGTTATTTTATTCATTAATAATAATTACATCATTTACATTTCTTCATGGCTTAACAACCCATGAATAATCAAACTGTCTAAATACTTGCCTAGGCAATAATCCTTAAACATCCACTAGTGGGGGCCTTGGCCTTGAGCTCCACACTAGGGAAAACACACACACTGCATATATATATATATATTATTTACATTGAATCCAAATAACATCAAGGGAAAATGGGGTATTACAATTGGCCCTGGATACTCCTCGTTATGCCATACAAATATTGAATCGGTGTTACATTTATTTTCTAGATGTGATTTCTTTAGGTAATCTTGGGTGGCTATCTGCGATAGACTACGAATCTGTGCGAATGTTGGGTTGTATTGGGAACACGATAATTTGTCGGCTTGTTTATACCGGTGGATGCAACACTAGGTGGAGTTTAGGGAACTTCCTATGTTTACTTTCTGGGAAATTTGGATGGTGCGTAATAGAGACATCTTCGAGGATCAGAGGCCAACCATTTTCAAAATAAAAACTGCCTCTATTTGTTCCTTTTTAGATTTTTACAAGGGGAAGTCTAGCCCGAAAACTCAGGTTCTCACCACGCCTGTAATGGAAGATGGGATTGTCCATGGTTTCTTCGATGGGGCATCTAAGGAGGGTACTTGTGGAGCGGGTATGGTGTTATGATTAAAGGAGGATCATTGCTTACATTTGTGGATGGGTGTATGTATCGGTACTAACACCTGTGGTGAGGTTATTGCTCTTTGGGCTCTTTTATGGATCTCTCGACGAAAGGTCATGCTCAATCTTTTGGTATGGGGCGATTCACGTATTTTTATTGACTGGGCTGCTGGCATATTTGCTTTACAGGTTCTTAATCTAAAAAAGTGGATGTGAAGTATTGAGTAGATGAAAGAATACTTCTCTGTGCTCATGTTCAAGCACATCTATTGTGAGCTTAATGGTTTGGTATATGCTTTGTCCAAGAAAGTTGTGGGAGATATGGACGATCGCCTACATTTTGAAGAGTTCGTTGAAGACTAGCTGGTGGACTCGGGTCACCTTGACATTTTCTAATTCCGACTGGAGTGGTTGTTTTCCTTCTATTTTTTGCATCCGGTGATGACTTGTGTTGCTATGTGCTCATATTGTCCTTTGTGGTTTTCATTGGTCGTTGTTGTGGATATGGAGCCATCCTTGTTTTTTGTAAGTTTAGTTAACTTTATTTATTAGATAAGTGCCTTATGTTATCTCATTAGTGAACAACTTTATCGATGTAACTTTAATTCTACCTTTGAACTACCAAGTTACTGTTTTTTTCTATTGAAAAAAAATGAGTATATAGATAAAAAATTCTTTATATTAAAAAATATACACTTGTAAAAATTGTCACATATTAGTTGCATTTAACAACATATATAGTATGGAGTACAAATATGTAGAAACTAAATAAAAACCAAGATATACAACATTTTCATTTTATTGTTTAGAGTGAAAAAGAAAAATCACATTCTTTTCATGTAAATGTTTTTTTAATATGTATTCATAAATTGATGCAAGAAAAAAATATGTTTTATTTTTATTATTGTTTAAAGTGAAAAAAATCATATTCTTTTCATGCAAATGTTTTATTTTTGTAATGTGTATTCATAGATAGATGGAAGAAAAAATAATGTTTTATTTTTATCAAGTTTATTGAAAAAAATATGTTTTATTTTTATTATGGTTTAAAGTGAAAAAAAATCATATTCTTTTCATGCAAATGTATTATTTTTGTAATGTGTATTCATAGATAGATGGAAGAAAACATAATGTTTTATTTTTATTAAGTTTTTTTTTTCATAGAAAAATTCAACTTACTATTAATATGCGAAATAGTAAATAAAGCCAGCTGTCAGATCATATAAATTTACACAAACCCTATCAGATAGAGCCATATGTCATCAAGTGACAGTATAGTGTCAACAACCATAACAGAATAGTCCAAAATAAATAGAGCCATAAGTCCCTAGATCGTCCATAAGTCAAACCAGAAATATATCCTGTAGTAGAACAGTACCCAACAGTCATCTGAGCAAAAATATACAAACCAAAATAAATAATAAGTCTCATATACAGTCATCCTCAACTGCCAGCCACCAAGTGCATCATAAACAAGTATCAACTATGCTATAAATACCGAACAGCATCTATAAGAGGCTGTAATAAATGCCGCAAAAATATGGTGAGTATGGATATTCGCCCAACAAGTAGTTGGACCCAGAACCTTCAAGGATCTGCACATAGAGCTAATAGTCAAATACGTTTAGAAGTTCGCATAATACTGGTAAGAAAAAACAAAATGTGTATAAGTAATAAAGACTAGAAGCCTCAAGTCCAATGCAAATGATATGAGCCATGAGAAAACAGTATATCCTCCTGCCACTCCTGCCACATGATGACCCCAGCCTGAGAGGTAAGAGCCCGTTTGGAAAGCATATCCGCCTCCCTATTAACCTCTCTGAATACATGTTCAAAATGTATATGTTCAAATTCCAGGATAAGCTTATAAGCCGCTTCCATCCAGTGAGAGAGAAGTAGTACATTGAGTGATGACTTGCCTCTAGCCCAAGAGATAATAGATAAAGAATCACCCAATACTACAAGAGATGTGATCTTTCTCAAACGGGCATAGAACAGTAAGAGCTAAAGGGCACATAATTCGCTCCTTGTATTGGTTCCAATCCCCAGATTTAGCCAGATATGAATGGAGACACTGTTGGAAATGTGAATTGCAGCGCCCACTCCACCCCCCCCATTCCGACCCACAGCATCCCCATCGAAGAATACACATGGGAAAATCAGCACCGGAGGTGCCAAACGGTATTTCTTATTCAGACTATCCCTGCCACCAACAGCTGCATGGATAGAGGTAAATTCTTTGTGTGCTGCAAGTGTTTTATAGCAAATTCCATCACAGAAAGGAGTCCTATTTTCAAATATAAGAGAGTTTCGAGCTTTCCAAACCTCCCAGATCATATAGTATGGGAGTTCTGTACAACCAGCAGATACACGTGACCACACCTCAAGACATTCACATAGTGAATGATGGATCCAACTGAATTGCACACCAGATTTGATTGCAATTTGATTCCAAAGATCTCGAATGAATTGACAGGAAGAGAATAGGTGATCAACTGATTCCTCCTGTGAGCAACATAGGGAGAACCATCCCAGGCCACAAAACCCACGTCGGCAAAGGTTATCCCAATTTAGAATCTTGTTCCACATTGCAAGCCAGACAAAACATTTTATCTTGAGGGGTAAGACAAGTTTCCAGATAGTTTTATCCCAACAACGAACCACAGTCTGAGACTCAGCAAATAATGCATCATATGCCAATTTAGCTGATACATTACCGCTAGCCACATCCCGCGACCAGACTAATCTGTCCGCAGCATCAGGAAATTGAATATTTGATTGATATAGCGGTCTGATATAATCATCCCATTCATTCCCCAAGGTACCCAATAGACGGAGCTGTGAAGCTGAAATCCAGAGAGACTGTCCATCCTTATAATGACTGGCCACATGCGCCAAAGTATAAAATCCCTTCGCTCTGAGGTGTGTCCTTAATTCCAGTGTTAGAGTATGTCCAGCTGGTCCCCCCAAGATCGGATCCAGCCCCAGTCTTATGTCGCGACCATGGCCAGACATCTAAGCAATCCAATTTGCAATAACCTTGAAGGATCCCATCAAACCATTCCAAATATTTGAGACCCCCAAAGTAGCTGGCCGATTCACTCGCAGCCAGTTTGTAACAGTGATATTTTTCAGGTATTTTGCTCTGATTATCCTTCCCCAAACCGAATTATCGAAGAGAGCGTGCCAGAGACTTTTCGCGTGCAGAGCCATGACAAATAGTTCTAGATCCTTAATATTCCAGCCCCCCAAATTCCAGGGCCGGGCCAAAACAGTCCATTTCATAAGGTGAAATTTCTCATGATCTCCACCACCCGACCATAAGAAGCTAAACAGCTTTCGCCGAATTAAATAGAGGATGGTTCTAGGGATTTTACACAGCGAGAACCAATATACACCAAAGTTCTGTAAGACGACTTTTGCCAAAGTAAGCCTGCCACCCATGGACAAATGGCGAAAGCTCCAGTGACTAATACGCATTTCAAACCGTCTAACAAGCCATGACCAATCATTTATCAAGTATTTAGTTGGCTTAATGAAAAATCCAAGATATTTCAATCCAGCATTGAGCTCCTTGAATTTAGAGGCAGAACAGAACTTATTGACTGTTCCACATCAGCCAATAGCGAATGTTTCAAAAAATGTGATTTTATATAGCTGATAATCATACCAGTAACCAGGCAAAACAGGTCAAGAATCTTCTTGTATTGTATCCATTTAGCAAGAATACCCTTTCCAAACAACATAACATCATCCACAAACATTGAATGTGTAACAGCAATATCTCTTGAAATTTTAATGCCAGCAATCAGTCCCTCCTGTCGAGCCTTAGATATGGATAGACTCAACCCTTATTAAGTTTATTCGCTAATAGATGCAAGAAAAAAAGATGATAAAAATAGAGTTGCATTTGTCCATTTAGAAACGTAGCTGATGCAAGAAAACAAGACGATACGAATATAGTTGCATTTGTATGGATTGGTATTGTATTGAAGTACATAAAAGCACTACTAATAAAGCTTTTTGATATTGAGAATTATGTTGTTAATTGATATTGTTAAATTGCAAGATACATAATGTAATTATGTTAGAAAAATCTAAAAATATAAGTAAATAATAACAATAAGAATATAACACGTGATTTACGACGAAATTTTGGTATCTTTAATCTTTTATTATTATTCTGCAAAATAATAATATGTTGTTCATTGATATTGTAAAAATAATTGTTCAATTGCAAGATATATAACTCAATTATGTTAGAACTAGCAATTGCCTCAAAAGGTGCAAAATAACACCGAAAGGATTAAAATATATATTATAATAATAATAATATAGATGCGATGAAGTCAAAATAGAACAGCAAAATAGATGTCATGAAGAGCTTCCTCCTCATCAAAATATCTCTCTTTTCATTTGTTAAAGCATCATGGGAAATACAAAAGAAACATCTAAAAATTGAAGTGAAGGCTATTTCTTTAAAATGTAAAAACACTAAAGAATACATTTGAAACTAATTAATTTGCTCCTTGGTATAAGGAGTTATGTCACCAACAAAATTATAGGTGTGCTTCGTGGGTAGATGTTATGATGTTAATTGTGTGTCTCCCAAAAGAATTCAAAGTGTCCCAAATCTCTCTCTCTCTCTCACATAAACATAAATATAAAACTTAAATAATATTAAAAACCATATAGATGAATGTATTCAATCTTGACATTTATATTGACATATTGTGGAACATAAATTTGACATATTAAGCTTTTTTTAGGTAGGTAGATGCAAATCACTAGTTACAATTACAAGCCACATACAAAATAGTCATAATAAGTAGCTCCTACTTGAAACAAACAAATGGAAGAGATAATTAGTAGCCCATAGACTCACTAAAAGAATAAAATAGACAAGCTAGAAAGTCCTACTTCCAGTAGAGAATAACAATATTATTTACAATAAACTATTTAGTTATTGTCAAAACTATTTAAGATATAAAAAATAGAGAATATAGCTTTTGTGTATATCCATCTACCTTGGGTAAGGATAAACTTCATGACTAATTACTTAATAAATATGGAAGAAAATATGTGATGGCAGGAATAGTAGTGTATCAAGGATAATAATATTTCAGTTTATATATGTACAAGCATCTTTCTAAATAAACTCCAATCCTTCTAAACAACGAAATATAGATGTTGGGAAGTTGCAATTTCCTCTAATTTAAAGCTATACATTTATCCTCTTTACACTAGAAATGATATGAAAAGTAAATCAGAATATACAAATGGGAGATACAAGCCACAAAATTGTACATCATTTTCTAACAAAACTTAAAAGGAATCCAAAATGATGGCATGTTTGCTAGCAAGGTATTTCCCTATTTATTCTTTATGCAGCACATGAAATTTTCTCTTAGATTATTAAGCCTAAAATTTGTCTCCCTTGATGCAACATGGAACAAACTTTTCGGATTTGTAAGAGTTATAGAATCCTCACTTTGCTCAAAAGTCAATATTACAACATCCATCAACAACACAATAGAGCATACACCCTATCATGTATTGGCACATTACTCTCTTGTGATGGATTAAGAATAACTAACTAGGTTTTAGCAAAATCATTACTAAGCTCTCAAAAATAAATTATATGGACCTAAAAATAAATTATATGGACTATTGTAACTGAGGTGCAGACATTTTAATTAATAATCTTGGAATTGTAATATAATACATGCAAAGGAACACCCTTAAATGTACAACACAATATGTGTGATAAAAATACATAAATTAAATAAAATTACAAACAATGATTATCTTCACATTGAATATACGGATAAGTAGATAAACATAATCTTGAGTATGTTTAAATATTTTCTATTGATATGTGAATATGGGTGTCTATTTTTGCTGTTTTTTGAGAAAACAATGTTTTTTTTTACTGCAATTTTTTTCATGTCTAACTATTCAATTTTGACATAGTTTTTTTACAATTAAAAAGTACATAGATTGTACTAGTGCATCTCTTATTTTTCATAAATGTTTCATGAATATTTTCATAGATATTTGGAGTTTCATCACATATTTTTATTAGAATTTTCCTCACCATTTAGACACCAATATTCATGATTTTACCCTCTCATTTTTTCACAAAAGGGCTTTGTTGCATAGACTCAATTTTTTGTTTGTGATAGGTATTTGTTAACTGCTCATGCGGTAAACTTTAATTCTCAACCAATTTCGTAGTTTTCTGTAGTTGCATTATCTTGGCTCCCTACATTCATTCACTAACACTATTCTTGGAAGGTAAGCTATGCCCACCTCCGAAGCTTCAAGATATGTTGTCCCTCGTAAGAAGTGGGACCATCTGTGGGAATGTAGATGATGATTTTGTGTTTAGGGTAAATTCACCATGCCCCACTGTCAACAAATTCACCCAAAGGATTGTGGCCATGATCAACAAGAATACCGTGATTATAGTGTCTCTAGGTAAGGTGCCAAGGCTGGTATTTTCTCCAATGGTTCAGTCTCTGCTTTTTTAGATCTCCAGTGTGGAGAATCCTTCATCCCAACCACACTATGGTGAAAAGGAGGAGAACAACTCAAAACATGCCACAGAGCCCAATGGAATTGTCATAAGAGAGCATGTGATGGAGTTTATGTTGACTATGAGGAGGTTGATAACCCTGTTCCAATTATGGTCTCCAATATCCTCGTGCACATTGTGGACACCCATGTTTACCATCTGCAAGATATAGTAACCATGCTTGATATGGAGTTGGATTCCATCTAGCCTGAATTGGATAAAGGTAAGAAACTCTAACATCTTTTCTCTCTTTTTCGTACTTTCCATACCACTTGTGAATTTAAGTTTAGTTTTTCATAATGAAAAATCCTCAATTTTAATGCCTAGTAACGAAAGTGACATTGATATAGTTTCTTCTCGTAGCAAAAGTCAAAGTGATTCATGTTAGAAAATTGTTTCTCACTCCTTTATTTCAAACAATTTTGTATCCTTGATCCATTTTGGTTTCCTTAAATACAATTGTATCTTGATTGCAGAATGCTATATTTTCCATTTGTTAGTTGCTTGTAATCTCTAGAATATTCTAGATTTTTATTGTTAAATTGTAAATTCCACCTTAAGAAACAAAAGGATTTCCAACTTGTTTGGCCAACTCATGCTTTAATCCCCAAATCATCCTTACGTTCTCTCTCTCTCTCTGCAACTCTGCCCTCTAGCTACCTCTCTTGTTCCTAAAGTAACTTTTATTTTAATTTTTTCTTTTCTCAAGCCCTTCTAGCTATAAGGGAGTGGGTAAATAACTGGGGTAATTGTTGCAAAAGCTGTTTTATGAGAAACAACTACATTAAGAATTATGAAAGAGTGGTTCCATGTAAAAACCAACCCGTCTAGTAGTTTTGAGACACAACCCTATTATTTTCATCTTTAAGATTCAAGCTATTATACAATCATTATTTTGGTTGGACAACATTCTGTTATGGTTGAACCATATATTGAATCTTGTTGACCTCTTATACAATCATTATTTTGATTCGAAAACATTTTGATATAGGCCTGTACAATATATTGAAGCCTTACCAAGAGGAAAGGCAATTAGTTTCATCGATATATCTTGATATTTTCCTAAACACCTTTAATTGCTCACCTTGGTTACCATTTTGTATGGTTGATATTTCAACATTTGACTTTCTATGTTTTAGCAGCTTCAATTCCCACCAACAATTTGCTTTTCTTAAGCATTAAGAAGTATTTTGGTTTTAGTAGTTGATATCAAAGTAACGATATTTTTTTCCTTTGCAAGTTGAGAATAAAAACGTTATTGCTTTTCATCAACTTGCCTCAACAACACCTTATGTTTGTTGTTTGTAGCTTTTATTGATGTTCCTTTACATCTTCGGAGGCAATTGCTAGTATAGTTATAATTCTTTTTAAGATATATGATTTGCCAAGACTTCTATACTTGGATACAAAAAAATACACATTTGATTTTTGTTCCTCCCGTCCTCTAAATGTCACCAAAATTTATATATTTGACATTTTAAAAATTAGTAATATTTGTAGAAGATTAGTGAGACAATCTTAATTAATATTAAAGTCAAGTACCACGACCATCCATGGGACATTGATGACCTTCTCATCTTCTATCTACACAATCTTGTCAAGAGTCTCATCTAGAAGCATGTCTAGCTTCCCCTCCAATTTATTAGTGACCTCCTTTGACAAACTTATTATTAGACTACACTCATTAGGTTGAAGACAAAAATGCTTTCGAATAAACTTTATATGCAAATGATCATAATAAATTAGGAAAATGCTTTAATATGAAAAATATTAAAATATCATTAAACAAATAAACTTTATAGGCAAATGATGATAATAAATTAGATGATACTAGAAAAATGCTTTAGTATGAAAAAATATTAAAATATTATTAAACAAATAAAATTTATTTGCAAATGATGATAATAATTAGATGATATTTTTTAAAATAATATTTACACATTATTATGCTATTTCGAAATTATAGAATTTTTTATTAGAGAAAATAGAGATTGGTTAAACTTAAAAAATTATGAATGTGGATAATTTCTTCAACTTTGTGAGAGTATATATTAATCATTAATACAAAATATTATGAGGTTATACTTTATATGTAGTGTTTAATTATGATTAAAAATTTAATATTGCATGTATATCTCTCAAAATATTGAAATAAACTAAGAAATTAAGAGAGAAGTTATGGTGGTAAAATGAACACATAATCAACACAATGAACATAATATGTACCCTATAAAACTTGATGTGGGAAAACCTAACATGAGAATGAGGGTAATGTCTTGCTCTTTTCTTCTTAGATATATAATGCACTATATAAAAATAGAAGGTCTCACTATGTAGTTATAATATACATTCTGAACTATGAATGTATACTATAAAATCTTCTTCTTCTTCCAATGTTACTCAAATATAATTATACTCTTTTGATTCAAGCTCAGTACAATAGGAAGAAAACCCCTTCCTTTCCTTGCGTCTTAGTTTTTGACATGTTTTAATAGCCATCAAGGGAAAGGGTCAGGGTTTTTGAATGTCCTAACTCCTAATTAGGATTGGGGTTTTGAACCTTCTAGAATCTTATACAAAGTCCACATGTGACTAGCTTTACATTTGTGTGTAATGAGGTCCAACGTAGCATCTACAAGGCACTGCGATGGTCAAACCATAGGTAGTTTGTGGGAGGCATAACTTCCTCATATGGACTCTAGTGGAGGCAAAATTTCGGGCTATTAGAAAGCTCTTGATGAGTATAATAATGTCAAAGAGTTGCAAACTTTGTTTACGATTTTTTTACGCCTAAAATTGTCATTTAATGCTTGAAATAGGGTACAAAAATTATGGACCCCAAATCACCAAAATATGATCTACCCTTAAAATTGGCCCAACAATTCCACCTTGAGTCTATCAAACCATAAATAAATTACTAGGCATTGTGCAGCTCTCAAACACATAACTGCAAAATTTGGCATTATACATATTTTCAATTTTTGTAAAATGTCACCATGTTGCAAGTCAATCTAGATAAATATATGGAATATATTACGAAATTCACCTTATATACATATGGATTGATTCGTCTGTTGTACTATCACTAATTTAATGGTATAGAACATGCAATGGATCCACCTTTATTCTAAACTCAACATTACATGAACTTTAAAGGGTTTGCTCTTAAATTTTCAAATAGTTATTTGAATTTTTCCAATTATCACTCAATTTTTGCCAACAAATGTCAAGTTTCAATTATATTACCACCCCACGCTGTAGGGTCCTCTTATAATGTGAAGATCAACAATGTACTAAACTGATGAATGTACAATACCTCTATGCAAATTTTCACTCAAATGTAGCCCAAAAATCACAAATTGGGTAGACCCAAATCTAATCTTAGAATAGAGACATATATAGAGAGAATTAAATACAAAAAACCCATTATAAAAAGGACCAAAAAGTGATTCAGATATAGGGAATACAAATTTACCTGCAAAGGAAAAAGTGGCTAGAGGAAGCTCCATACTCCTAAACAGAGTCGAAGGGCCTTCTACTATCAGAATCCAGGAGCTGAGGTTGGCCATGCCTTCACTTTAGGCTACTGCAAATAAATCTTGAGAGTGACCCACAATAACACCCACCTGGTCATTAAGAATTCACCTGCATTCTGCTCCTAACAACAACCTCTTGCAAGAAACTCCAGCCAAAGTTGTAGTTTTCTCTAGGCAAACACGCCAATTTCATTCCCTGTATATATTCTTTACTCCAAAATACAATCCCAAGTTACAATAAGAGGTCACTCTGGCACAACTTATTTGTATTTTGGATATTTCTAATAGAAGTTGGATTGATTTTTTTTATAAGAGAATTAGAGGTAGCTCCATTTTCTAGAGGTTTGATAAGTAAAATAAAAATTTTAGTCTTGTGTTCTATGCATAGGTTTTGATTGTTCACAGTACATATTTTGAACAATTGTTCAGTATATATTTGATGTCCTGGGAAATATTGTAAAGTAGGGTCTTCCAATGTAAGGTTTCTTTACATGGTATAACTGTGGATTGCAAAATAAAAATAATTCAACTTAAGCAAACATACCATGAAATTAAGAATAAGTAATGTTAGTCAAAATCATAGATAACCTTTTAAGGCTAAGCTTTAAGTTGATCCCCGACTCATGAAAAAGAAAATGAAATACCTTCCTTGAGGGATTCCAGGACCACATCTGAAACATCTATATCATTCACCATATGAAAATATATTGTTTTTTTTGCATTTTTGGAAAAATGCAACATAAATTTCATTATTAAATGATATGAAAGAACATAAAAAATGTTACATTATTAACCCAAAGGGTGGTCACACAGGTAAATAATACACAATGTTTCATACACTGATTATCATTCTTCCACATGAACATCATTTTAAATTTAGAGTTTCTGGCCACATATATACAAGGTATAAGATTTAAATTTGCAGTGCATAATTTAACGATGAGTGCATAGTTCTAAGAAGAATTTCAATATTCATCCAAAATAACCAATCATAAAATGTCTATAGATTGGTCTCGATGATCAAGAAGCCCTTTTAACTAACACTACATTTCAACTTTAGACAAGTTTAATGAGCCAAGTTTGTATAAGAGATCAATAGTGCAGGTTGATCTGGGTTAATGGCTCTGGTTAAGATAGAAGGAAAGAAGAATTCAGCTTGTATAGCTAACCAGCAGTGTTAATCACTTGATTTGGTGTCTGTGGGAAAAAACACCTCAATGCAAGTTCATACGCTGAAAATATAGCTCCATTTACCAAGAAAGCACGTGCCACAGCTGTTCCAAGGCCTTTCCAGAGGACTAGAAATCCTTCTTCTCGTACACTCTTCTTGAAGCAGTCAACAATCCCAGTGTACTTGGGAGATGCATCTGCTTGTCCTTGAAGTCTAGACTTAACCACATCCAATGGATATCAGAATATCCAACTTGCCACTCTCGCGCAACCCCCTGTTGTGATCATTGTTAATAAACTTTCCTCTGCACTTTTCTGACAACCTGGGTGAATCCATTCTCTACTGTATTCATAAATCCAAAAGTAGACACTATGAGCAGGAGCATCATGAAGTACAATAATATCAAGTCCTCTATAAAGGCATTTCAATCCTTCTCTTTGTATGATGCTCTTTTCTTCCTTAATTGGACCAATCTTATTAGAGCTTGAAGTAGGATTTCTAGTTGTGTTAACTTGTAAACGAATCTTGGCAAGCTCCACTAGTGTAAGAATAACAGTTTGTATTGTCCCTACTCCTATACCTACCAATGCTACACTTTTATATGATGGTGGCTCATTCTTCTTGTTGTTGACATCAAAAGCACGATTGTGACGGGCGATCGATATGTCGAGCTTTTGGTGAATTTCATGGAGAAGCAGGCAGGGTCGCTCTTGGAGGGAACCCTGATCCTGAAGTTGAATCCTGTAGGATTATATTATGTTCAATCTCGGCTCGAGGCTCTAAAGGAGCTTGAGCAGCTGCGCATAGGAGCTCTGGTTGATTACCTGCACGCTTACATTGCCGATTTGGGGGACCATCGGGCACTCGAGCAGCTTCGGCGGGTTCTCCATCTGTTGACGTCTCTTAAGTTCATATCGATCTTGCCCCATCCTTGCAGAGACCCCACACTACTCTAGCTTTTTCCCTTCGGCCGGTTGCGGTATTTGGAGCTCCGAGGATGTGATCTCTCTACTTCCACTGCACGAGGATTACTAGAGACGAGGAACACTCTGGAAAAAATCATCTGCCACAATTCTACGGTAAGAGAATGTTGACTTTAAATTTTGACCTAATTTAATCAACCGACCTTGAATTTTGAATTTCCTCGACAAATATGACAAGTGTTTAAGGGTTGCATTGCTTACGCCCTGCTTGACTTTAAATGCTAGGTCTAAGGGTTAATTATTCTACATTCCACTATAATTGGTAGGACTTGCGCCCGGTCCTATTCCTTTTAATACTTCCTTTCATTCTAATACTTGCCATTTAGGTTGGGCATGCAGACCATTGCAATAATGGAACCATTGCAACCAGTTTCATCCTTTTTAATACATCCCTTCCCTTCTAATACTTGCCATTTAGGTTGGGTAAGCAGATCACAACGAGAATGGAACCATTGCACCTGGCTTCATCCTTTTTTAATACATCTCTTTCCATTTAGGTTTTGGGCAGGCAGACTAGTCAATTGGGTGTAACTTGAGTCAATTGGGTCTAACTCGGGTGATTGAGAGGAGGAATGTTGTTTTCTCCACCAAGTAAAAATATTGTTTGTGACATGTTCATCCTGTAACTTGAGTCAATTGGTTCTAAATCGGGTGATTGAGAGGAGGAATGTTGTTTTCTCCACCAAGTACAAATCCTGTTTGTGACATGTTCATTCTTCATGATTCAATTGTTGATTAGGGACTCTTCATGATCCAATTTTTGATAGGACTCAAGGGTGGGACAGATTGTATTCCAAGGAAAAAAAGGTTGGGCAGGCATACCACAACAAGACTGAACCTATTGCACCTGGCCTTTTCCTTTTTAATATATCCCTCACCTTTAATACATGCCATTTAGGTGGGACAGACAGAGACCACAACAAGAATGGAACCATGGTGGATGGTTTCTTACTTTGTTAACTTCACCGGTGAACCAAGACCCTATTGCACCTGCCTTGAATTAGAATTTTGCATTGTTTATTTTTTTATTCCTATTGGTGCCTGCCTTGCAGTAGAGTTCTGCATTGTTTAATTTTTTATTCCCGCGGGGCCTGTTTTGATTAAAATACTATATTTTTTTTTAATTTCCATTGGTGCCTTCCTTGGTTTAGACTTATGCATTACTTTGGTTTTTGATTTTGTTGCTAGTGAACAATGGGAAGATTGGCCATTCGGTCGAAATTGATTAATTTTTGTTTTCAGGATGCTCTCAGGCATATTTTTGCTGGGAGGATCGTTGAAATACAGGATTGCCCTACATGGACTTAGTTAAGTTTTGTCTCCTATGCCAGCAACAAGATGGTTCTCATGGATGAGTCTCTTCAATTGCTTCATGTTGTTGAGACCCTGGAATTAAGTCGGAACCGTTTTGCGAAAATTGCCAATTTGCACAAGTGTATGTAGTTGAAGTATTTAGACCTTGGATTCAACAGTATTCAGACAATATTGTCATTAAATGAGGTGGGATTCATTTCAGTTCTTGTTTCAGAATTAGACTGTAAGAGTTGGTTATGTAAATCACAGTTTCCAATATTGTTTGATGGAATTATCTGTTGGAGTACATCCTCATGCTTAGAAGTAGAACTAAACCTATTTTAGATTTCCAATAGGTGTAATTGTGTTTTATGTTATTAAATTTTTCATCTCAACATGCGTAAATGTTTCCTGTCTTCTTTTTTCACCATCATTCATTTTGGTTGGAGCAGGTCATAGCTCGGATCAACAAGCTTATTCTTATAAATGATGCCTTGACAACACTGCATGGGATTGAAAATTTAACCACACTCGAAGGCCTAGATCTCTCATTTAACATGATCTCCAATTTTGTTAAGATTGAGTTGTTGTCTAGTCTCCCTGTTCTTGAAAGTGTCTGGATGGAAGGAAACCCGATTAGTTGTGCTCATTTGTATCGGGAATAAGTTTTTAGCTTCTTTTCCAATCCATATAAAGTAAGTTAAGAGATCCATATTCTTTGATTTCACCTCTTTATGTATTTCATTATCATGTTTTGGAAGATATCTTCTCTTTGTCCATTTCATGACAACCTTTAGTGGCAGAGAAGGGATACAAATTTACTCACATTTATGCTCTCTTACTCTTATATATTCCAACAACCACATCATTCTTCCTTATCGTCTTTAATTTGAGGGTTTAATTCTCGGGAATAGTGTTCTTTCCTAATAGCTCAATTTGGAAAACCATTTTAATTTTGCCTTCATAATCTTTTGCAATTTGTGGGAATAAATTTGAAGGGATATTCAAGTTTGTGTCATGCATCAACTGATTACACACATATTATTTTTGAGGTGTAACTTTCTATTTGGTCACTGCACTAGTTGAAATTAGATGATAAAGCGATCCGTGGGAGGGAGGACTGGACCATTAAAGTAATTGTTGCAAGAAGACTGATGCAACGACCTGACTATGGGTTCTATGCTCCTGCAAAAGGTGAAATTCAATTAGATGTGAAGAGTGAGTTGAGAAAATTTAGTGAACAATATGAAGCCAATAGCTCCGGTGATACCAAGTCAAATGCAAAGGTAAGTCATGCAAAATACACCTTTCATGCTCATCATTATGAAAACCGGATTTCAGTGTTTCCGTTTGAATTTGCATGCTATTTTATTAAAAACAATATCTATTTCCATGTTCAAACGACTTTAAAGTTTAAACATGTTAACATTGTTTTTTTTTCGTGGTTCTTGTTATGTTTTTTTTCTCTTGTCTGTCATTCTAGTGATTATTTCACTCTTTAAATTTGTTCTCTTGTAGAAAAGGAAATCTCGACTTGCTACAATTGAGGATCCAGAACATAAGAGATATTTGATTTTTGAAGGCGTTGAATAGGATGGTTCTTCTTCACCTGTGCATGAAAGTGAAATCTAGAGAAGGGATGAAAAATATATTGGTGAAAATGATAGGGCAGATGCCTTGGTTTTATTTGACAGAATAGAACTTCTCAAGAAAGAGGATCCAAGTGCATGGTTCCAAGAATTGAGGGACTTGTTGTACCCGACTAATGTGGATAAAGAGGGTTATGGTCAAGGTACTAATTTCAATTCCAAGATTAGAAAGCCTCATACGAGAAGGCGACAGAAAAATAGGGTGGATGATAGTAGTTCTGAAGTAAAGATAGAGGGAAAGGAAGGATCAACATACCACTGTGATAGAGATATTCCAGAAGTAGAATTGCAACATATGAGAGATAATGTGGCTGATGCTGGTAAAATTGTGAATGAATTACAAGAGAATGGCTTATTGGGAAACTTTTCTCAAAAGGGGAAAACTGTATCCAATTCCTTTGTAAAGCATGCCACTTCACTGCACCGTTGGATCAATTCACAAATTAGAGAAATTGATAGCTCTGAGGAGCAATCAAAGGTTCTAATATCCAATATTGCAGGGAAGTTACCCAGAGATGGCATGCCTTATTCATTTGTACCCAGTACTGTGGAAAATGAAGAAATGTGCTCAGGTGAAAGCTTTGGTTCACTAAAGACTATTGAGGAAAAAATTGAATCTGATTCCTCTTCATTCTGTCTTTCTTCTCCTCCCCACTATCAGGAATATATACTACATCGCCGCCAAAATCTGGAGGAAGAATTCATGCAGCTTTCTCTGGACTCATACTTTATAGCTTCATCATTTGACAGTGAGTCTAGTAGTGATGACCAATATTTATCTAACCAAGTAGGCTACGCATGACATGATACAATTGCACCACCCAAGAAAAGATGAAAGGGCAACACTATACATGGACATGGCCACGCAAACAACGAGCTGTCACTCAGGGGATCGTGTGAAGGTGGGGAAATGAAGGGGATCTCCTAACAACCACTGCACCAAAAAGCAAAGAACAAAAAATAAATATATATATACACTTACAATACAGTAATGCAGAGGAACCCTCAAACTCAGAAACCTTAAATAAACATAAGGAGGAATTAATGAAAAATTTAAAACTATGAAGAGGAAAAAATTCGAAGTAAGAATAGACCTTTGCTCCACCGAGCTCCTTGAGTAGATTCTATTGGAGCTGAGCAGGTGACATTAGAGGAGATGTGAAACCACTCCATCGTTTAAATATAGGAGCAATCTCAAATCAAATCAGGCGAAAAATACCTCACACAAGAGATCTCAGCTTGCAAAAAACATACAATGTTGCTGTGAGCTGCAAAAGAGCGCCACGAATGATATCTTCCAGCTCTAGTGTTCATAGTCGGAATATTTGACAGAAAACTCCAGGCAGGGGAAACCTTTTATAGCCTGAAGCAAAAAATGACCGAGGAAATCCTCTCTAAGACTTTATTCATCTGAATCTTCTTGTGGGCCTGGGTGGTTAGGGGTGTTGATGTATATGTAACTTCGGAATGTATTTCACATATATGTATATTGTATTCCTATAGAGATGTTATTATTCCTCTATACGGAAGTGTTTGTAATCCTATAGAGATGTTATTATTCCTCTATATGGAAGTGTTGTCACTTATATTGTAAGTGTCGTAACTTATACTTGATGGGTTATTAGACCACCTTGTTGGGGTCGGCCCTGTATAAGTCATGTGGGTCGAAGGGTTATTAGACCACCCTATTGGGGGTCAGCCATGTGGGTCAAAGGGTTATTAGACCACCCTATTGGGTGTCGGCCCAGTCAGCATTATGTTAAGTGGTTAAGTTGAGGCCGACCTAGTTGAGTAAAGGTCAAGTCAAGTTAGTGTATAAATAGAGAGTGTGTCTCTCTCATTTTACACATTCTATTCTCTCACTCACACTTGGGAGAGTGGCGCACTTGTGGAGGAGGAGGCTCTGCTGCTAGGAGAAGACTATCTCTTGTATTCTAGTTGTAGCATTGCTCTATCTATCTCTGAGGAAGTTATTGGGGTTTTTCACCTTTATGGTTTTCCCCAAGTAAACTCTGTGTCTCTTGTGTGCTTGCATTATTGTGTCCATGATTGATATGCTGTATATTTGTTGTACATGTTGCTCTCTCAATTAAGATCCTAGATCAGATTGAAGTAAATTCTGAAAATTTAACATGGTATCAGAGCTAGCCTTAAAGAAGGAATGATATGGCATGTATGACACTTGTTGCACTTACGATGCTAGGGCTTGATATAGCAAAAACCAGTCATCGTAGCACTTCCGCTATAAATCCGTTTTGGTGAAGTTTTCGGATCTGAAACTTTTATGGGTTGAATATTAGATCCCCATGTACCTTGTGTCCAAAGGAAAACCTCTAATTCATTGTACTTTGTGATTTATGAGTTGTACAATATAGGGTTTCTGCCTCTTCGAGATCTGAGTCAAATTCAGGTGACCATGGGAAAAAGGTCATAACCTGGGCTAGGACGCTCCAAATGTAATTTCGTAAAAATTGACAGGTATCAAACAGACTGTACTATCTCAGGAAAAGTTTTCATAGGCCGAAGTTGAGCCAGTGACACGTGGAACTCCGTACAAGTTCGCTCTCCTGTATTATCCCATAAACAGGTCACGTTGCGACACTTGGCATAACTCTCTCTCAGAGAATCTTATTGAGGTCAGAACAATTGGGATGGAAAGAAAACAGGTTGGGATAGCTCAAAAAAATGTTTCAGAGGCCGAAGTTGAACAAGTGACACGTGGCACACCGTACAAGTTCGCTCTCCTGTATTATCCCATAAACTGGTCACGTTGCGACACTTGGCATAACTCTCTCTCAGAGAATCCAATTGATGTCAGACCTGTTGGGATGGAAAGATAACAAGTTGGGCTATCTCAGGAAAATTTTACAGACCCTATGGATTGAAAATTTCGGAGTTACACCAGAAACAATCAGGTACATATTTCTATCAAAACGAAATTATTTTTGAGTACCTTCATTCATGGCTTCCAGAATTTAAGGCTTCGGAGAAAGTTGGAATTTTTGTAATCGGAGACCACGACTGGATGCTACTCATCAAAATCGAAATTTAGAGACCAAGATCATATTTTTTGGTTGGGCAGAAGGCTGCGCTTGATCAAACCCCAGTTTGGGACTTTGATCGGAAAGATGGAAAATTAGGGCTTCTGCAAAAATTGGAATTTTGGAAATCCGTGACCACAGCTGGAAGCTCCTCAGAAAAATCGAAGCTTAGAGTTTTGAATAAAATATTTTGGTTGGGTGAAGCTCCGGGAAACTCAATCCCTAATTCAGGGTCCTCCCTAGTGAATCCGGAAATCTAAAAGGCAACTTCGAGGGGTGAAACTTTGCAGTTTTCAAATTCTTAATATACCAACTTGATTAGATCATCAAGGCACATATTTCTATCCTTTGGGAAGTTTGAAATTCAAAGTTTGAATTTTTGAGGTTTCTTTGACAAACCCTAATCCAGCTCCAGGTCCAGTTCTTGCAAATCAAGTGGATTGGGTTAATCCTAGAAGAAGATGGATTGGTCACCTGCATACGTGAATAAGTTCCCATCTCAGAGGGAGATGAGGCTAAGGCCTTCCATAAGAAGATTACAAGCAATATTGACAGGTATGGCTTACAGGTATGTTTCATGGTTAAGTTTATCATATGTTTGTCTTCATATCATTACAGTACAATCTTGATTAATTACTAGACTTGTTGTATCACCTTAATAGAAGATATTCATTGATTAAGGTTTTGACACTTATGAATGTACTAATGCATTGTGATGTTGTATGAGGTTTATGTTGTCTGCTAACATAAAAGGTACACCAAGAAAGACAAATCATGTTCTATTTCAAGAACATATGATCATTGTGACATGAAGACAAATATTCATCCATTGTCATGGATCTCATAGAAGATCTACTTTCGAGGTATGTATAACTTGGTCCTACAATGGTTAACCTATGAGACATGTAGGTTACTAGCACAAGTCATTGAAGAGAACCAGAAGACATTATGCGGGTATGTTAGACATAACTAGCTAGCATGCTAATCTAGGTATGTTTTTCCTATATCAAGCTAGAATCCTACCTTGTGTTAGGATCTTATATTGTTGTGTTGTTGATAATGATTATTCATGAAGTCATAGGTTTGAATAGTCATGGATGTATGCATATTATGTTTCTTACCATAATTGATGATATGACTAACCAGAAGAATCATGAAGGTATAGGTTTGAGTAATCACCGGTTTATGCATTGATGATTTAACTAATCAGAAGAGTCCTATGATCAAATAAGAATATGCATGAGTAAAAGAAGACTTCCCTGAAACCTTGAATACTAATGTTTATTATCTGTGAATGATCATGAATATACATGTTTAAGATTATTATGTTTTGATAGTATTAAGATTATACTAATAAATGTGTGATTATGTATGAGACCTCAAGGATAACACAATGATGATACTAATAAGCATGCATAGTGATTAAGGATGGATGTAAGTTGAAGGACAAGTAATCCAGGAAGCAAAGATCAAGAGGGAGCACACTCCAGTTGTTCCTGCAAGAAAGCAAAGGAGCACACTTCAGTAGTTTTTGCAAGGATGCAGATATTCATAGGGAGTTGACCACTTCTCACAATCCACATCAGAATGGAGTTGCAGAAAAGAAGCAAAGATTGAGAGGGAGTCAACCCAACAATCAAACAAAGATAAGTATTTGAATTGTCATTTCTTACATAGTTGTTTGTTTAAATAATGTTATTCAATGATGTATATGCTTATGTTCCTAGAATTAGGTTGTGTATTATGCATATTAGAATAGTTGCATTGATGAACAATATACTACTAATATACATGGGTAAGTGGCCTATGGCACTGTACAACATTCCATTGCTACTTATCTAGAATGAAACCTCTTTGCTGACATGTTAGGAGTTGTGCACACTCTTAACAATGTTCTGGTAAAGATTGGAAGGCATCTAGAAAGTTACGAAATATGGATAAATGTTGTATTGAAGCATTGGCTAAGATAATTGCATGACTGTATGACATATTTCTTTATGTGTAAGAATTTGTTCTGAAAACTATGAGATGTTTTCTAATCATGCAATTTAACTTGTTGTGTAGGAAAGATCGTATACCATCACCTACAAAAAGAAGGACTACAACATTTGTTCAACAACAAAGTTATCTATTGAAAATATTGAAGATATTGAAGTTCCCAGGATCTGGGAAGAATGCCATGATCGAGGAGTACCAGTCGATCATGAAGATGTTTGGGATGCAGTCCCAAAGGGTAGTCTGTAGTGAATTCCAAGAGGATCTACAAGATCAATCATGTTGTAGGTGGTAGCATAGAGACTTTTGCTCTTGTAGCCAGATACACTTCCATTAGATCCGTACTTGCTCTGGCTGCAGTGATGAAGTGGAAGATACACCAGATGGATTTCAAGACAGCCTTCTTGAATGGTGTAGTTGAAGAAGAAGTATATGTGGAGAAGCCACTTGGTTCTGAGACACATGACAGGGAGTCATATATGTGCAGAACTTGGTATGGTAGGATAGACAACTTTCTATCCAGTTTGGGCTTTACCAAGAATAAATCGGATTCCGACCTTTACTACAAGGTTGAAGAAGGCAATCCAGTGATACTACTATGTGGATGACCTGTTTGTAACAGGTGAGGATAGATTGCTTGCCGACATGCAGCGGAAGCTTGCTGCCGAGTTCAAGTTGAAGAACTTGGGGATGATGCACTATTTGTTTTTGGCATGGAGAGGTGGCAGAGTGCAGATGGAATCTTCCTTGGACAAGGGAAGTATGTAGTAGAGATCCTGAAGAGGTTCGGGATGATGGACTGCAAGGCTATGGCCACACCTATGGCATCGAACCTAAAGCTTCTGTGTGATGCTTCATCTGAGTCGATTGATATCACTATGTATCGTCAGATGTTTGGGTCCTTGATGTACATGACAAACACAAGACCAGATATTTGCTTTGCGGTGAACACATTGAGCCAGTTCCTGATGGATCCGAGGAGTGTTCACCTGGTTGTTGTAAAGCATATTCTGAGGGGTACAGTTGATTATGGGCTCAAGTATGATGCGAATCAAAAGTTT
The DNA here is from genome assembly GCA_027924585.1 of Larix kaempferi. Lineage (NCBI taxonomy): Eukaryota > Viridiplantae > Streptophyta > Pinopsida > Pinales > Pinaceae > Larix > Larix kaempferi. The sequence continues at coordinate 33,793,361 of BSBM01000089.1, forward strand.
AACCTGCAGGGTTATGTTGATTCAGATTGGGCAGGTAGTGCTGTAGATAGGGATCAGGTGTGATCTCTTGGTTTAGCAGGAAGTAGTCCTGTGTAACACTGAGTACAACCAAAGCAGAGTATGTTGCGATGGATGAGCAGGTTGCAGATGTATTGACCAAGCCATTGGCCAAAGTGTAGTTTGAGTACTTCAGAGAGAGGCTTGGTGCACTTCAGATCGAGGTTCCTTCCAAAGGGAAGTGATGAGTCTGGAAGATGCAGATGCACATGAGCTTTTCTGACATGGTTGATGTGTTCTCCCATGGTCATGATGTAATTGCTGAGCCATTTTTCACATGGTGGTAGATGTGTTCTCCCATGGTGAAAAAGTAAGGGCTGGAGCCTTCCCTGAATGGTGGTAGATGTGTTCTCCCATGTCAGTGGTGTAAGTGTTGGATGATGTGCATCTGGGCTGTGCTTCGTGGACGATGAGATGATCTGAAGAGGACGATGCTATGATGATCAGGAGGATCATGGATGATGAGCATAAGGACGATGCTCCAGTTACTGCTCTATATGTATATGTACGCATCATGTTGGATGCTGGATATGATCAGTTGGATCATTTATATGTATATATATGTACGCATCATGTTTGATGTTGGTTATGATCAGTTGGATCATTTATGTATATATGCATCATGTTGGATGCTTGGACCATGTATCTGTATATGTATCAGGTGGATACTGAGATCATGTATGTTGATATGTATCAGGTGGAAACATTGTGTGGATCATGTATCTGTGTATGTATCAGGTGGATACATTGTATGATCAGGTAGATCATGTATGATGATATGTATCAGGTAGATACTTGGTATGCATAAGGTGGATGCGGTGTATGATCAGGATGATCATAGATAATGAGCTTCAGGATGTTGCTCCAGATGACATGCAGCAGGATGTTGTAGTGATGATGATTAGGTGTACATCAGGATGATGTATGATGAGTATCAGGATGATACTTTGTGGCCATGGATCAGGTTGTGTAGATGAGAATGTTTGGGAGATCCTATAGGTTGGAGTTGTGTACCCGTAACAGCCTGGGATGCTCTTTCAAGACATTGCTTTGGGAGGACATGTAATTTGTGCCCTGGGATATCTTCAGGTCAGAGTTGTGTACCCGTAACATCCTGAGATGCTCTTGTGAGGTTTTGTCCTATGGCATGTAATTTGCTCCTGGGAGATCTGGACAGGATGAAAAAAACCTCAGATGCTTCAGCCAGGTTTTTCCATGACCACATGTAATTTTCTCTTGGGAGATCTGGACAGGATGAAAAAGGCCTTAGATGCTTCAGCTAGGTTTTGTGGTGGACCACATGTAATGTGCTCCTGGGAGATCCGACAGGTAGAGCTGTGTTCTCGTAACAGCCTGGGATGCTTCAGCCAGGTTTTGTAGTGAGATCACATGTAATGTGCTCCTGAGAGATCTGATAGGTAGAGTTGTGTGCTCGTAACAGCCTGGGATGCTTCAGCCAGGTTTTGTGATGGGTCACATGTAATGTGCTCCTGGGAGATCCGACAGGTAGAGCTGTGTGCTCGTAAAATCTTGGGATGCTGCAGCCAGGTTTTGTGACTCACGTAATAAGTCCTGAGGATTCCACAGTATGGCCAGTGATGATGAACACTTGCAGGTGGTGGGCCTACATCCAGTATGAAAAAGGACTGGCTCTGTAGAACTTTCTATGACGAGTAGATTCAGAGATTGATTGAGATAGCAACAGCAGTGACGATGACGATGACTCGATGATGATTATCCAGTGACAATGATCCAGAGAAGAAGACTTGTGCTAGAAGACCTGTGTCGAGAAATACCTTCCTAGTTAAGAGGGAGTGTTGATGTATATGTAACTTCGGAATGTATTTCACATATATGTATATTGTATTCCTATAGAGATGTTATTATTCCTCTATACGGAAGTGTTTGTATTCCTATAGAGATGTTATTATTCCTCTATATGGAAGTGTTGTCATTTATATTGTAAGTGTCGTAACTTATACTTGATGGGTTATTAGACCACCTTGTTGGGGTCGGACCTGTATAAGTCATGTGGGTCGAAGGGTTATTAGACCACCCTATTGGGGGTCAGCCATGTGGGTCAAAGGGTTATTAGACCACCCTATTGGGTGTCGGCCCAGTTAGCATTATGTTAAGTGGTTAAGTTGAGGCCGACCTAGTTGAGTAAAGGTCAAGTCAAGTTAGTGTATAAATAGAGAATGTGTCTCTCTCATTTTACACATTATATTCTCTCACTCACACTTGGGAGAGTGACGCACTTGTGGATGAGGAGGCTCTGCTGCTAGGAGAAGATTATCTCTTGTATTCTGGTTGTATCATTGCTCTATCTATCTCCGAGGAAGTTATTCGGGTTTTTCACCTTTAAGGTTTTCCCCAAGTAAACTCTGTGTCTCTTGTGTGCTTGCATTATTGTGTCCATGATTGATATGTTGTAGATTTGTTGTACATGTTGTTCTCTCAGTTAAGATCCTAGATCATATTGAAGTAAATTTTGAAAATTTAACAAGGGGGGCTGTGCCACTGTAGGAAGGTTTTGTAGACAGTTCATCTCCTCTCCACTAGGGTTTGCAACACCAGGGTGTGGTAGGGTTTGTGAAAATATTAGCATAATCCCCGCACCTTCTATCAAAGCAAGAAAAACACCACCAAATAAAGCGGACCTGGTAACCGCCCTGGCCCCTAGAGCATTTGGACAAACCCTTTGGCAGTGGCTACGAAAATTATAGAATTCCAAGGTCTCGGTTTGCCTAATTTACATCATTGAGCAGAACAAAGACCACCCTCAAACTCTTAAGCTTCTGGCGAGATTCTGATCTCGAGACCAAGCCACTACAAAAGGTTTTATAGACTATTCATCTCGTCTGCACCTGGGTTTACTCCACACGGGTCTACCATGTAGTGCAGGTTTTCCCAAAACTCGAATGACAAGCACCATAACTTCAGGAGCACGCTATCCATGTCACTGAAAATCACAGCCTAGTAACTTCGGACGCACGTTATCCATTCCGCCAAAAATCACTCTTAAATGGTAAGTTCCCTACAATAAATTACCCGCAAATTGACGGAAATGGTGAATCTGATGTAAAAATGGAAAATGCACGTGGCGAGATTTTATTAGCTGGATAGACGAGGAATCCTACTACAGGAGGATGGATCGTCTTCACAGAAAGAATGCCTTCGGCGTAAAAATGTAAAAACATAAGTAGACAACAACAATAAGAATAGAATACGAGATTAATGTCGAAATCTTGGTATCTTCAATATTTTATTATTACTTGGAAAAAAATAATTATAATTCTTTCTTCTATCTCTTCCATGTTACAATGTCTAGGGGTCACTCCCCTTTTCTACTATACATATGATGGTTTCAGAAGGAATTGAATTACACTAGAAGGGTCTAGAAATTTTTTCCTCGGTAGATCTGACTTCGAACTCCTAGAGGAGGGGCCACCCTCGCATGCCTGATGTATACAAGCAACACATGGGCCTAGTCAAGAGATCCATAGGAAGAATATTGGATATTTAGATATTGGATTCATCTCCGAGCATTCTCCCACTTGAAGTCAATATATATGAAGTTCCTTACCAATGTTTTCCACCTATATGCCATTTCCCAATGTTTACTTCATCACATTTTCAACAAGCCCATAGAAGTTTTGAGCCATTCAAACTTCTCTGTCCTAATCGGCTTCATAATGATATTTGTAGTATTCTCATTAGTATCAATTTTCTCCAACAATATCCTACCTTCTTCCACCACTTTCCTTATGAAGTGGAATTCAATATCAATATGATTTGTGTGATCATGAAATGATGCATTCTCATCACTAAGTGAATAACACTTTGAATATCACAGTTCAAAGTGATATTCCCATCTATCATATATCATTCGCTCTAGTCCATGTTGTCTCTTTACCGGGCTTGGTTGCTTCCACATATTTTGCTTCGGTGGTCAATAAATACACCGCTGGTTGCAACTTAGATGTCCATTTTACAGCTCCGCCAACAAGAGTGAAAGTATATCCCGCAATAGACTTTCATCCATCTCTGTCTCCACCAAAATTAGAATCTGGAAAACCTTTAATTTGTAACTCTATTGATCTGTATCAAATAGTAGTGTTTGAAGTGCCCCTCAAATATTTGAGTATCCACTTCACATCATTCCAATGCTCCTTACCAGGATTCGCCATGAACCACCTAATAACTCCCACTACTTGAGAAATATTTGGTTTGGTGCTCATTGTGGCGAACATGAGGATCCCTACTACTGATGAATATAATACACGAGACATGCTTGTCTTCTCTACTTCTGTGCTAGGAAACTATTTGAAAGACAACTTGAGGTGTGCGGGAAGTGGGGTGATAACTGGTTTTGCATTCTGCATATTGAATCTTTGTAGAATATTTTCTATATTTGAATTTTAACCTAACTATATATTTCTACCTATTTTGTCCCTATGCATATTCATCCTTAGGATTTGATTTTTTGATCTGAAATCCTTCATTTCAAATGTCCTAAACAACTAATCCTTGAGATCAATGTTTTTCTTCATGTTGGGGCCTACAACCAACATATCATAAACATACAACAACAAGATAATAAAAGGGATGATCCATGAAGCTAGTTCACGATTTTTGGTGAGTGAAGTGCCAAAAATTTGTGTTGCGGACCCTCAATCGAGGTATTTTAAAGCCCTCGATCGAGGTATTAAAACCTCGATCGAGGGTTTTAAAATACCTCGATTGAGAGATTTAAAAGACCTCGATCGAGGGTTGAAACAAGGCCTCAATCAAGCTATTAAAACCTTGATCGAGGGTTTAAACAAGACATCAATCTAGCTTTTGAAAGCTCGATCTAGCTTTTGAAAAGCTTGATCTAACTTTTGAAAAGCTTGATCTAACTTTTGAAAAAAATAAAAAAGGCCCGCAACTTGGCCCTCGATCGAGCAATTTGCTCAATCGAGGGCTTGAACATACCTCGATCGAGGTCTATGTAAAAATATCGATCGAGGTCATATTTAACCCTCGATCGAGGTATTTTAAATACCTCGATCGAGGGCCTAAAAACAGGCCGATAGCCGTTTTCACTGCAGAAAGAAAGTTTTGCCTGCCTTTCAGAGGCTTAAACTATGTCATTAAATGAACATTAATGGGCGTACTTGAAACCATTGGATTCGTCAATGAATCCTCTATCCATATACATAAAATTTACGAATTTTTATCTTCGTATGTCTTTTGTTTTTAAATTTCTACTAAAAATTGCCCTAAAAAACCCTCCTGACAACTTCGATTGAGCTCAAAGATAAATCAACAACCTTCAAAATACACATCCAAAAAATTTGAAAAAATACACAAGCTCTAGATAAGTGCGTCGTCTTCAAAAGGGTATTTTTAGTTTTGCAAATTATGTAAACAATCAAAAGATTTGGTGCACACACACACACATGTGAGCAAAATGTGGCTGGAATATTCATTGGTCAGTTTCAAAAAATAATAATAAATATAATTTTTTGAGAAAAATTAAAAGAAAAATATGTAAGGACTAGTGCATTCTATCTAGATCATGTTCACATATTTTATTTTTTAAAATTATTACTTTAACATTAAATTATTGTGCACACACACAAACTACTTGTTAATTGCTCTTCAAATTTTTAAGTACACACGTCTCATTAAATGAAAGTTTGACACGATAAATGACATTGGTATATTTCGAAAAAAAAAATCATTGGAAAGATAACATAATTCTCTACATTTTGTTTTTTAACCGCATGTCAAAATTCATGTGGCAAATATGAGTTTCGAGGGCTTCAATTTAATACATGGTTACAATTTTCGTTTTTCATTGTCATATTTGGCCAAAAATAGCTACCCATCTTCATGGAATCACCCAAAACTGCCATCAGTAAACCTCTCATAATATGCACAATAGTTAACTCCATTTCTATTGAAATCTTGGCTCTTCATAAAGGTGTCAAATTTTTTGTACCACATCCTTGGCACTTGTTTCAATCCAAACAAATATTTCTTGAGTTTGCAAACCAAATGCTCTTTTCCTCTTTCTTTATGGTCCTAAATCCAATCCATATAATTTTTTTCATTAAGATCACCATGCAAGAAAACAATTTTTGAATCCAGTTGTTCCAACTCTAAATCATGTGTTGTTACGAGTGCAAGTAAAACCATTACAGTAGTAAGCTTCACTATTGGAGAAGAGGTTTAATTAAAATCTATACTTGACTTCTGCACATATCCTTTTTCTACCAAGCGAGCTTTATAACGTTCCAACAACATATAAATGTTCTTCTTTACTTTATATACCCACTTATTTCCAACAACATTTCTTCCCAGTGGGAGATCCACAAGTTCCTATGTTTGATTCCTTTTTAATGCTTTCATTTCTTCAACCATGGATTTCCTCTATATATCTACATTCTCAGATTCTCTAGCTTCTTGAAATGAAGTAGGTTCACCATCATTAGTTAAGATAGCAAAAGAAGACTAAAAATAAGGAGAATACCTTTCTATATGTCTCTTGGGATGCATAAATATTCTAAGTTGCGATTGTTGAACTCGTTATTCTTCATGTTGATCAAAAGCTTCATTTTTATCTTCACTCATTTTTAATTCAACTGGTTTAATATTATGTGATTGTTGTACTGTAATACCCTTGGTCAAGACCCCTGAAATGATCTTAAGTACAATGTGAATACTATTATGTAATGCCTGGAAGACGAGACAATTGTACATTCCGACATTATAATAATAATAATAATTATAACTGGTTGTGGTTGAGACAGAACATTGAAAAGATCGGGGACTTGTGTATTCACCAGATTCAACAAGGGGGTTAAAAGGCCTTAGGTGGGGAAACCTTTGCTATGACCCTTTTATAATCCTAAGTTCCTTAAAATACCCAAATTTTTGGCTAAGTCATGAATTCCATGACTTAAGACTTAGGTTTAAATCTTAATAAATGAATATGTGGGATTAAGGGAAATGTTTATGTGTGTTAATTAAAAGAGAAAAATGTGGGTCTCTTTGAGAGCCCACATGGTTTAAAATTGTCATGCATTTAACTTATGCATGCAAAAAGTAAACTAATTAAAAACAAATTATATGTGCTGGGAAGAAGTAAAAAAGAAGAAGACAAAGATATAAGTTTTGGTAGAGAGTTGGCAGAGCTGCAAGTGCACAAGCACATGAAGAAATTGAGTCACGAGTAGAGGAAACTTTGGCGATTGAACCTTCCTTAATTATCTCTGAACCTTTGAATGTTGAAGGTTTTTTTACTACTGTTTTTTGGTCAAGAAAATGGTGAATTGAACATAAAATGTTATGGTACTAGATTTCATATGCATTGGTTTTAAAGCAGTGATGGTTTTCACTATGGTGTGATTGGAATGAAACCGGGATGGGAAGTGTATGGTTTGGCATGGAATTGGCTTAAGCATGTATTTACTGGATGCCTGGAAGTTTTTGTGAACCTCTGAAAATCGTGAGAAATTACCCATGATAATCCTGTGATGGAATGATAGTGGGTGGAAGGAATGATTTTCTGGTGAATTCACAAGTCCCACCTCGAGGGTGGTGTTCCGTTGAGATATTAATGAGAAAAAATACCTATGGTTGGGTGGAGTGTGGATTCCACGAATCCAGTTGCTTGTGTTAATCCTTTTTGCAGATATGTTTATTTCCTAGAAATTCTGTTTAAATTTCTGAAAGGATAATTAATTATTTACGGGTTGAATATTTGCATGATTTACTTGTTAATCTTCCTGAGTTTGGATACAAGATAGGAATTTACATTTTATTTCATTTGATTCACGGGCACGAAATAAGTGCAAGTTTAATGATGCGATATTGCTTCGAAATTTATGCAAGCTTGTTCTTTAATTAAGTCGAAGAAAAAAATCATTTCCTGTAGAAATTGTTTATTTCTGGGTTTGAAAATGTAATGTTTAATTAAACTTTTTCGAAGAGAACATAGCTTGGAAAAATTAGAAGGATGGACAATTAATTATTGAAAATTTTATCCATTTCTATTATTTTTCATTAATTTAAAACTTTATGGAAAAAAGATAATTTTATTGCCCAGTGATAATGCTAATTTTACCGCGTAGTTTTGTTTTACCACGCTTCCTAAGTCGAAGGAAATGATTATGCAATTCAATAAGGATTATTATTGGGAAGAAAGTAGTTCATTAAATAATGAATGAAGTGGTTGGTAAAATTGTTCGACTAAAATTTGAAAATTATAAGTCAAAGATAATTGGGAAAAGAAAGTTCTATGTTATATAGAAATGGTTTGGTATAATTATTTAATAAAGTTTTGTTGTTTGAGTCGAAGATGGGTTCGACCTATTTTTGTCTAATAGGTAGATAACCATAGGATGATTTGATCATAAAAACCAAAGTTGTTTTGGGTTAATAAAACCACAGGCTGATTTGTTCTAATTAAAGAGACTAGATGTTTAAGTCTAAGTATTAGGTCGAAGCTCCATAGTAGAGTAAATGACTAAGTATTAATTATCTTATTTAATTAAATTATAAACAATATCTTGAGTTAAGCCATGTTTTTAGAGCTTTGTAATGAGTGGTATTGTTGATTTGAAAACCATGGGTTGGAATGGTATAACTACAAATTTATGCTTGAGTCCAAGTTAGACACATCTCTCTCTCTCTCTCTCTCTCTCTCTATATATATATATATATATGCTTAAGTTGAATTTATATAAATTGACCATAGTCGATGGAGGACTTAGTTAGACAAATATTTGTTTAAATCGAAGTCGACTATATATATATCTAAAAGCTCACTATTTCACAACTCAATGGTTGAAGCTCACTATTTTCACAACTGTCCGGTGAGTCGATTAACCGACTGACCGCACTAACTCGACCGTAGTCAGTGGAGGACCTAGTCGACCAGTTGACTAGGCTCATCTAACATAATTTAAGATAAATGGTCGGAGTTCCTAATAATAATTTTTTATAAGGAAAGGTTTAGAAATATTGTTTATGGGCCAAAATTTATTATGGTCCAGTAATCTTATTTAATAAAAATACCCTAATTTGGTATTATTATGGGTGCATAAATATATGTCTTAATCTTTTTATTTAACGTGAAATTTGCTATGCAATAAGTTTTGAAAAGAAAAGTTTAGGTCGAAGTTTTGTTTATCTTTGACTCAATTAACGAGTATACAAATAAATATAGGCATGCTAAATTAAAATATTTATAAATGACTATGCTCTAAATATGTGTGGTTAATGTCTAGTCTATAAGTTAGAGTTTTACTGTGCAGTTCTTACTGCACAGCGAATTATTATTAATTGTGCAGGGGCGCATTAAAATATTTTGCATGAACATTATTAAATAAATGTCTCATAGATTATACTATGCTTTTGATATGATGAGTTTTATGTATTTGTTAAAAGATTTAATGGGTAAGTTTTGAAATTTTTTATGCTTCCGCTATTTTATTTTATAGTTGATATGCACTATAAAATGCATTTTTCAAAAGGGTGTGTTACATGTACCTCCTTCCTTTGCATGGATTTTTCATTAAAAATAACATTTCAGCTAACAATTACCTTGTGCTTAGTAGGATTCCACAATCAATACCCCATTACTATATTATCGTAACTGAGAAAAATACATTTACTTGACTTTGGGTCAAGGTTGGATCTCTTTTCTTTAGGCGCATGGGAAAATGCAAATGAGAATAATCAACTGGATTACCACACCAAACCTCTTGTGGAACCTTTATATCCAATGCAATTGTAGGTGATTTTTTAATTAGATACATAGTTGTATCAATAGACGTTTCCCATAATCCATTATCCAATCCAAACACGCTAAGCATGTTTCTTGCATGTTCCTGTGTGCGATTCATCTTCTCATCCACACCATTTTGTTGTGGTATATATGCATCATCCTTCTAGTGCTTAATTCCTTCCTACATACAAAATTTATCAAATTCCTTAGAGCAATATTCTCCCCCATTATCAAATTTGAGACATAAAATAGACTTTCCCAAATTTTTCTCTATTCCTGCCTTGAACTCTTTAAATTTTTCAAAGGATTTCGAATTCATTTTCAGAAAACACATCCACAATTTTCTATAATAATCATCTATAAAAGTAAGAAAATATATTCTAGCACCATTTATAGATAGAGTGGGGACTGATCCAAATATATTAGAATGAACAACTTGCAAAATATTAGAATTTTTACTAGATCTTGAAGTAAAGTAATCTCTCTTCTGTTTACCAAAGATACAAATCTAAATCATAATACTGAATCCTAGAAAACATACCTTGATCATGCAGCGTTTTCAAATCTTTTTCACTCATATTTCCAAGTCATTGATGCCACAATGTCACTGTATCCAAAAAATTTCCTAAGTTTGTTTCTCATGCATGATTTATTACTATATTACTTCACAAATGATACATGGTCCCACAATATTATCCTTATGTTATCATGAGGGATCCTTTAGTGATTTTGTATCACACAAGTCTAAATCATAAGAATGAATCCTAGAAAACATGCATTGATCATGCAATGTTTTCAAACCTTTTTCATTCATATGTCCAAGTCATTGATGCCATAATGTCACTGTATCCAAACAATTTCTTGAGTTTGTTGCTCATGCATGATTTATTACTATATAATTGCAAAAATGATACATGGTCCCACAATATTCTCCTTATGCTATCACAAGGGCTCCTTTAGTAATTTTGTATCAACTGTCACTAAAGATAGTAGAATACCCCAACTTATCCATCATCTTGGTTGAGAGAAAATTCTACTGTAGATTTGGTACATGTTGTACATTACACAACTTCCTTTCCCTACCATCATCCATATTGATCTTAATGTCCCCTCTTCCCACAATTTATAAAGGATGATCATCACCCAAGTAGACCATTACACCACTGTAGGGATGATATTTGGAAAAACAGTCTCTATGTGCAGGCATGTGGAAAGATGCACTTGAGTCCAAAACCCAAGTATATCATAGATATATGTTGTTATGAAGACAGAAAGAATCACATGTTATTGTCTCTTCTAAATTTAATGTACTAGCTTCAACTCATGGTTGATCTAGATTTACATCCTTCTTTTCCTTCTTCAGATACGAATTGTCCTTCCTCGATTTCCTTGGTTTCCCACAATTATAGAACTCCCCTTTCTTGAATCCTCTAGACTTGGATCTAAACGGTGATCTCCCTTGTTGACCCCTTTCACTAGATCACCCTCTCATAGATAGGGCTTCACTAGTAGAGGGATCCAAAGATGATTTTCTTCTCAAATTTTCTCCTAGAAAGTAAGCTACAACATCATCAAATTTCAAAGTTCCTAATGATGATTTGGTGATGGTCACCACCATATGATCCCATTGTAGAAACCACCTTTCTGTCCAATTGTATCCAGTCCTCATCTATCATGCCACTCAGTTTTTTCACAAGCCCTTTCAAGGATAGGGATTTGTCATTCTAAACCAACAAATCCTCCACCTTCATTTTCCATAGGGAGAAATTCTTTCCATCAAACTCCTCAGTCTTGAACTTGGTTAAACCTTCTGTCATTGTTGCAGCTCCCACTCACATAAAACCCTATACCTGTGAGTTTTTCAGGATTTGATACCATATGTTAGAAAAATATAAAAAAAAGAAGCAAACAACAATAACAATAGAACATAGATTTACATGGAAACCTTGTTGTTTGCATGTAAAACCATAGGGCAATGATAGCTTAATCTTTTATTATTACTCAAAGAAAATAACTTACAAGGATTTCTTGTATCTCTCTTGTGTTACAATGTCAGGGGGTCACTCCAATTTTATACAATACATATGAGGTTTCCAAAAGAAACCTAAATACACATGTAGAGTGCACATGCCTAATTAAGATATCTATAGGAAGAATATTGGAGATCTAATTATTGGCTTCATCTTCTAACAAACCAATATTTGAGAAACATTTTGCTTATATTGTTTATATGAAATTGTGGTGAACTATGGGAAGAATTGTTGGGGCAACATCTCATGAAAAGTACTTCTTTTTCAACTATGCATTCTAGACTATGATCATAATGAAAAGATTTTCCTCATTGTAGTCAGTGCAATGCGCTAGATCAATTGGTGGAATAAAATGTGTCAATATCGAATGGACAAGTTATGTAGAAAGGCTCAAAGAATGGATTTTAAACTTTCTTGCTCTTAACATGCCATTAATTTGTATTGAAGAGTTTTTTTGGGTTACAAGTATGTCACAATGGAAATTACTATTCAAATGGAAAATATTTCAACAAATGACAATAAGAAATTAAGGTCATTTAACATGAATAGAAAAAGAAATCGCCTCTGAGATGATGCTCTTTGCAAAAGATTCCAATTTTCTTTTAGATGGTCATTCAAAGGATCAATGAAAGTTGAAAGGCCGTTGTAGAGATTGTAAAAGCCCATTTGGCTTCCACACATGATGTTCTTGAACAAGTACATTAGGTAGAATCAAGGCTAATTGTTGTTGCATTTGCATGTAGAAATATTTACAGGCATTGCTAAAATATCAGTGAAATAAATGCAAAGTGCACTAGAGATTATTTTATGGCTCTAAGATGTAATTGGAGGTATCTTTAGGAAAATTTCAAGAAGTAAGTTCAAGATAAAGTACTTTGAGGAACATATAATATCAGAATAGCATATAGATGTTGTATTTATGTTTTTGAGCTATAGTTTGTACTTGTATTTTGATAACATGAAGTGATATTAGCTACCACCGAGACAACTGCATAATAATTAGGTGCTATGATGATGCCATATTCGTTCAGGTAAATAAACATAATTGGTTAGAAACAAATGTAGAGTGATTTAAAAATGGAAACTTGGAATAAGATAGTTAAATAGAAGATATAGTATGCACCTACTTGATGATTATATAGGAAATAGTCCAAGAACATGGACAATTTCAGCATAGGGGTTTGTACTAGACAATATGTAGGCAAAGACAAATGATATCTAAAAGAAAAGCAAGCATGATTGTAAGAAAAATAGTTTATTTTCTTTAGAGAAAAGGATCTTAGAAGACAAGGAAAATGCATTTGTGTTTGCAAGGCCATACCATATTTTATTTTATTTTCTTTGGCTAGGCTTTGTTTAGCTTCTTTCTTGTCACAGGCTTTGTAGGAAGCATTGAAAAAGTTTCATTATCTACGATTCATAGAAGTATACAATGACTACATTTAATCCCTTGTGTACAAAGTGTGCATAAGAAGACCATGTCTAGTAGATTTTGTGGTGTTCTTAACATTGAAATTACTTGAAACAACATAGGATATATAGAGGTTTATGATCTAATAAACTAGAAATTATAGTGCAAAACAACCAAACACAAGACAATACAAAATATAGACGTTGCAAAAATAACCCATGTATTATGATAATCAATTTAGGAAGCAACAAGCGACACTCACTCGCCTCTTAAAGTTGGGCAACATAAATCTTGCAAAAACAATCCATAGCCTTCTATCTCTTTAAATAAGATTTTAATATCCCAAAACAATAACTATTTGACTTGGACCAATAATTAATGAGTACCAACTACCTAATGGGCCTTCATTAATATAAAGACCTTTTTCAAATTAATTAATTGTTCACTACTAACTACTCAGCCTAATTAAAAAATAATAGCTACATACATTATTTGACTAACTCATAAAGTAAGGTGGTTAGGGTAAAACTCTAACAGATGTATTGAACATGGAGAATGATAGTTTAACTTTAATATGAATAAATTTTTCCAGTGCATAAAGTAAATATTTGTTTATACTTGTTTTTTAACACTGATCTTATATACATTAACTGGGAAACTTTCTTGGGTGCGCAATGATAGTTTTATAGCTATATATATATATAACATCAAACTGATGATAAATGTAAAATATACATGTCTAGTCCACCCTCGGAACCATATCATGATCACTATTTGTCGACCCACTAGATGTATCAACACCTCCAGCATGAGGCATGATCAGTACCTCTCCTAGGAAATAAACTAGAATATAGATCAACAAAAAATACATCTCTAGGAATCTGGATAATCTCACCCGATCTGAGCAACCTCTTCAAAGTTGAGGGGACAAGTGGATGAGGATCATAGGGAGTTGATGGATCTATAGAGGATGGTCTATTGGATAGGTACAATGTTGGATCAGAAGCTATATCGGTTGAAAGAGGGGGAGGTGGAGGAGATGTCTGATACGATAAAGGAGGATCTGGAGGGGGTGGATGAGATGTTGGAGGTGGAGGTTGAGGAGTAGTTGCATGGGATGTGGAGGCTATGTCAGTAGTCAAAGGAGAAGGTGGAGTAGTAGATGTCGAAGCTGATGGAGGGGGAGTGGAGGTGGAGGAGGAGGTTGATGGTCATCCCTCCTAGCATCCAACTGAATGCGTGCACCAATAACATGCTACATCAACAACCTCATATGTTGATGTATTTGTAACTTCGGAAGATATTCACTTGTATATTACATTTGTACTTTATTGTATACCCAATGGAGATGTATTATTCCTTTGATTGGAAGTGTCGTTAGTTGTACTTGCAAGTGTCGCAAGTTATATTGTAAGTGTCGTAACTTACACTTGATGGGTTATTAGACCACCTTGATGGGGTCGGCCCTGTATGAGTCATGTGGCTTAAAGGGTTATTAGATAACCCTAGTGGGGGTCGACCTAGTCAAAATTATGTTAAGTGGTTAATTTGGGGCTGACCTAGTTAAAGTTAAAAGACAAGTGAAGTAGTGTATAAATAGAGAGTGTGTCTCTCTCACTTGACACATTCTCTCATTCACTCACTTCACACTAGTGAGAGAGAGGAGGAGTGCGCACAAGTGGAGGAGGATTATGCTGCTGAAGATATATATCTCTTGGGTTTGATCATTGTGATCCTTGTATTGGTGCTTATTCTATCTCTGAGGAAGTTGCGGGGTTTTTCACCTTCTTGGTTTTCCTCGGTGAAATGTTTTGTGTCTCTTGTCTCTTGTCTCTTGTCTCTTATGCTTGATATGTTGTACATGTTGTTATTTCATTTAAGATACTAGATATGTTGAATTAAATGATGAAAAACTAACATGGTATCAGAGCTATCCTGAAGGAAGGCATGGTATGGCATTTATGAGACTTGTTGCACTTGCGACAAATTGGAAGCTAGGGCTTGATATAGAAAAAACCAGTCATCGTAGAAATTTTTCCATAAATACATTTTGGCGAAGTTTCAGGATCTGAAAAATTCTATAGGTCATAGATAACATACCCATGTACTTTGTGTCCAAAGCAAAACATCTAATTCGATGTACTTTCTATTTTATGATCAGTATAATCTAGGGTTTCTGCCTCTTCCATATCTCAGTCATAAACAGGTGACCTAGGAAAAAAGGTCACAAATTGGGCTAGGAAGCTCCAAATGAAATTATCAAAAAAGTGGTAGTAAGGGAACAGGCTGTAGTTCAATAGGTCCGCTTTTTAGAGGCCTAAGTTGAACCAATGACACGTGGCACTCCATACAACTTCGCTATCCTGTTTTATCCCATAAACCGGTCACGTTGTGACATTTGGCATATCTCTCTCTCAGAGAATCCATTTGAGTTCAGAACTGTGGAGTTGGAAAGAAGACAGGTCAGGATACCACAGGATGAATTTTCAGACCTTGTGGATTCGTAATTTCATATATGCATCAGAAACAATATGGCATATATTTCTATCCAAACATAATTGGATTCTGAGCACCTTCATTTTTGGATCATCATTGCTGTGGGAAATTAGGGCTTCGTAGAAAGTTGAAATTCTTGGAATCGGAGACTATGGATGGAATCTCCTTAGAAAAATCAAAGTTTAGAACACAAGATCGAACCTTTTGGATGGGAAAAAGACTGAGCTTTATCAAACCCTAGTTCGGGATCCTGTCAAGAAGATCCAAAAGTTTCAAAGGAAATTTTGAGGGGTCAAATTTTGCAGTTTTCAAAATTGAAGTATACCAGCTTGATCAGCTCAGCAAGGCACATCTTTCCATCCATTCAAAAGTTTGAAATTCAAAATTTGAATTTTTAGAGTTTCTCTAACAAACCCTAATCTAGCTCCAGATCCAGTCTCAACAAATCAAAGTGGATTGGGTTATATTCATGTGCATCCACTTGTATCCAAACCATTGTGCTACGAATATGCACAAGAGCCCAAGAAACCATAATTTGTATTTTAAACCCCTAGCCTAGAAACCCTATCCTAGAAGCCTTATTTTGTATCCTAAACCCTAATTTGAATTCCAAACCTTAGAAACCATAGTTTGTAGCCTAGAGCTTACTTTGTGTTCAAAATCCTAGAAACCCTAGTTTGTATCCACTAACTATTGTTGACCAATCACTAATATCAATTATTCATTGTCACTGTTTCCCAAATTGGACCTTCACCATGCATTAGTGAATCTATATGTGATTTGTTTGTGCGAGGGATTTCTTAATTGGTGTTCAACTTGTGTGGAAATACTCCAGTTTAGTTGAACACATGAACTCTCACCAAGCTTCCTACCATGGTAATGAATCATCACTGCATGATATTCCATAACCACTTCATTCATATTAATGTTGCCATAAAAAAAACTTCATCCATCTTAGTGTCGTCATCAAAAAACATTTTCATCAGCCAGTCTCATTAGTTAACACACTTCATTCATCTATTTTTTGAAGAATCACAACAACCAACCCATGGAACCATTCCATAAGCTAGAATTATATGTTTTCATGAAATCCATCTACCCCACTAAAAACTAGAAAAACCCTAATATGGAGTCTACAGGAACCAACTAGGAATGCTTCTTACATAAATCCTCGATAATCCTCCCTACTTCGTATTTGCACCATATGTACCCTAAGTGATTTTTATTTTTGAATCACAATTAACCGTTAGTTTAAAAGGCATTAAGAAGGCATCACTTGATTTTAGGTTAAAAAATAATCTAAAAATAATAATGACATCAATTTTAATATTCCTTTGAACTCAATGTGAACTCGAATGGATGCTAACAATTACCCTTTAAAGTTATGAGTATAGTCATCTTTATTATTTTGTTGGATTTTTTCCTGTATAGTCATCTGTAGGTGTCCCTGAAAGCCTTTGGAGTGTGAGTTTAAATGGTCCATAGAATGGTGGTATTTGCTCGGATAAAAAAACCATCGACTCCGTTGGCTTCAGGACATCAGGATAGTGCTAGGGGTGCTCCTTTCCTTCGGTCCCATGGCTCAGGTGTCATCTTTTAGGTCCATTTTGGAAATTAGGGTTTTGCTCAATAAGGGTCTATGCAATTTTTGCACACAGGGGTCAAATTTGCAAAACATCAACCAGGTACTTATGGCTAGCGTTCCCAGCTGCAACCTTCCTAGACACACTTGCAAGAGGGCTGGTGCAAGGTAATGATACGCAATTATGACATGTTAGTTGCAATGACATTATGGAAAAACAGAAATATTATCATTAAAATGAATTATTAGAGGTAAATACAAAACTTTTTTGGATTAGGTGTAAATAGATGAAACGTAGAAAAACGGATGACCTTCCGGAATATATAACTTTTATTTATGGATAAGTGGTATAATCACCCCAAAATGTCATTATTCGAAGATTGGTATGTTATTTTTTTTCTCAAACATAATGCACATGTTTTTGTTGAGCCACCCGTTTGCTATGTAAATTTTCAATTTACAAGAAAAAAAAAATGTAGAGGTGTAGGCAATAGAATAATCTTGTGCGGGGCTATTTTTCCAAAATTTTAAAAGTCAATTTTATATATTTTTTAAATTACCGAAGTCAGTGAAGCCCTAAAATAACATGGTCAAGCGTTGAGCCACCATATCATGGTCTAAAAATATTCAAAATACTTTTTTTTTAGGTTGTAGGTATTTTTGTGCTTTTGTGCGGGTTCTCTTCCATTTTTCGAAATAGGTAAGCCAATCAAAAGTTATAGGCCAAATAAACGACCTATTTTTTTTACAAATTTGGCATAAGTGCAGTTAAAGATGAATTAAAAATAGAAGACAACGACAGATCTATTAAAAAATTATATATTTATAATATGCACACATAGCTCGACAAGCATGTGCAATTTCATATGCAGTGCACTCGTGGAGCTTATGTGGAACTAGTTGTGAAAAACCGAAAGTTACAGCATTTGATGTTTTCTGCCATAAATCAGGCATAAATCAGACCGAGCCTCAAGGTGCATTCCAAAACTAATTCCAAGCCTACAAGGGCGCTAAAAACAATTTGAATTCAGGCACGTGTGTGTGCAAATACGGGCACGTGCAAACATGCACACGTGTGACTGACAGCATGCACGTGTAGGTGTGCGCACGCGTTAATAACAACGCGCACATGTCTCTGCGCGTACGCGCTATTGTATGCCTTTGTATGGTTTATTGAATTTCCTTTGTCAAGGGGATATATGAAGTTGATGAAGATGTGATGATGAAGAAGATGACGATGATGGAGATGTTAATGAGGAAGGGGGAGATGACAATGATGTTGAATATGTTGATGATGATGATGATGATGATGATGATGATGAGATGATGGTGATGGTGATGATGATGAAGATTTTGATGATTATGACAATGGTGATGAAGATGACGATGAGGATGATGAGGGTGATGGTGATGATGATGATGATGATGATGATGATGATGAGGATGATGGTGATGAGGATGATGATCATGATGGTGATGAAGATGATGATGATCATGATGAATATGATGATGATGATGATGATCATGATGATCATGATCATCATCACCATCACCATCACCGTCACCATCACCATCACCATCATCATCAACATCTTCATCACCATTGTCATCTCCCCTTCCTCATCAAAATATCCACCATCGTCATCTTCTTCATTATCACCATCTTCTTCATCATTATCATCATCATCTTCATCACCATCGTCATCAACATCAACATCTTCATCTCCATCATCATCATATTCTTCATCCTCATCACCATCATCATCATCATCTTCGTCATCATCATCATCGTCATCATCAACACCATCATCATCATCATCCTTCTTCCTCATCTTCATCAACATCTAGGTCATCATCTTCATCGTCAACGTCATCATCATCATCATTATCATCCTCATCATCAACATTGATGGTGATGATGATGAAGATGATGATGATGATGTTGATGATGAGTTTGATGATCATCAACATCATCATCATCTTCATCATCGTACTCATATTCATCATCATCCACCACCATCATCATCATCATCATCTTCGTCATCACCCTCTTCCTCCTCCTCATCATCAACAACATCTTCGTCGTCGTCATCATCATCATCATCATCATCATCAATGATGATGACGACTATACGAAGATGATGATGATGATGATGAAGAAGATGGTGATGACGAGTATGATGAGGATGATGAAGATGACGATTATGATGATGAAGACAATGACCATCGTGACCATGATCATATGATGATGATGGTGAGGATGATGAAGATGGTGATGATGATGACTAATGAAGATGATGATGATGAATATGATGATTTTGATGATGATGATCATATTCATCATCATCATCATCATCATCTTCATCATCGTAATCATATTCATCATCATGCACCACCACCACCACCACCATCATCATCATCCTCGTCCTCACAATGATGATGATGACGATAATGTTGTTGATGAAGATGAAGATGCTGCTGATGATGAGGATGATGTGATGCATATTCGTCATCATCTTCATCATCAACATCATCATCATCATCATCATCATCTCCATTATTCATCATCATCATCATCATCTTCATCATCATTGTCGTCGTCATCATCATCATCATCATCATCATCATCATCGTCATCATCATCATCCTCATGCTCATCCTTACAATGATGATGATGATGATGATGATGATGATCATGCCATGGTTCATGTTGTGGATGATGATGATGTGTTGCATATTCACCATCATCTTCATCATCAACATCATCATCATCATCATCATCATCATCATCATCATCATCATCTCCATTAGTCATCATCATCATCATCATCATCAACATCATCATCATAACCATCTTCATCATCATCATCATCATCATCATCATCATCATCATGACGAAGATGATGATGATGATGACGACGATGAAGATGGTGATGATGATGATGATGATGATGACTAATGGAGATGATGACGAATATGCAGCACATCATCCTCATCATCATGATCCTCTTCATCATCATCAACACCATGATGATGATGATGAAGAATATGGTGATGATGCGTATGATGAGGATGATGAAGATGACGAAGACAATGATCATCGTGACCATGATCATATGATGATGATGATGATGATGGTGAGGATGATGAAGATGGAGATGATGATGACTAATGAAGATGATGATGATGAATATGATGATTTTGATGATGATGATCATATTTGTCATCATCATCATCATCTTCATCATCGTACTCATATTCATCATCATCCACCACCACCACCACCATCATCATCATCCTCGTCCTCACAATGATGATGATGATGAAGATGATGACGATGATGATGGTGATGATGATGATCATGTTGTTGATGATGATGATGATGAGGATGATGTGCTGCATATTCATCATCATCTTCATCATCAACATAAGGGTAAGGTCTAGCTGGCGACGATGCTCGGTTTTTTCTAGTGGTTATGGTTACCTTATTAAGTCCTCTGTGTTTGAATATGCTTGTAGATAACAAATTCATGCCACATTAACTCAAACCATGTGGATATCTGTCAAAATGAATTACACCTGTGCTGATGATGAGCACGATTTCCGCACGACGTGCAAGCATTTGAAATCATGATGTTTTCTGCATCAACACGTCATGAATCCTCTAAAACATATAATCAGTCATTCATTAGCCCAAGCGTGCCAAAATTTACTGAAAATTTGGAAGAATTTGGAATCGCTATATTCTTGTAGCGCGCCTTTGGTGATTTTCAGCCCCAGCGCTACAAGAATATCATTAACACTGTTTTGGTGCTTTTAAGCAGCTTTGGGTCATTTTGCATGTGGTTTTAAAAGCTGTCAAGGTAAAGATGATACATGACTCTACTTAGGATAAGGCTTATGAGATCTCTATTCAATATAGTGACCTTTTAAACCCTTCATCAAAAACAGAAACAGGATATGGAAACAGAAATCCATTGTAAATAAATGCAGTCTTTAGTATTTTGAATAGGTAGCTTAGCCTAGATGAAGGTTAGCTCACAGAGCTCAAGAAGAGAGAGCAGGGTGTAGAGTGTGATTGATTACATACAGTGAAATGTAATAAATGATGGAGAATCATTAAATTTCCTCTCTACTGTGTAAAATCTCAGTATATATGATTCATCTCATCTGTATATGTTGTGATATTTCTGTTATCATTGGTTGGATACATATGATTCAACAAATTTCATTTGAAAGCATCGAGTTTAAGGAATAGTGAAATGAAGTGTGAATTATTGGAAATGTTACAGTGTATATCCTAGGGTAAAATACAGTCTATATATATGTTAACATTCTGTTCAGCCGTGTGGGATTTGAATAGCCTTCTATTTTGAGTATACATCTGATTCATTAAGGGAAACAACGATTCCATGGAATATTGTAATGGTTTGTGAGTCATCATAATTGTCACAGTGCAGAAGCCCTAGCTCACATGTACAGTCTATAAGTGGCGCTGATATGTATTTTGGGGATCAACGATCGAGAACAGAGCGGAGATTGATGAGATAAGTAATGGATGGTTCTGATCACATAGGAGATTAACAATCAGGATGAGAGCGGAGTTGTGAAGTCAGAAATCAATGATCACGATCACAGTGGAAAGTGATGGTTCAAAGCTCGAGGCAAAGTGGAGTTTTCCGCTGAGAGATACGTGTCGTGCATTGGGTGGAAGCGGAAAATGAAAAGAAGGTACAATTGGTACGATAAGTGATTTTCCGTTGGGGCTTAGGTCATGACGAATGGTCATGTGGCGTTTAACTTAGAACAGTATAGCTGCGAACTGTAAAATGCACCTCATTAGTGCAATAACTTAGAACAGTATAGCTGGGAAATGATAGCCAAAGACGAAAAACAACTGGAAGGGAACATTCAAGAATTATTCCATAATTCCTCCACTCGACAGCTCTCACCACGATCAACTCAGGTGAATCAGCTCGCAACACCAATGCCAAGAAGAGCCATATAAAAAATAAGTTATTTTTCTCATGTGCTCTGATACCATGTGAGAAAAGACAAGTAATCCAGATAAGTTATTTTTCTCAGGGCCTTTGGGCGGAACCAGTCCTTCTTCCTCCTCATCATCATTAATTCGATATAAGCTCTCCTCCTCTTCCTCTACTGTAGGGCATAAAGAAGGACAATACATTGAGCAGCACGGCGGGCAGCAACCCGTCTCGCTCTCGTTCCAAGTTGACTGCACGATTACAGGCGCTGCCAGAAGAAATAGCATTCTGAACATTATCATATGGCTGCCTCGAATCCTAAATTTCTTCATTCTCACACTAACACAATATTGTAGTGGAACTAACCACTACTGGAAGTTCCGTTGAGGGATAAGCAAAAGGTAAAGTGTTTAATTTGCTAATAGAGAAGGCTTGCTGAATTTTGATAGAATTGCCAAGTATAGTGACAGTTATCTATTTTTAGTTCTGTCACAGAGTTAATTGGAAACTAAGAAAAACTAAGAGAAGAATGGTAAAGGACTGTATTAAGTGAAGATTCCACTACAGAAATTTTGGGAATCAAGGGTTTGCTTAGGTATTGCAGGTGGTGCCTGCATCAATAAGCCAAGTTTCTAGTTGGAGGACTTGGACTGACTACAGAATGAACATTTATAGATGTAATGTCCCACACAGTGTGCATATCAGGAAAATGAAGCTATGGATGAGAATGTCACTTACTGAAGACATTTGGAATGGAATGGTAGCTCCAAATGAAGATGGCTGAATGGACTGAGCTTCAAATCGAAATGGCTAAATCGACTGAGCTTCAAATCGAAATGGTGGACTGAGATTCAAATCGAAATGGCGGGGTTGAATGGACTGAGCTTCAAATCGAAATGGCAGACTGAATTTTATCCAAATCAAAATGGTGGACTGCTCCAAATCGACGAAATGGCGGACTGCTCCAAATCGAAACGGCGAACTGCTCCTGCTACCTACTTTGCTTCTTAAACCCCTACCCAAGCTCTAGCCACCTCTATTCTACCTATTAAAGCTCAACATATTGCATCGCATCTGGTACTGCTTATGTGTAAACAAGGGAGGAAAAGGAACGAATGCTGTGTGGGTTTAAAACCTATAGCTCTGCTACTGTTCGCACAGGACTGTTTAAAGCCTATAGCTCTGCTACTATTGGCGTGGGTTTAAAAACTTTTATGTTTTAAAATATGTAAAAGAGTAGAATTTTGGCGGGTAGCATATGGTTGTAACCATAATTTAAAAACAAGATTTGTTATGCCAAAATGAATAAGGCGGACGAGTCGAACCCGTGACCTATCCTCCCACTAAGTCTTATCTGCATGATACATATTCTATATTTACCCACCCTAGCTCCTAACATCCTGAGATAAACACCAAAAGAGGAACCCATACAACATGACAACAACTACTCATTAACGCCCTTTCCTTTACTCATTAACTAGTACTTTATAACTAGATAACTAAAGGATATAGAATAACTAAAACTAAATAGAGTATGAAAAGTATATAGAATAACACTTTATATTAAAATTTAGGAGATATAGCTAGCTCCTTAGCTGTTTGAAAGTTGAGTCATTAATTATCTTATAAGTAAAAGCCAGGGCTAGGACAACCCTATAGCCATCTTAAATAGACCACCTCATATTTTATCTATGCTTGGCCTAGGTAGCAATGTTGTTTGAGTATCTAGCCAAACTAGTAAAAGCATTACTCTACAATATTATACTTTACCTGCCTTCCAGCTCTTAGATCATGTCTAATAACAAACGACCAACCCCGTCTACCAGGAAATTTTGAGTAAAATACCTTAATGAGCTTCTCTTTGTTTCAAGAATATCTTAATATTCTCTACTCAACAGGGACAACCACGTGAAGGTGGAAGCTCATCTGCCCCCCCCCCTCACATCACTTGGAATGATGTTCAATGCACTCCATGATCATCTTCTCCATCCAAGTCTGCATCTGTATCATCTGATCCAGATTCAACATTATAAGGATTAGAGGCATCTATATCATCATCGTCGTCGCTGTAATTAGTTTCAATAAATTGATCATGATCGTCAATATCATATTCATCATGAACATTGTCTCTAACATAATCTTCTTCAACTAACTCTTCAACATCTTCCTACGTAACATTATGATCATCAACATCCAGCTCATGTTGATCCTCTACATGATCACCTTCTTCTTCAACACCCTCTTCAGCTTCCTCTACAATATTATACTTTACCGGCCTTCCTCTTGGATCATGTCTAATAACAAACGACCAACCCTGTCTACCAGGAACTTCTGAGTAAAATACCTATTCACATTGACTTGGAAGAACATAGGGCTCTGGCGTTCGTGACTCAAACGACCTTGTATTGACCATGGTAAATCCATTAGCATGTTCAATAACAGTTCTATCGGGATCAAATCGATTCAATCGTAGCCTGTACCATTTCACAACAAAAAGAATTATTTTGAATGATTTAAAGTCACAGTCAATGATATCTTCCAAATATCCATAATATCGATTTTCTGACAATTCTGGACGTCTGTCGCTTCTAGATGAAACATTAGTGACCTCAAAGACTACACTTATCCCATAATCACATGTTTTCCTTGTGTCATCCAACTTTTTAATGCGATATTTACGACCGTTGCACCACATAGCCTTGTGGTGTTTTACCTGCAATTGATAATGAACTAGTAAGTATTTTATGTTCTTAAAGTATGCAAATAAAATGAAATTAATCAAGATGAACATGAATATCGACGTAATTGAAAATATTATGGCTTATATATTTATAATATCATGCTTACCTGTTTATCTTTTAAACCATATGCTAAATCGATTTCCCTTTCTGTTAGATTGACATCTCCATTGCGATGTGCTTCTTTAACCAATGAAGTCACACCTTCCCATGATAGTCCTCGACCAGATTGATTACATCGTTCAATCCATACCTTCATCCAATCAAGATTGTTTGCGACGTACAAATGTAGTGCATCCCACTCGCGACCAACTGCATGAAAATAAAATTACATAAATCAACTCAAAAATTTATAATTACTTAACACAGTGTAACATTATAAATATTAATGATGCATATCATTAATGAATATTAAAATTGAAATAATATTTATGTACGATACTATTAAAATGTATTAACATTATTATTCTATAACACCATTTAATAATTACCTTTGACCTTCCTCGATTTACCTTTCCCCATCAGGTACTCTCCTTCTAATTTCTTAGTGGAATTTGGATCACCAATGCATCGATCTAATTCGGTCTTAATAGACCCCAACCCTGGAAGATATTCAACAATATACACCATGGCCTGAAATACCATATATCCCTCCATCATAGAACCCTCTGGACGTGCTCTTTGTCTAACTAAAGCCTTCATAAATTTTAAGTGCCTCTCAACCATCCACATGGACCTTGCATGTACAGGTCCACACAATTCAATCTCCTCAACTTGGTGTATGAGGTAGTGTTCTTGTGCATTGAAAAATGCCGAAGGTAGAAATATCTGCATTTGACACATTAAACGAGGAATTTCTCTCTTCCAATACTTTATATCTTCTTTGTGGATTTCTTTCGATGACAACCATCTACATGTAAAGAAAGAAAATAATGATATCATTTAACGACGAAAATTTAAGATTGTAGTACGTCAAATCTACATGATTGACTAAAACAAATGTCAATTCATATAAGTTATGCAACGAATTAAACAAATTACATGATGATGCGTGAAAAATATTGTTTCTAATTACCTCATGTATTTTCCAAGATCATATATGACCTGTTTGACATTATTGTCAAAGTTGTCTGGGAGAGATACAGGTAGAACATACTGTAACAATGAACACGTCTCATCAATATATTTTTCAAAATTAAGAAAAAAAGTAAACAAAAAACATGCAGTATTGTAATATACCAATATATATACCAAAAATATAATTACCTTAATGAAGATATGCCAATCATGCGTTTTTACCCTACCAAAATCACCTTTCCTTGTTAAGATATTCTTTATGTTCGAACAAAATCCTGTGGGAAATTTCATTTTTTGTATCACTTCTTTTACTGCATTGCTTTGTTGTTCAGTCAATAACCATGGAAGTGACCTTATATTAATTTGGTCTCCATCGTTGTTTAAATGTTCAATGATATCTTTCATTGCATGATTGGATTCATGAATGTCACTGCAAATTTTGACAATTTTTTCTTTGTCACTCCTTCCGTCTAATATTCGCCATAGTGTTTCAGTTACATTCTTTCTGATATGCATTGTATCAAACAAATGAACAACTAGTAAGTGCTCATAGTAAGGCAGCCTACTAAATTGTTTCGGATAACTTTTCATTCCTCGTGGAAGCCCATTTACACCTTCATGATGTTCATGCAGACCATTAGTAATCAATATATAAGTTAAAGAGATTAAAATGTAGTATATTACAGTAAAAAAAATTAATACAATCCAAAATAAAACATTAAAAACATATAAGAGATGATCAATACGAATATATAAGATAGACAAATTGAATTATCATACCTTGACGATTTCTATTATATTGCAACTTCCATATGTGAGGTGTTATTCTCTGTGGTTTTAATGCGGTCTCCTCTTTCCCATTAAAAAGATGTTTTTCGGTAGTTCGATACCTATGATTCTTAGAGAGGAAGTGCCTATACTCATCAAACACTACCTTACACAAACTCTTTGAATGACGAGATTTCATCTTGGGACCACAAACTGGACATGCAAATTTTCCCTTTGTTTGAAGACCACAAAAATGTGTTAGCCCTGGAGCATCGTGAATTGTCCGGTCAAGCATTGCATGGAATTGAAATTCCCTTTGCCCTACTGGTCTAGAGACATCATACATAGTGACACCATTCCATAGCTTAAGTAGTTCATCAGCAAGAGGCTCGATATATACATTCATATCTTTAACTTGGAACTTACCTAAAAGAAAACAACAAATACAATACATATAAGTAAATGAAAAATATATATGACATGAATATGCAACAATATTGATCTTCATGACAAATTAAATACTAAATATGCATTAAAAAAACACTGTTCTAAAGTACAAATTATACCTGGAACAATCATTGCCAACATTGTATGCTCCCTCTTTATTGACATCCATGGAGGAATGTTATTGTTGATAACAAAAACAGGCCAGACCGAGTTAGTAGATCTCATCTCTGCATGTGGATTGACACCATCCGTTGCCAAAGAAAGTCTAGCATTACGAGGTTCTTCTTTAAAGTGTGGCCATTTTTCCTCCATGTCTATAAATGCAGAACCATCTGCAGGCATTCGCAGAATATCATATCCACTTCTATTCCGTGCGTGGTAATCCATAAATTGAGCTATGTCCTAAACAGTCGTTGCAAGCGTGGAATAATGGGAATATAACGAAGAACCTTACGAGACACCTTTTTGGTTACTTGATCTGTTCGGTATCTACTGCTATGACATATAGGGCATTCTGTTGCAAGCTCATACTGATTATAATATAAAATATGATCATTAGGACATGCATCAATTGCTTGATACTCCATTCTAACATATTTCATGATGGAAGTTAAATCTCGATATGTGCGAGGTAATTTATTTGATGCTGGTAAAAAATATTCACCTATCAAGCTGTTACAACAAATTAAAAAAAAATGGTTAATATAAATATTTGAAGAGCATGATATTAACGACAACAAATACATCCTTATTTTTTGGAGTATATTATAAGATCAAAGTGGTTTTGATTGAAAGGTGTGACATAGTTTTGGAGTATATGCACTAAAGTTGAGATCCGACGGATCACATATAATCACATGCGTACCTTAACACCAGCGTGATGGATGTGTTTGAAAAACCATTCATAACCTTCAAGTTCACTATCGGCAACACAGCAGAGAGAACACTTATGGGGGAGCCTTCAAAAAGCGGTTCCGTCGCCTTCTCAAGTGTAGGTAAATCATTAATATCTTCGAAGTCATCAATTGGCGGTGCATGATGTTGATCATCGTCCATTCTAACATTAAATGCATCATTGATTAATGTATTTGCACCATCATCCTCAATTATGTTATCGTCATCATGATCATCGTTTAATTCCATATGATCATCATTAACTTGATCGCGATCAGTATTCGAAGGACCTGCATATTGTTCTTCCTGCGCTAGTTGTTCCGCAATTACCACATTCTCCATGTTCGAAACAGCCGTAGGAGGCCCTTGCTTTATAATTACAATTAAAACATCAAACAAAGAACGTTAGTCATGTGATCGATTAATAAGTAAAAAAAATAAAAATGATACAATATACAATTACAAAAACTCTCAATATAAAGACCGTGTTAAGTCATGAACTTGTTTCCTTCGATTTTATATTTTGATCGTGATTTTGATTTTAATTTTGCTCATTTGCTAAATTTTTCTCATTTTGCTTCCTTTAGGAATTTTTTGATTTTCAAATGAAATTTTAAATTTTTTGCTTGCTTTTAGATTTCTTATTATTTTCTTTTAGGATTTCAAGGGATAAATAGGATTTATATTAAGTAAGGATGTCACAAACATACTCAAAGAGTGTGGTTTATCATTTAAACTGGAAAAATAGTTGAAATTGGGCCAAAATTTGAATGCAGATTATTCTTGTAGCGCAATCATGAAAAGTTAATACAGTGGCGCTACAAGAATATCGCGCCAGCCGAAATCATTATTTTTTAAGCTAAATTTTCGCATGGTTTCATTGCTAAGTGACTAATCACATGAATGAAGGCTGTTGATACGTGTTGCTCCAGTAGTAATTATGAAAACAGGTGCTGCTGGATCGTGGAGATTAATAGCTGGAACAGTGCATATCATGACATGAGGAGGTGTTAGACAAATTTGACGTGAAAGGAGTTATTTCACAGATACATCACGAATCTAGAAAATAGGTGGAGAGAGGACAGGTGCCTGAAAGCCGGAAGTTGCAGTTACAGAGAAATTACGGCTTGCTCGTTCTAC
Organism: Larix kaempferi; assembly: GCA_027924585.1. Classification (NCBI taxonomy): domain Eukaryota; kingdom Viridiplantae; phylum Streptophyta; class Pinopsida; order Pinales; family Pinaceae; genus Larix; species Larix kaempferi. The sequence continues at coordinate 33,822,767 of BSBM01000089.1, forward strand.
CAGCTAGTAGTGAATTAAAGACCTGAAGACACTTGCACAGAGGAATTGAACAACCAGGTACCTAAAAAATTGATTTAAACATCCACATCAAAGTGAGAATAGGGTATTCCGCATTAAACCGATAACGGCTGCTAAATTGGGGTTTTTTCTCAGAAAAGCTTGTTTTCTTAAAATTCATTAGGGAAAACATGAATATAGGTTCTAAACAAAGCTCCTGTAAAAAATAGATCAGTTTAAGAGTTCTTTGAGACGCTGTGACAAGTGGAAATTTGAAATTTAGCGATACATTAAGCCACTACTTCTTCAAAATCTGAAAGCAGCCTGTTAGCTCATCAATAGAACTCCAAAAGTACATAGGTTTCAGTAGTTGAAAGCAGATGGGTAAAAGTGGCAAAAAAAATAGAATTGAACCCACTGAGCTAAATTGGATTGACAAATTTCCAGATTGTGCAAAGCTTTTTCAAAGTGCTGGTTGGTTGGAATTCTTCAGGAAAATCAATGGCTATAACACTGAGGTTTCTTATAAATTTGCCCAAAGCTATAAGGAGAACATGATAGTATTTGATACTTTAAAGTTTAAACTGACTGTGGATTTAGTTGCTGAAGCTACAGGAGTCAAGAATGAAGGTGAAATGTGGTTCAAAAAAATGCCTTTCACTTTTGATGATCAAAGGTACCTTTTACCTGGTATTACTCCAGACTGGTGCAAAGGGGTGTTAATCCAGGAGGTCAGGGATGAATGGGTGCAGCCCATTAAAATTATACAAAACTATATCACCTGTGAAGGCAGATATGCTTATGTTTTCAAATACCAATTTAGATTTCTACAGCATCTGATTGGTGAATCCAAAATGAACCTTCCTTTCTTCTTATTCAGAAGTATGCAAAAGATGTCAAGCAGGATTAAGGGGCATCATGATCATACTACACAATCCATCTTCCATCATGGTCTGATTAAGCTTATTATCAGCACAATTCTACAACAAGAAGGGAAGACATGGGAGCATTTCTTGTTTTGGTCTGGTTTTCAGACCAAGCAAAAAGAGCAGCAAGCTAAAAAGCGTGTAGACAAAGGTCAATCTCTAGTCAGAAAACTAGGTCAGGAGAGCAAGTCTGAAGACAAAAAAGAAATTAAATTTGAAGAAGAACCAGAACCTTTGAAGGGTAACAATGAACCTCAAAGGGTTGTAGCTGACAGTAAAGGTAAATATTCATTGTTTCCACAACAAGAAGATCAGCCTGAGAAACACATGGCGCCAGCAGAAACTCTCAGTGAAGAGAAAATTGTTGTCACAGAAAAGGGTGCTCTAGAAAAAGAGGACATTAAGGTTCAACGAAGAAGCCCCATCACTGTCCTATTTGAGGATGAGGGATATTTACTAGAAGAGGATGAATTCACTCTCAAAACTGAAGCTGGGATGGAATACACAGAAAAGTACAGTCAAGAAGATAAAACAAAGAAGCCAAAGAAAGAGAAAACCAAAATCGAAGGTATAGAGCTAGCCACAATTAAGCATCAAGGAAAAACTTTGAAGATGGTAAAAGAACTTGTTTCAGAATGGAGACCAAAAACCAGATCTAAAAACAAGTTAAGGCTGAATATGAAAAAGTTGCTAAACCCTAGAATGAAGACAGAAGAGATAAATGTAATTGATGATGAATCTTCAGATGAAGAACTCAAGATCAAGAAGGAAGCAGTTATAAACAGTCCAGTTTCTGAGCATACAAAAGAAAAAAGGTCATTGAAGTCAGCAGAATATTCCAGTCTCACTCAAACAAAATTATCTGCTGTGTTTCTGGAATTAAAAGATGAAATAATAAAGGAACAACAAAAGAAGGAAATTGAGGTTTCTTATTCTGAAAATCAGAACTTGATAGATGAAACTACACCCATTGAAACAACAAGTCAGGAGAACCCTATTTTTCATGGTGTATCTTCAGAGCTGTTACACGAAGATGAGGATATTTTCAGAAGACTGAATGTCCCTTGGCTACCCAGTGAGATGCAAAATACCATAACAGGGAAGGTTTTTGACTCAGACATGGAGAACCTGCAAAGAACCATCAAACAATATAGGCATCAAATGGCATGCATGCAAGAGACTAAAGATGCCTTAGTCTTAGCAAATAGAAGGCTAAGAGAAGACTTACTGGAAGTGAATGAAAATTATCAAGAGCTAATAACAGTGTCTAAAGAAGCCTTGAAGAGAAAGAGAAGCATAGATTTGCATTATGGAGAATTGAAGCAGAATGTCAAAGACTTGCAGAAGAAGAATGAAAAGCTTACAAGGAAGTTAGCAGAGACAGAAGATGAGCATAAGAGAGCTAGAAAAAAGGCCCAAATCTCGGATGGAATAGCCTTACTAGTCGAAGCTGCCAAAGACCTTTGAGTTGGAAGTTAGTCAGTTACTTATGGAGCTTTAATAGATGCTTTAATTAGTTAGTTTTTTAGTTATGTTCTAGAGGAAAGACTTTATTTCACTTTAACCCATCGAGGATTTGGTTGAAAGCAGTTAGGGTTTAGGCCCTAACGAATTTTGTAAAAAATAGTATTTAGAGTGAGAAGAAAGACAGAAACAGAGTTCAATTTTTGGCTGGCTTAAGGATGTCTGTGACTTGTTTATGAGCGCCTAAGTACTGTAACTCTCATGTGTATTTGCTGAACAGAATTATGAAATATATATGATCCTTTTTACCCTTCAGTCTGTGTTTTGGCTTCATTTTTAACTTGTTTAGTTACATAATTGATAAATTCATTGCTGCTTTATGGTTTGTATGCTGGTAGTGCTTGTTTTTAATGAATGAACTTCAAACACAATACAGTAATGTAATACTGTAAATTTAAAACCTTAGATTATACAACTTAAAAGTTATACACCCATTAGCATGCTTGCCAAACTAAAGATTCAGGTTGGTCATGTCAAAGGCTGGCCCAATATACATGGTGTTAATGAATAGACATGACTCAGAAAAACAACTACTACAACAACTCTGTCTCATAATTTCTGCTGTTTGCATGGCTGTAATTAGAGAACATGCATGAGAACTGCCTATTAGAGTGCTTTTACCTCATTCATTTAGCTGTCTTTCAGTATAATAACTAATATGTTTACAAGTATCATCACATCACACTTTTTCCAAGGTTATGCTATGTCTAATCAGCACACCAGGCTTAGTATTGTTTCCAGGATAGCAATATTTGACAAACTGCCATCTCACAGTCATATATTCAGTCATGCTGTAATCTAATCACTTTAACAATTTCCCCCGAGAATAAAGTTCCAAGTTCAACACAGCTTGTCAGTTATGAAATCCACTCATGGAGTAACATTGACAATTTCAGGAATCCTACCCCACATGAAAAGGAGATCGAGTTCTAGGTTGGAATGGCCAATTTCACTTAAGGTTTCAGAATGGCAAGTTTTTTTATGACTTTAGCTTGGTCAAATCAGCATGCTTTCCAACCACAGTTAACCAACCAAGCAAGATAAACTACAACTTTTATTCAAGGCCTGTTTGTAGCTTTGGTAGGATTAGCATAAATGCTAATTATAATAAGACAGCCAACTTGCTTTCCAGTTTGTCAAACGGCTATACATATATCTGACTTTAGATTATACAACTTAAAAGTTATACACCCATTAGCATGCTTTCCAAACTAAAGATCCAGGTTGCTCATGTCAAAGGCTGGCCCAATATACATGGTGTTAATGAATGGACATGACTACTCAGAAATACAACTACTACAACGGCTCTGTCTCATAATTTCTGCTGTTTGCATGGCTGTAATTAGAGAACATGCATGAGAACTGCCTATTAGAGTGCTTTTACCTCATTCATTTAGCTGTCTTTCAGTATAATAACTAATATGTTTACAAGTATCATCACATCACACTTTTTCCAAGGTTATGCTATGTCTAATCAGCACACCAGGCTTAGTATTGTTTCCAGGATAGCAATATTTGACAAGCTGCCATCTCACTGTCATATATTCAGTCATGCTATAATCTAATCACTTTAGCAATTTCCCCCGAGAATAAAGTTCCAAGGTCAACACAGCTTGTCAGTTATGAAATCCACTCATGGAGTAACATTGACAATTTCAGGAATCCTACCCCACATGAAAAGGAGATAGAGTTCTAGGTTGGAATGGCCAATTTCACTTAAGGTTTCAGAATAGCAAGTTTTTATATGACTTTAGCTTGGTCAAATCAGCATGCTTTCCAACCACAGTTAACAAACCAAGCAAGATAAACTGCAACTTTTATTCAAGGCCTGTTTGTAGCTTTGGTAGGATTAGCATAAATGCTAATTATAATAAGACAGTCAACTTGCTTTCCAGTTTGTCAAACCTAGCAACAGAAAATAGGATTAACTTGGCTTTTTGACAAAATGGTAAAACGAATTAGGGTCCTTAAAAATCCAATTATCAAGGATGCCACATTGCCAACTACAAATCAAGGCGAGTTTAATGTTTCGGAAAATAAACCTAAGGTTTTTAGCATGATGACCTTTTGCAACCTCATACTAATAGTTAAAACATGTCTGCATGAGACATTTCAAAAGGACAAGTAGGATTTCATAAAATGGAGCGCACTAACAAAAAGGAAAAAAACATTTGAATGGAATCAAACATGGATGGGTATATATCAAAAGGTAAAAAACAACTAGTGGCCGAGTTCCTTGATATGGCTATAGACAGATTATCATAAAAGAAAATGTTCCTGCAATAATTTTAAAGTTTTTCAATTTTAAATTTTTTGTATTAATAATTAATAATTTTAATTTAGCTTAATTTTCAGTTTTATTAATTATATTTATATTTAATTATAAATATATTAATATAATTATTACTTATAAAATTATATCTATATCTATATATATATATATATATATGTCTACAGTACCCCAACGTACCCAAGTACCCTATTTCAAAAAGTGGTGTACCCGTACCCGTCCCAGTACCCAAGTACCCTGGAAACTTAGCCTAAAACCTACTTTTACTTTATTGTATTTTTGAGATTGTGTTGGCTTGTTTCTTTGTGGCCTGGAAACAATTTCTGGCACAAACAGACCGCATGATATATAATGAATTATGACTTACCAATGGATGATATTCATGCCCCCCCTCAACATGTCCATGTTCCCTACAATGTTTTTTAGCTGTTGAGATCAGTAACCTTCTCTTATTAAAGCCCCTACATCGATTGCAAGGACAATAACATTTTCCATCACCCCTTCTTTCCACTCCATCCCACAACCTAGCAAGCAATTCTCGATTTTGTTCAAGATGATCTTGATGACCTGTAACATTATTGTTACGTGGCATTTTATTACTCAAACCCTAAGAACAAAGTACGAGCAAACCCAAGTATATGATGAGTCTTCTTTTCCACAAGGGTTAGAACCAAATCCACAATATATGAGTCAACCCTAACTCAAGACAAGACCAAGTATATAATGAGTCTTCTTTTCCACAATGGTTAAAACCAAATCCACATGAGTAAAACCTAACTCAAGACAAGACCAAGTATATGATGAGTCCTATTTTCCACAATGGTTAAAACCAAATCCACATGAGTAAACCCTAAGTACTCAAGACAAGACCAAGTATATGATGAATCTTCTTTTCCACAATAGTCAAAGCCAAATCCACAAGAGCAAACCCTAAGTGAGGGTAAACCCTAACTCAAAACAAAACCAAGTATATGATGAATCTTCTTTTCCACAAGAGTCAAAGCCAAATCCACAAGAGAAAACCCTAACTAGTGAGGGTAAACCCTAACACAAGAGGACAAACTTTCTCCAACAAAGATTTACCAATGATAAACCAATTAGAAATTAACCAAGAGATACTTCAAGAGAGAAGTCACCAAAGAGCAAGACCAAAATCCGAGACCAAGTGGGAAGATCCCCACAAAGGCACAAGGCCAAAAACCAAACCCTAAACAAAGAAATTAACCAAGAGATACTTCAAGAGAGAAGTCAAAAAAAGAGCAAGACCAAATTCCAAGACCAAGTGGGAAGATCCCCACAAAGGCACAAGGCCAAAAACCAAACCCTAAACCAAGAAATTAACCAAGAGATACTTCAAGAGAGAAGTCACCAAAGAGCAAGACCAAATTCCAAGACCAAGTGGGAAGATCCCCACAAAAGCACAAGGCCAAAAACCAAACCCTAATACTCCTTAGGAATTTCGCATTTCTTGTCCAAGAGATTTGTGCGAGAGTGAGTGTGTGAGATTATGAACCTAGGCCTACATCTCTATTTATATGAATGTTTGCAAATAATGGCCACAAGCGTCGAATATGCGACGGCTCATTTAGGATGCGTGGAGTTAAACGGTGTCTCTTTTAGTACACGTCGGCTATGCGACGGCTATACATATTTCATATAACTCCCCTATTAAACGTGCTCTCTTCACCGTCGCTTAACCGACGTGTACTAAAAGAGACGTCGCGTAACCGACGTTTACTAAACGCGCCGACGCTTGTTGCCACATTTAAAAAAAAAAATTGTACACTTGTGTTTTTTGGTAAGTTTATAAAGATAAATCCACGTGCAGTCGGATTTTTCCGTCGGATTTTGGGTCAAAATGTAGTAGTGTTTTCCATCAAGTTATGGGGGAACACTTTCCAAATCGTGCAATGAACAACCATTACATCATCATTTGTATCAATCAAGTACATTCAATTTTAAGTACATTTTCATATGAGGATAAGCCATCCTTTTTAAAAACATAGGACCATGAACGTCTTATTTTCCTTCATAAAAACAACATTATCAAGGAATATCATTAAACTAGTTAGGTATTTCATTTTCCATGGATTCTGTATGATTACTTTTGCATTACACATTGTTTTATGCACATTCAACATATTTAGAGCCATGCTTCACCACTGAGATATTTTTTGCAATGACTCATGGTTCGAGGCATGTTCAGGACCCTAAATATCAAAAGTATGTACATTTAAACATGAATTAGAATTATGACAAATGGAAAATGGATATATGAAAGAGGTAAAGCACAAACCAGGGTCTTACATACTAGGGTTTATATCTTCAACAATTTTATGAGAGTGAATTCATGACTAGCTATTGGTTAGCATATTGGAACAAACTAGGGTCTTACAAACTAGGGTATATTTGTTGTATATTTGACCATATGTACATGAAGACCCAATGGATTTTATTACACTTTAGTTCATGCATTCCTTTCCATTGTACTTGATACTTTTCCATTGTTTTTAGCATGTTAGAGTAGGCACACTTCAACCGAACTTCATAGATGCTCATGCATGTATCGTTTGATGAAATATGGTAGCATTGATGAAATGTGTAGCATCTATTAGAATTCCTCTTAGTTTGTGAAAATATCATAGGATTACATTGATGATATGTGTAGCATGTTTTACAAGACAGAGGTTATTCAAACATAATTTGACTTATTTTGTTAACTTTTGTTTTTCCTTGCAACATATTTTCCTTGCAACCATAATCCGGATCAATGGGTATGAACCCTTGGAGTTGACAAAAACCACAATTTTAAATTAGATATCAAATTAGCATGCATGTACTAAGTTCATTGAACCGTTGAAAGATATTATTAGTTTGTTCCATTAAGATAATGTTTTCATAACACAATGGTGAGATGTTACTTGATCAATGCAATAAATGTAAGAGAATAAATATTGCTTAAAATGTAATTATATAAATTTCAATAGCATAATTTATCAATTTGTGGAAGAGATAAATCATCACAAAAACAAGTGGAAATTCAAGAGAAAATATGCAATATATTGTATCATGCATTTACAACCGAATGTTTGTAATTCAAAATATTGCAAAGTAGCCGACCCTTAAATGGCCTGTCAATGTACATGTATCCCTAAGTACAAAAATGTACATGTATGTCAAAATACATATATCCAGGATTATAGACATCAAAAACCAATCCTTCACTTGTTTTTCCCTGACTTTCCTCTATCAACCATCTCCCTAGGATCGCTCTGCATCTTAGGAGTCTGCAAATAAAAGATCATTATTTTTATCAAATAATTGGACTAATACCCTACCATTAACAAACTTAAAAAATTAACTCATGTCCAAATTATTTATGACAAGCACTCACCAAATCCAGTCAGGGTATAGATGCCCATGATGTGCTTATGGAAGGCCCCTCTATAATTGTGCTATGCAAATAAAATATCATATCTCAATTAATTCAACAATTCAACATTGATCAACATGTTTGCGTAAATTGAATAAAAAGACTTGGTCATTAATGAACATCTCACTACAAGAGGAGACCCGACCACGACAATGGATTCAACGGAGGGGCCAAGCATAACTGTCGCTAATGGCTACAATCACCAAATGAGGAAATGGTTAGACATGCATGAATATAAAAAATAGTAACATGGTTAAATACTGTGCATTGTAATTTTTGAAATAGTTACCTCTGTATGACTTGTTTCTATTACAAATGTGGCACTAACTGCAACATCAATGAACCTTGTTAGGTGAGGTGTATATGGATCTCCCGTGTGTCTTCTATAGAGGACATCCACACCCTTTATAGGAGTGGAGCCTCTCTTATACACTCAAGTCCCTTCTGCAAATTTGGACTACGAGGAGATGCAAATGCTGTTTGTTTCCTAAATATATCAGGTGGTGGATACAATCACCAATTACTGACGTAGTTAGAAACGCATTGGTCAATGAAATAACATGTATTAACAAACTGAAAATGATGAAATACATAATGATGTATGGTATGATTCAATCAATTCTAAGAAACGTTCTGCCATCTGTTCATCCTCTATGGGAACGCTAGCGCTTGTCTTCCCACCATGGAGAGATCACTAGATGAAATCATTTCCCCCTGAGGGGGATCTACAACCTACAATTTAGAAAATTGTAAATATGAGATCGTGTAGCATTAATTAAGTAACATGTGATAAAAAAATAACATGTATTAAAATAATGTCATGTTGAAATAGTTACCTCAGTGTGAGTTGTTGTCGCCGAAGGTATGACAACATCTTGTACATCAGATGGTTATGGTGCATGAGCCTATGGACTATCCTTGGAATCATCGGTGGAAAAGTATTGCCCCTCATCCTCTTCTTGTAGCAACTACAAGTTTTAAAATAATTAAAAATATTATCAATATATATATGTGTATAGTAAGGAAAAATAATTTACAAACAACACTAAATTGTTAACCATTTACTTACCTCTAGACAAGACCAAAGCAAGGATGGCCACATATTGTGCATGGGTAGGGCTCTCGGTTGTGCTCATGATGTGCATGTCTAGTGCCACTACTAGATGCTCCTCGACCACTGGAAGGTGGTGGATATACTCCACCCATAAAAGGTGTCTCTGGTGGCTCTTCCTGGTATGTACCTTGAAGGTACATGCTATGGAGAACAACCTCATGTGCCAATAGTAGGAATGACTCTTGCGTCTGTGGGACCAATTGATGTGCAGGCGTCACATCTGGTCTGGGTATCTTCATGCGAGGTGGAGCTACTAAGCGATTGGGATCTATATGCCTCGCATTGGGACATTTTTGAGGAATCCCCATCCCAAAGCCCTGGTACTCCAAGATATCAAAATAATTAACATGCTTCCCCAAAACAAATTCCGCGTACATCTTTCTAAGAAAATATAACGACATTTCCTTGTTGTTATGTGGTGGTACATAAAATACCATTTACCATTGGTCCATCCAATTATCTATGAATGGTTGATATGTACACTACTCAATAGAAATATGCCTTTTGTTTACATTCGGGATTTCACCCATCCATGGATCTCTAAAAAGGGAAAAGATATGTTGTTTCGTTATCTTCAACTTCTTAACTTCCTTGTAACTAATTCCATCAGCATATTCTTTCCTCTTTCTCTCTCTGAATGTTGCAATATGTTGTAGTTCACCATTTGACCTACTAAAGGTCTCTATCATTGCATCCAAATTGGATGCAAGAATACAATGCCTATCATCAACATATGTTATTGAGGATCAAATGTCTCTAAGCCTCTCAATTTTTCTTTGGATGTCTGTATGTGCATCCATTGTCATCACTTCAATCAAAAAATAAAAGTAAAAATCTTTAGAACCATATACATGTGCTATAATGACATCTCTAAAAAATGAAAAATGTAAAAACTTTATGCAATAACGAATACATTACAAACATAAATATCATCTCAATATACTATAATAACAACTACATGTAAACCAAAGTGGAAGGTGAGTATCAACTACATGTAAATCGATTAATGATCGACGACAGAGAGCTCTTAATTCAATTAATACTGAAGGATCGAGACAATGGAGGCCTTAAAAGCACTTTATGTACACCTTTCTAGAGCCAAGGTATTGGAGAAGATGTTATTCGTCATCCTCTACCTTTATAAATTTTTCCTTTGTATCTAGTTCATTTCATGTTTGTGGCCCTTTCCTTGCTTAGAATCTAGTGTATGATGAGGAAGATTTGATGGTGAAGTCCTCTGCGCCATTAAGAAGGGGCAAGATTTTGAATGTGAGGGTTAATCTACTCTTTTTCCATGAAGTAAATGTCTTATCAGTTGTTAGGTATGAAGACTCAAATCCATCGATTGAGTGTCTTGGTGGTGATGGAGGTAAAAAAATATGTGGTAGTTCATCTTAGCAACAAAGTAAGTGGTGTGTCTGCAAAGGAGGGGAACCTAGTCCCTTGGGTTTCGGGGGATGATGTAAAATCCATTATGCCATTGGGTTGGCTTCATAAGCATTGGTTGGAAATTTTTAGGGTAAAAGAATGTGTGGGAAAAAAACATAGGGTTTGGTTGAGTCAAGTGTAGAAAGCAAGCCTAGGTTATAGTCCATAGTTCCTCCTCCTAGCCAAAGGGTGGATGAATTTTCTTTTCCAATTTGCAATAGATGTGGAAAAAATATTGAGGAAAAGTTGGTGTTGGGATTCAAATCCCTTATTGCTTAGGTGGATGCAAAATTCATTAAGGGGATTGATAGTATGGAGGAATTGCCATATGTTAAAAAACAATTTTGAAAAAAATTAGTTTTGGAATTTTCATTTACATGGATTTTTAATTTAGGGCAATATAAAAATTTATATTTTTATTTAGGAAATTAGGCAACGATGAATATTTGGATGCCTACATTTCCAATGCTCCTTGCTCTTCAAATTCACCCTCCTTGCTCTTCAAATTCACCCTCCCTCCACTTCTCCACGTCCACGTTGGCAGCTCTAATCGCTCGAGTGTTTTTGGTTAATTCGGTCAATGAACAGTGGACGCGGAAGCGACCTGTTTTTTGGCTTTTAATATATTAACTAGAACACGCGAGCGTTATAGTGATACATAATGCTCGTGCGTTATAGTGATACATAACGCTCGTGCGTTATGTATTACAATAACGCTCGAGCATTATAGTGATACATAACGCTCGCGCGTTATGTATTTCTATAATGCTAGTGTGTTATTGAATTCATAACGCTCGCGCGATATTATTTCCTATCCTGCGTGTTAAGTGACATGGCAGGCTCGGGCCCGCCCATGCCTAGTTCAAAGAAACGTGCGCGTGTTTTCCTTTCAGTAAACTTTAGTGTGTTTCGTGAAAGCACGATTGCATCTAAAAGGTCCCTCAACTTAATGCGAGGGCCCTAGATTCTCATGCCTCCTTTCTTATTTTATGTGTCACTTTTGCAAATCATTCAATCTTATCACAAGTTATTGTTAAGGGGGATGTCGATATATTTAGACATTTAGGAGTTAGTTTAAGATCGAAAAACTTGGTCTAATGTATCTTTAGGTAAAATGTGTTTCTTTTGTATGTTTTCATATGCTTTTATGTAATCTAACATTCACAATATGTTTTGGACATAAAGTAATCTCATGGTTCATCTTGTCCTTGATCTTAATGGCTATATAGATCTATGGATTTTTAACACCCAATTGCACCACGATCTTTATTTAAAGAGCTTTGAGAGCCATTTTCTAATGATCAATTGAGAGAGAAACCCTTATGCAAATCTTTTTCTTTTTCATTAATATATGGCCTTAAATAGCTATTTGGCTTTTCTCTCTCATATAAATTTAACCACCGAGTACCTTAATGTATCAATCTATGTTTGTGTAAATAGTTGCTTAAAGTGCTCAACCTATATAAAAATACCTTTTTAAGCTTAAAACACTTATAACTAATTTTGAATAAAAACCCTTTATTTACCATCCTCTGACCATGTTTCCTTCCATCACTAAAACCCTTACAAATTATACACATATACACTCTATTTCTTTATTTCAATATTGTTTTGAAGAAACCCCATGAAGAAGCATTTCAAAATTCTAATCTTCGAGATTCACACTTTTTTATTAAATAATCTTCAAAATCCCACAAGTAAATCTTAGAGATTCACACTTTTATGTTAAATTATTGGTCGAAATTCTAATAAATTATTCAAAACAGATATAACGACCGAAAATGTCGGCAAGCTGAAAAATGGATCTACCAAACCTAGCGGGAAGCATATTTATAATATCTTGCATAACGCGAAATACTATTCTTGTTTCAATTTCAATAATTCATATGCGAGATCTTCTCTGCGCCAGAAGGTAGAGCTCTATTCTGTAAATTCTAATCTGTTTGAATTAGGTCATATGGTTATAACATTAGACATGGATACAATTTACCGTAACGAATCTGATAGAGCTGCGGTTCTCACTGTTCTGAGATCTGTGGATTACGCAGTCGAGCGAGGCACTATTCCTCCTCAACCAACCCGAACTCGCAGAAGTGGAGATGACCAGAACCATTTGGTGTCGACTGCGACTGCGATGCTTGAGAACGATTCGCATGAGCTTGTAGTATCCATGATTGAGAATGTTGATTTACGCGAGTTAGATGATCGATGGCGGGGACAGAACGTTCAACGTTTTGGATTCAATACTCAGATCGATGAAAGTGAATATGAACAGACTGGACAATATCTCACAGCATTTATATTTCCAGAGAATTTAATTGTTGTTCGATTCAGATTAGAAGTTCGCGAACCCTCTTTTTCCAATGAAACTCAAATAATATGGAATTCCAGATTCACATGGCGTCAACTCAAAGAACATCTAGAGGACAATACGTATAACTTCGTTTTCAGGCACGAAAGTATCGGTATTGGCCTGAGTAATGACACGATTATAAATGCTAATAGTCCTTCTACTGATCAAGAAGAGGAAGCTGCTAATAGTGTTCGTGTAACCGTGGACGAGTTGCCAGAAAGCGAAAACGGTGATGCAGTCATTTGCTCAATCTGTCTTGAAACGTTTTCCAATGAAGAGCCTGTAAAACAGTTGCCATGCAAACATGTCTATCATTCAAAGTGCATGCTCTTATGGTTTCGTCGTAAAAACTCATGTCCAACCTGCAGATATGAGCCAGCCATAATATTGGGATGATAGGTTTTTTTCACCAGGTCATGTTTCTCCACCATAAATAGATAAACGGTTAAATGGTTAAAGGGTAAATGGAATGTTAATGGTTTTTTAGTCCCTGCCTTAGGTAGACTATATGTTCCCGGTTTATCTATTAATTGGTATTAATATTTTAGTTTTATAAAGTTGTATAAAAGTTATGTTAAAATTTATATTTAATGACAATTTTTGAAAAAATTGTATTGACATTTTATTGGTCCAGAAATGTTAAAGTGATCATTTTTATTATTACCATCATTGAAAATAATTAAAAAAAAACAAAAAATAAATTTATCATAATTATAACTATAACTTTACCTAGTTGCAAATATTATTAATTTGATTGAAGTCCATAGTGCCAAGGGAGTGCCGAGTGACGCCTGTGTTGTACAGATTTAGGTGTAGGCATTGCACTTACTGCATTTGCATTTACACCTGGCATTACTCATTGAATTTATGCCTTACCCATTGAAGCTTCGGCTGCTTGAAGCTTTGGCTATCCCACAATGCAAAATACAACAGAGGAGAGACGAGAGAAGGAGGAGGAGACCTCATGAGCTAAGTTGAAGCTGTAATATTGACAGAGAATCAGGTGTGGAGGCTCTCGGATCCGATCTGAAGTCTCAGTGGTTGGTTCCAGAGAACTTCAAAGTTGAGAGCCCACTACAAGGATGACACTGAACCGAACTGCGGACATCCCATGTAAAGCGCAGGTCTTGAATGACAGATTCTTCTCAACTTATTTTGCATTGACGAGGGTAAGGATTTCTGAAACGTCCACTGAACACATCCTTTCGTTGTTTCTTGTTTCTTCCCGGGTGTTCTTGGTGGTTAGTTTGTGAGTGTGGGAAAAAAAATTTCCAACTTCATCGTGACTGGTAAGTGTTTACTTGAATTTCACTAAGCTTGGAGAATTGAGGAAACTGACTTAGCTCGCCATAAATATTATATCTCAGTTATGTCTGAGACAAAACTCAAAAAGAAAAGGTTTCTAACGATGGGTTCGTGCTTTTTCCTGCGATGGAAACCATCAGAGTTTCCAGAACAGCAGAAGAAAGGGCCTTTCTCTTCACCAGTTTGGCCTTCTTGGTCATTCGGATGATAAAAGAGTTCCTGCTTGTGGATTTCCAAGCCAACAGGTATTTACTTCGTTTACTTACTTTGTTCAGGTGATTTTATATTTTTATTTAAACACTCTTCCTATTTTTTACCTTTTTAAGGCTTTTACAAATCTCGGATGCTCTGAAGCAAACTCAGGATTACGACGGCTCCTTTCAGGGTTATATACTCGTACACACAGCGATTAAAGTTTTATCTACATTTCAGGTATCGGTAAATTCCTTTAAGGAGATCCTTATTTCATTGTAGCCATTTGACATGTGCAAATCATCACAATTTTCTTTTAATACATCCCTACATAAAGGATTTTCCTTTTCATGCATTTTCTAGTACGCTTGCTAGTTTAATTTCGCAGTATAGTTTTTGAACTGCCTCCTACAACGCTATCATAACTTGATATCAGTCATATCAGTAATGGGCTTGATGCATTGTCTACGATTTCTACCTACAATATATATAAGTGTTGCCGGGATATTTAAATAATAGCTCAAGCCTGGACTTTTATCTTCATGTTCTACAATATCTCACACAACAAATATTTTGTGGCAACAATGTAATGCCTGATGCCTGCGAATTATTGTGTTTCTACTATTTTATTAAAGCATTGTACTAAGAGTTTTTTCTTTTACACCGATCGAGATTCAAAGTTTCCAGATTAAAAATACCTAATGCCTACCAGTCATTGTTTTTAATTACAATTTCATATTATAATGTCCCTGATGCCTTTGTCAAGTGATCATGGTTTCAAGTTTCTCGGTAGTGTCTTTGAATCCCTCAACTCTTTGAAGGCGAGGGATATTGATTTCTCTGCAGAGAAGGTTTTCATGACTGAAGATTACTTGAAGATGATGCGGAGGAGGCTGGGTTTCTTGGCAGAAATTCTGGAACCCGGTTACAGTATTGTTTTTTGGTAAGTAGTTAAAGAATTCATGGAATTTTGCATCCTTCTTTATGGGTTTTTTATTATAGTGTACCAGACTCAGTTAATTTGGTTGCAGGGTTCTAAGCATTTTTTTCTTTTCTTTTTAGTTTGATTTTTTCTTATTAGGGTCTTTGTAAATTATGGTAGATTGTTATGAGTGATAGCTACAGCCTGTTAATGAATAATCGTCTTACCCAGCGCAGACTTATATGAAATGCATGCATTGTTTAAAAATTTGTTAATGGATGGAAGCAGATTTCTGGGTTTGGTTGTATTGGCTTTCACTTCTATTCTTTTTTAAAACAGACTCATATGAAATGCATGCATTGTTTAAAAACTTGTTAATGGATGGAAGCAGATTTCTGGGTTTGGTTCTATTGGCTTTCACTTTTTTTTTTTTTTTTTAACTTGTTAATGGATGGAAGCAGATTTCTGGGTTTGGCTGTATTGGCTCTCACTTCTATTCTTTTTTTTTTGGCATATATCTATATTGTATTATAATGGGCAAGATTGTAAATAGGATATTCATCTACATTTTATTAAAGTTAATTATCTTATAATGGGCAAGATTGTAAATACGATTTTCCTTGGGAATTTCTCTTTGATCCATCTAACTGTTGGATGTGCCCTGATAATTTTAACCCTTCCAGGCTTTGTTCTTTGATCGGCTAGGGTTTGGGGTTTTGCTTGTTTGCCACAAAAAGAAAGAAAATCTCTGATTGCACCTTTCTATATACCTCCTTAGATCATTGTAAATAAACGAAGTTGTTTAACTTGCTTTTGAAATAGATACCTAACATTTATAGAGTACGCGTCTTACTTTCAAATAGTATAAAGTGAGTATGAGTTTTGATGTAATCTAGAAGACAACTCTAACAGCATTAAAAAATTTATTCAATGGTTTTTTAATCGACAAATTACCATTTTCAGATTTTCTTGGTCTTTCCCTCAATGAATAATCTTTCTTTTCTTAATGAAAACTAATCTATATTTTAATACTGTATACATAGTTAATTTAATCTATTCTCAATCAGTTTGCCAGGCAAATTAATTGAAACTAATATTTTATCTCTGAATTATCCATGAAATGAATTTGAACAGAGTTCTCATGCACGTAAACTAGTCAAATCAGTACTGTACATTACTCTTATGAAATTAAACAATGTAGCAGGGAGCATATTTCTACCATGCACATCACGGGATGCAGCGATCTGCGAGTCTGTATGGCTGAAAATAAGAACTCTGAATCGTATGCATGTCCTAACTATAAACTATATGTTTTTAAAATTGCATTCTCAGAAAGGCCTAGGTTAGAAAGAAATATTTCTGAATCGTATGCATGTCCTAAGTATAAACTATATGTTTAGAAAGGCCTAAGTTAAAAAGAAATATAAAAAATATAGGTGTACTTTTAAAGGTAAAATGCAGATGACATCTTAGCAAAGGACTTCAGGTGGAATGAAAGTTGAATGGGGATTAAAATATATTGTAATAATCTTTAAATGCATTTAATTAAACATATAAAATGAAAAAAATTGCAATGTCCAAATTCTGAATTTGGCAGTCTTTAACACTTATGTTGAAACGCATGAGATTTTGTATTTATTGCTTGGGAACTGGGAATTTGGCAGTCTTAACACTTATGTTGAAACTACAATGTTTTCAAAATCTATATAACATATGTATTTCCAAACCATTAATAAAAATCTACATATACTATTATAATGCTTTTTAAATTCTCTTTGCCAGTCGTCATCATGATTTTAAAAATTAAATATTAAAAAATATTTAATTATTTATAATAAAATATAAATATAATTTTAATATTTTAAATATTTTAAATATTTTTTAGTTTATTTTACAAATAATATAAATTTTGGTATAAAAAATATTTTTCCTAAAAGTTTCAATAAATCATATTTTCTTTCTTTAACCAACATCTTTGATTAACTTTTTTCAATAATTAATTTAATGTTCAAAAATTTGTTTTTTAAATTATTAATATTATTACAATTTCGATTTCAATATATATATTTATAATTTAAATTAATTAAATTTAATAAAGAATATTTTAAAAATTAAAATATATTGTTTTTTATAAAATAAAAATATTAAATAAATAAATTTATTTAATTTACTATTAATATTTTAAAATGTTATTTATTTTATAAGTCTTATAAAAATATGTTAGTGTTTATGAATATTACATATATTTATAACCATTAATATTAATTAATTTTTTTTACTTTATTAATGTAATAAATAAATATTATATTTATATAATATTACAAAATCATTTTCAAAATTAATATTAACTTTTAAAAAATAAAATAAATAAAATTATAAATAATTATATAGTATTAAAAAATCATTTTCAAAATTAATATTAACTTTTCAAAAATAAAATAAAATAAAATTATAAATAAATATTACAAAATCATTCTCAACTATTTTGTTATTTCAATGATTTTGTGATAATTTTACCAGTAGTTAACTTCGTGTGTTTTTCTTTTTGTTTAAATTTATGCATCTCTGCTTTCATAGTATGTCTATTAAACTCTTTCTCTGTAAAGTCTGATTTCCTCCTAGGATGATTGCTCTAAACTCGGTTTGCAACTCTATTTTAGGGTCTATTTTCTCGATTATGAGAGGGCCCAGTACATCTCTGTCAGTATATAGACATGCGGGTTGTTTTTCCCGTGCACCCTTTTACAAGTGAACATATAAACCACCCAATCATGTTTGGGTTCTTTGGAAATAAGCAAAGGTATCTCCAAATTGCAATATTATATTGTTGGTCTCTCTGTGATGATGGCTTTACATACACTACAAATCACTTATGTTCCCAACTCCAATACTTGTCATGTCAAAGATCCATCCAGTCATCATTAAAAACATTTCATTTTACCAAGACACAAAAGCAATCATTTAATCATTAGACACACTAGCAACCAAACATTTACATAACATCATATTATTCATACTCACCGAGTTTTTCTTTTCTCTTTACTAATTCTTTATTATTTTTGGAAATGTTAATTTTTGAAAAGTGTCCATGATTTTTAAGCCAAGGCTCCAACGTTACGTTGTCTTGTTGTTTTGAGTGCTCTTAGCATCATTGGTAAATGTAGCAAAGCAATCGATGGAAATGCAAGGCTAGAGAAGTTTTGAATTGCGTTCTCAAAGTTTGATTTGTGGGAACCTTGACGATTAGGTTTGTACCTATCCTTTGCAAAAAAATTATTATTTTATTTTCATTTTATTATTAATAGGTTTCCCAAAATAGTTTATTTAATTAAAATAATTTTTAAAATCACAAATATATAGGCTTAGATTAATTTTAAGTTGAAATCTTCAAAACTTATAATTATCTATAATTTTAAAAATCATATATCTTTTTTCCTATTAAGTTAACTTAAACTAAATACTTTTATATAAAAAAATATACTTAGTGGGTTGTTTCCATATTAAGTTAAGCTAAACTAAATATTTTTATATAAAAAATATACTTAGGGGGTTTAATGGTTTAACATCTCATGATATATACTTCTAATATAGAAAGATAGATCAAAAGAAAGAGATGGTATTTCTATTTATGATCTCAATTACATAATATTTTTATTTGTGATTTTAAATTTTATACAATTAAATGATATTAGAAGAACAAGTGTTCATATATTCATTACACCTCCTCAAAATGATACACCCCCCTCTCTCTCACACACACATATATATTTCAATACATTATGAATTAATGCTATATAAAACTATAAACATTCTAAATTCATATATTAAATAATTAAAAAAAAAACTCTATTATATTTTCTATACTTAATAAATATAAAATTAAATAAACTTATATAATTATAATTTTATAATTTTTATAATTTTCTCTCCTTTTTACTTATAGTTTTATAATCTTCTCTCCCTTTTATTTCTCATTTTGTAGCAAATAAAATTTCCAATGTATTTGTATATGGTTAAATTGATTAAAGCTAGTTTTCTTTGGTGTTGAATATGAAATGATTTATGATACCATATCACAAAATTTTCTAATTTATGGTATATAGCAATTAATCATAAAAACATAATTGTATTAAATAATGGAAATTAACGTTGCTACATTAACATGATTTATATATTATAAGACACAATGAAAAATATTATTCAATTTTGAAATTTTCTAATTGAATAGTATCTCAAAACATATGCATTGTAGTGTAGAAACAAAATGCAATTTTACTTTTACAAAAACCTAGCTTCTTAAAGATGTAATGGAGATTTAATAAAATCTATTGAAATCTATTTTTAGAAGTGAATGTTTAATATTTATAGAATTGATTGTGTATATTATCACAAATAGACTTTTACAATGTTAGAGGTGATGTTCAATTTGTCTTCTACAATTAACATTAAACATTAATACATTAGAGGTGATTTAAATTAACATTAAATTTACAACTTTATTAACATGAGTAGTATTATTATTTGTTGCATATTGTGTATTTCAATTAAATTAAATTAAATTTAATATTATTTTATTTATATTTATAATTTGTTTTATATTCTATATGGTAGGGACCACGCAGCTCTTGTTTATTTTAGAATATGAGGTTTGAGGATAAGACTCATGTATTGTTCATATTCATTTCAAATTCAAAATAAACAAATAAAAAAAATAGAATATCGAAAATAATTGATAGCTATTATGGGATAGGTGTGATGGATAACTAGCAATTGATGTATGGATAACAAAGAGTTCTTTAACAAACTAGCATTTTGTTAAGAGGCATGTAACTAGCCTAAAGAACAAGTAACTTATTTGTAAAATTTTTGATACAAAGTAACTAGATTCCATGAAAATGAGACAAGTAACTAGATTCCATGAGAATGAGACAAGTGTATTGTTCAAATTGATTTCATGGTAGTCATTTCAAATTCAAAATAAACAAATATAAAAAATTTGATTATAAAAAATAATTGATAGCTATCACGGGAATGCTGTGATGGATAACTGGTTTGATAAGTGATGTATGGATGCTTCGTCGACTCGGAGAGGATTCAACTACTTTGACTAAAATCTGAAGATTGAGATATCTTTTTGATGATCTCCACCGAGAGGTTACTTCTCACTTCTATTAATGATGGTTTTCTTTGACTTTGGACTAATGCCTTAGTCTTTGCTCCTTAATTCCACATTGGAATTCATCAAATGTAATAGATAAAAAGATTAATTACCAACATATATTGTGGTCCTAGAAGATTTATTTCAAGCTAAGAGTATTTTCTTGGATTATGATTTATTAAAGACAACACACCACCGGTTTTGGTGTTATCTTGCTTATGAATGTTGAGATAATGCATTGAATATCTAGTCATTTATACTCTCGCAAAGTTTGTTGGAAACATGTTTGATTGGGGATTGATGAATTTGTATTATTGACCAGTATCCTTAAGATAACACAAGAGGCAAGAGTGCATATCATGTATAACAATGTAAATGTGGAGCACAACTCCAGTATAGATAAGAAAGTTTAGTTACACACTAACTCAAATAACAGGAGATCCTTCCTTAATTACCCCAAGAAATTCACATAATCCACTTGTTAGTACTAGGTCTCTCAACTATTTTCTTAGCTTACCAACTCATCTTAGATATTTTTCATTCCTTTTATTTTACGTTTTTCCTATGTTTTGGGTTGTTTATATTTCATTTTAAATTTATTTTTGCATTTTGGAAACATGTAGGTTTAAACTTAGCTCCCAATTAGATTAATGATTGAGTGCACATATAATAAAAACAAATGAAAGTTGAGGTTTAAATGATTGATTAGACATGTTATATGTTCTAATGCAATCTGCAGCGCATTTCATTATTTCCATGTATATGCACGGTGCCATATTGCTAAATTAGGGTATTGTGAAGATTCCAAGCTCTTATAAAAAAATGATGGTGTTATTCAGTATTTGGGACATGTTCTAGCTAGTAAGGAGACAATTGGCTCTATTATTACACTTGTAAAATAAATAGTACTATCCCATGTCCAAGAAACATTTTAAACTTAATGTTATGTACCTCGCCAACTGGGTATGAATGGTGTTTGATTTTTCTACAAGGTTTTCATGTTTTCCTATTTGGCTTCCATCCCCAGCATTTTTTCCACGGCCTCAAATTCAATTATGGATTTGGATAAGGAGCGTTGTTCTAGTGGCTCTAACGGTAACATACTCAGAATCAAACCCCAAAACACCGTTTGGATCAGTAATTTCCCGGCTAATGCTACAAAATTGAGGGAAGCTGGTTGGTATACTCTTTGTGAAAGAATTGGGGATTATAATGTAGAAGTTTCGAAGTATTTTTCTCAAAATTTTAAAGGGTTAGTTGTAAACCTCAATGGGTTCGAATTCTCTGTAACCGAGGAATCTATTGCACAAGCTATTGGCGTTGCTCCTGAGGGAGAAAGGTGGTTTAAGAGAAGACTTCTAAGAAGATAACACAATATCATTTATCTCATATATTAAAGGGAAATATGTTGATAAAGCCGAAGTTGGTGAATCCTCAAAGGAGAAAATGAATTTCAATAAAGATAATGCTGCAGATGAAGTACATAAGGATTTAGATGTTTTTATGACAGAGTTTGAAAAGGAAAAAAAAAGAAATTGATCAATTCAAACTTCAGAATGAGCATGTAAATCAGATTAATGATGGTTTGATGCAAGTAAATAGGATGTTGAAACAAGATTTACAGGAGGTGAATAAAAATTACTCAGAGCTGGTATAGGTAGCAGAGGAGGCGATGAAAAGAAGGAAAATAGCACAAGCATAGAATATCAAGCTTGTTAAAGAGAAAAAAGAGCTCGAAAAGAGATTGGGTCAAGTCCAAAAAGAATGCAACCGATTACAAAAGAAGGCCCATGCATTAGATGGCCTTGCTGTGCTAGAAAAAGCAGCCATAAGACTCTAATTTGATGATCAAATCTAGCTGGAAAAGACACATGTCATAGTCAGTTGATTTACAACTTAAATTTTGTTATTTTGTACTTTTCTATTTTGGCACAATTCGGTCCTAGGAAAGTGGATCTAGAAACACATTATCCAGGATTATTCTTCTTATATATTCTAAAGCTTTTTCTTGAATTGAAAGAGACACATGAGGGTCGATAATATACAAGATACCATTATGACAGTTTGATATATATATTGTTGTGTGAGGATTTATTTTATTCGGAGCTAGGTTTAAATCTATATGTTGTTTTAATGTTCTGTAGTTTTGTTTTGAACTATTGTGTGCACTTTTAATTTATATATATGTTTTCTGTATAAATTCATGTGCATACAAATGAATGTTATTGCAGAAAGATGTTTAAAATGTATTTTTGAACTCCTGAATTTCATATTAGTTATTCTTTTCCCATCTTTTATATTCTATATCCTTATGCATGCAATTATCTGATGTTTTCAGATCTTTATTTATCTGTTATGATTTAGTGATTTTATTTCTTGATCCCCCATAGTTATCCGAAAATGAACAAAAAATACTTCTAAACACAGAGGCGCCTAAACTCTACTTCCATGTAGTCTAGTTGGAAGACTTTAGGACTAACACCACTCACATGTTATTAACAATGACTACATGTTCTAAACAATGACTACATCACCTTTATATATATCTATTCACTCATTGCACATGTGGTCCCTTCTTTAGGGTTGACCACTATTAAATATTCATTTAAATCAATACATATACATTTATTCCCATATGGCCCTATTTATGAACTCCTTGGGGTCTTATCATATACATTAACCCCATATATGAACCCCCTTGGGTCATATCATAGTATCCTCTTTCAAATATTTGTCTTGAAGGCTTTGGGATTAATGGATTTACATGCGATGAAATCAAGTAATAAGCTTTCCTTATAATATTTCTTTCTTGTTTCCATTGATGATGATCCATCCTTCCAAATTCAATTATTTTTTGTCTCAATCCTTGATAGTTGGTTTTTGCATAATTTTGATTCCATGTCTTGTGACTGAGATCTCCAATTCCTTGTAGTTAATTTTGGTCCTGGATAATATCTTGTTGGATAATAGTTTCCTAGTGCCTTGTTCCATGAATATTGTTGAGTATTCCATATTACTCTTTAATAGTTTTGTATATCTTCATTCCTTTCTTGGAATATTTCTTGGTAATGAGGATGTCGATATGGTTTCACACTTGATGGTTTCTCTTCCTTTTTCACACCCATGCCATCGGTATTATTTTCAACTAATTTATATCCAAAATGGTGAACACTAGAAGAATTCTCAACAGCTATATCCAACAAATCAACTATATCCAGAAGGGAGAACACAAGAAGGATCGACCGACCCTTCTTGCAGTCTAGAAATATTACGAAAAGAATACTGGGCAGAAGAAGCGTCTCCCGCCTGTCCATTTATGAGGGAATTTTAAAAATATTCAACCTATGAATGTTAGGACGTCAATTCATGTATATCCAAAATGGTGAAGACAGGAAGAATACTGAGCACAACAAGGGTAGGCCGACCTGTCATTTATGAGATAAATGTAAAAATATTTAATCTATGAAGGCTATGTCGATAATTCCCGACTTCCAAATTCCGTTGTAAATATTAGGGACCTGGACATCATCTAAGTTCTAACATATAAAAATGTTTGTCCGAGCTTCCATTTTTCGACGAGAAGTATCGGCCGCCCCTTCATTTAGTAGATAATTGTGAACAACTATATCCAACAATTCACCTATATCCAGAATTGTGAAAGAAAGAAGGATCGACCGACCCTTCTTGCATTCTAGAACTATTATGAATAGAATACTGGGCAGAAGAAGGGTTGGCCACCCCTTCATTTATGAGGGAATTATAAAAATATTCAACCTACGAAGGCGAAGATGTCAAGTCATATATATCTAAAATGGTGAACACCAGAAGAATACTGAGCACAAGAAGGGTCGGTCGACCCTTGATTTATGAGAGAAATGTAAAACTATTTGATCTTCGAAGGCTAGGCCGACAATTCCTGACTTTCGACTTCCGCAGTAAATATCAGGGACCGAACATCAATTAAGTTATAACATATATAAATTTCTTGTCCTGACTTCCATTTTCCATTAAGAAGGATTAGACGCCTCTTCGTTTAGTATATAATTGTGAAAAAATTTATCTAGAAATTCAACGATAACCAGAATGGAGAACACAAGAAGGATCGATTGACCCTTATTGTAGTATCGAACTATAACGAAAATAATATTGGGAAGAAGAAGGGTCCACCATCCCTTCATTTACGAGGAAATTGTAAAAATAGAACTTGGAGAAAGAGCGACTGCTCTTTTTCAGTTGATATTTTCACTTGAGAGAAAAATGTGCGAAGCAATGTTCATATGAATTTTGTGTTCAAAGTGCTGATATCTACGTTCTCCACTCCTAAAAAATCATCCCTGGAGGAAGGAGCGGATGGTCTTTCTCCTTAGCATCTACTTCCACCACCCCGGAATAGAACCACCTGACGAAAGAGTGGCCTCTCTTTCTCTGACAACGGGAAGAATAATGAGCACAACAAGGGTTGGCCAACCCTCCATTTATGTGATCAATGTAAAAATATTTAATCTACGAAGCTATGTCAAAAATTCCTGACTTCCGACTTCCGTTGTAAATAGTAGGGACCCAGACATCATCTAAGTTCTAACATATAAAAATGCTTGTCTTGACTTCCATTTTCCAACGAGAACGATCGGTCGCCGCTTCATTTAGTAGATAATTGTGAACAATTATATCCGATAATTCACCTATATCCAGAATGGCGAAATAAAGAAGGATCGACCGAACCTTCTTGCTTTCTAGAACTATTATGAATAGAATAATGGGTAGAAGAAGGGTCGGCCGCCCCTTCATTTATGAGGGAATTATAAAAATATTCAACCTACGAAGGATAAGACATCAATTCATCTATATCTAAAATGGTGAACACCAGAAGAATATTGAGCACAAGAAGGGTCGGTCGACCCTTCATTTACGAGAGAAGTGTAAAACTATTTGATTGTCGAAGGCTAGGCCGACAATTCCTGACTTACAACTTCCACAGTAAATAGTAGGGATCAGACATCAGCTAAGTTATAACATATACCAATTGCTTGTCCCAACTTACGTTTTTCGTCAAGAAGTATCGGGCACCCCTTCGTTTAGTAGAGAATTGTGAAAACCTTTATCTAGCAATTCAATGAAAATGAGAATGGAGAACATAAGAAGGATCGATTGACCCTTATTGCAGTCTTGAACTATAACAAAAATAATATTGAGAAGAAGAAGGGTCGACTACCCCTTCATTTATGAGGGAATTGTAAAAATAGAACTTGGAGAAAGAGCGGCCGCTCTTTCTCAGTGGATATTTTCACTTTCCAACAAATTGTGCGAAGCAATTTTCATATGAAGTTTATGTTCAGAGTGCCGATATCTACGTTCGCCACTCCTAAAAAATCATCCCTGGATGAAGGAGCAGACTCTCTTTCTCCTCAACATCTACTTCCAACACCTCGAAATAGAACAACCTGACGAAAGAGAGACCTCTCTTTCTCTGACAAAATTTCTACTTGCTAGGAAACTCTTTGTAGCAAAACTTCTATAAATTTTGTTGTGAAAAATGTCGATATCTAATTTCCCAGGGTGACATGTGGAACACTCATATTTTTCCACATGGCATATTTGATTTTTAAAATTAGTCTAAAGATTGTATAAACGAGTATTAAGGATATTAATGGTACCATTTCAATATAAGCATATGGATTTAAGTTATATAAATTTTTGGAAAAACCAAGAAATACATGAACTTCAATAATACTCTTTTATAATAATCCTATTGATAATGTTTTATTAAAAATTATTGTTTTCAAACTTGAAAATTAAGGCATATTTAGATATCCATGTATATTATGCAAAGTAAAGTAAGTTAATTTACAAACATTACTTGGAAAATCAACACAACTCCATTTGCAAACCTATACAAAAAAGCTAAAATGCACTTCCAAGAAAAATATGGTTCCTCACTCAATCTGAAAAATGAAATAATGTAATTCTTGTTGCCGGTATCTTTAAATTAATTTATCTTCATTAATGTATCTCCTAGACTTTTTCTACATTCAACGAGTTTTTCTCCAGTAAGTAATCACTATGTTGAATTGATGGCCTGGATTTTTTGTTTTGCATTATTTAAACTATCATCCAAAATAAATTCAAAACTTTATCTAAATTGAAATAGAATCCATAGATCCAATCATAATCGATAAATAAGAGAGGTTAAGAAGTTAGAGAAGAATTAAGAATTAAGAAAATTAATTAAAATTAATATTCAAAAAATTGCATATATTTTATTCAAAAAGTAGGGATCCGAACATCAACACATAGTTTAAATTTTTCAAAATGTAAAGTTTAAATTCTTCCAAAATACCCAATTTAAATTCTTTAAAACGTAAAGTTTAAATTCTTTCAAATATAGACTTCAATTCTTGAAAACAAAAAGTTTAAATCCTTTCCAAATACAGAGTTAAATTCTTCAAAACGTCCCCACAGCGGGTGCAGCAAGAGGCGATTGGCCCAGCCATGTGCCCAGCCATGAGCTTGACAGACACATGCCCAACAAGCCATTGCAACCCCGCGGCTGGATGCATGATGTGCCACGTGCCCGACTCCAACTTCGGCCACCCACCTGCCAGCATGCCTGCCCACACGCCAGCCCATGCGCCTCCCCACGTGTCCACCCAGATACCTGCCTTCTCCACCTCCGAGGTTGATCACGTATTGACCTCCACCTTCCACGTGCCCCATGCAAATATTTAATTACCCCCATTTTTTTCTGGTCCGTAGCTGAGCCTCCCATCTGCGACATGATGTCTCTAGCATGTGTAATGTCCAGTCTGTTGCTTCTAACCTACTCTGGGTTTTGGCTCTAATGAATCCCACGATTCTGAATGAATGGAGCTGTCCTTCCGCTCTCATGACCATTACACTCTATTAAGTTATTATGCACTTCATTCATATTTTTATTAGAATAGATGATGCTTGGATGAGAGCTCTGTTGCACAAAGGCTCCACTGCAAGCTCTTCGCCCTTTGAAACTCTCCTGCGAGAAGTTCTATTCTTTGCTCTCATGGAGTTCATAACTATTCTTTCCCTCGGTTCTAGTTGCTGCTCTGGTTCTCTTAGCTCTAGTTCTCTCGGCCCAGACTGTTTCGTGTATTCGGATTCTGGTTTTTTGGCTAAGGGTCGCGGGGTCTCTGGTGCTCTGGTTTTCTGGTTCTCTAGTTGTTGGTTCTTGTGCTATTGGTTCTCAAGCTCTCTGGATACCGACTACTGGTTCTCTAGATCTCTCGGCACTCATTGACTTGGAATCCTTGTTATGCAGGCTTCATCGTTTAGTTGTTTTCTTGGGGCGTGATACTCTTGGTCTCTGAATCCTCGACACACACTTATTCCTTGGTTTTTAGATCTTTCAACCATCTTAGCCTCCATGCTACCTAAGAAAAGGGTTCGCACTGGTCAGGATAGTCAGCTGGAGAGCGCTCTGCAACACAGTGGCTCTTCCTCCACTCCGCCTATTCGCCTCATGCGTGGGGTGGTAGAGAAGGCTTGCAAGTTTCACTCTGAAACTCCAATTTAGGATAAGGTGGAGATCAATGATGCCAAAGATGATGCGAGGTTCTCTCGTTGTTTCCTGACAGATGAAGAAATTCGTGAGGAATTTGAAGCCCTTATCCCCGACCCTGGTAATACCAAGGGTTGGGCCACTTTGTAACAAAAAACTCTTGACCTGCATTGGTCTCATAAGCTGGTTCTGGGAAAAGATCTCATTGATAGAAACGAGGCTTAGGATGAAATCCTTATGCAGCAAGACGAAATGCATGACATGCTGAAGCAACAAATGTATAACTAGCAGCAGTTTTCCCGCCAGTTTGGGATCACCTTGGCTAAGGACCTGACCACCCAACCCAAGCAGAAGGAATACAATAGTAATTAAGCTATGCATTCTTTTTTGCTTTGTTTTAGATCTTTTGGGTTCGGCCATTATGATTTATGCTTATTAGTAGTTCTGTTATTTCTTCTTCTTTCAGCAATGCTTGTTTCCTTGGTAGGATGACTGTTTTAAGAAACATTTCAAAACTTATTTTGGGGTTTGTTTCCTCTTTCATGAGAGGACCCGGTGATACCCAGACTCTATATATTTTGATGAAGATAATATAAGGATCTATATCTAACTTACAAAATAAAAAAAATTCTTCCAAATGGAAAGTTTAAATCCTTTCCAAATACAGAGAACCAAAAGTACAACCCTTGAAAATACCTACCGATACAAACTGAATAGAAGGTCCTTGGAAAATAGGCCAAAATCCCTCCCTAAACTAACATAAAAGGAAAATCTAAAAACAGAAAAGTAAACCGTGGTGGGTAGGCCATGTGGTTCATATCCGATTTAAAACTAGAACACAGATCGAAAGAAATCTCCACAACCATTGGAATTAAAGACCAAAGTACTTGAAAGAGTGTTATATGACATTAAGAGTCAAAGACATTACCCGAGAACTGGGAGAACTTACCCTGACCGACCTTTGATTTAACTAATGGGACAGATTGACGACTAGGGTTCATAATTGGGTTCATAAAATTTTCAAGTCCACCGTCGATCTTGGATGGGGCGATCCAATGGTTCAGGACAATTAAACAGGGTTAATTTGTGTAGCGTTTAAAGCTTAGGATGTGATGTGAATTCTTTAAGAAATCTAGCTAAGTGCATGTTGAATTCCACCGCCGATGTGGATTGACGAAGATCCAATGGTTTTGAATCATTTCGCTGTTCAGACATGCTCGAGGGTTAATTAAAAGGATCGAACATGAAATATTTGTAAATCTTAGTTGACTGCCAGTTTGACGTCCACTCTGTTGAAGAGAGGTTGGGGAATGGTATATTTGGATAATAATTTGGCCAAATTTCCAACTTTGGAGAATTGCCAAAATTGGTTAACTCGGCAAAATAGTAATTCCTTACTAATTAAAACAAGATTTAAAGACTATGAATATCAATGATGAATCAATGCCATTATAAGGATACACTATTTTTTATGAAGAAGCATGATTTTCCTAAAAAACACAATGTTTCAAATAATAAAGTTCTTTGAAAAGATATATATAACCAGACAATCCAAATGTATCAAGAGGACCATAGGTGTCTCTAAAGTTTTGGTAATTGCATATCAGAAGCAAGAAAGATGCTAATGAGATAGATGAAGCATTACAAAAGTTCGAGCTACCACTAAAGATCTGAAAAACTGAAGTTAAAACTATGATAAGACAAGTATATTGTCCATTAACTAATACATGGATAAATAGAAATTGATGCATGAATAAGCATCAAATTGTGGCTAGTTGATAAGATGTATGTTTCATCAAATCAAATTAACTATCGATAGGCATTTTTATTTTAGAATTTGGGGTGGACTATGGCCTATGCTTTTCTAGGATTGTACAAGGATGAGATAAATGTACTTTCTAGATTGATTCTCAAAATTCTAAATAAACAATTATGAAAAAAAAAAATTTTTAAAATAACCGGTAATTGATTAATGGATAACTCTTAGACGATGTATGTTTAATTAGTAGTTGATGAATGGATAACCAACAATTCATGGTAGAGAACTAGAATAATGTGAGAGATAAAATAAAAGAATATAAAATATAATTGATGGTCCATACATGAATGCATGGATAATGCATAACTGATGAATGGATAGCAGGAAATTCATGGCAGATGATACCTATCTCAATTTTCCATCTCCAAGTGACCCAGATGTGATAGTAACAAATTTATTCCATATTTGATCAACAAAATCTTTGGATAAAAGGGATGTACTACTTGCAATTTTCCAATCTCATCAAGAGTTATGGATCTTTGCATTTGAGTATATTGTCTTTTGGAATTTCACAAAGAATCAAAACAATTGCTACATCTTCATGCCGATGCATAAATTCTTTGATGTTTTTAGTTTTATATTTTAGAGGAAAGAAGAAATGAAAAAACCGTTCCTTGCAGTTATTCAACATTCATGTGAGTCTAGTCAAGTGCTCCATATTTTTCAGAGATGTCAAAATATATACACTTGAATTAATAGGGCTCCATAAAACTTTGCAACCTATGGTAGCCCACTCTGTCTAGTCAAGAGTCCTCAATATTATTTAGAGTTTATGAGCCTTGTATTTTAGGTAATAGGTTTCTTTATCCATCCAAGTTATTTAATATTATTTAGAGTTTATGTGACTTGAAACATTTGAAGTAGTAGGTATCCTTGTATAGGAAGACTAGAGTTTTGACAGGTGCACAAAGAATAGAGCTTCTCCAACTTTTCAATGGCATATTGTCCTTCATAATAAAGGTCCACTTTAAAAAGGATTTTTGCTAGCACTAAGAATGTTTTAAAGCTAATATGTGCAATATTTCCACGTCTGTGTAACAATTTGAACTTATCACCTGTAATCCATAAAGCTTCACTATTAAGCATAGTAAAAATTCTATCATTTTTTCCTTCTCTTACACCAAAATATTCTAGAACATATTCTAGGTAGAAAATATCTTCTCTCTTAATGTCATCTTTCATATCTTGAAAGAGCATTAATTGAGTATAAAAATTTATCCTTCCATTCATCCCAAACATAAACCAATGTAATTGGAGAAAATATATTCTCAAGCAACATTATAGAGTAATCATCCACCCTGAATAAACTCATCTCTTGATCAATCTGACATATTTTCAAATCTGAGTTAAGATGTGCATCAAGAACTTTATGAATATCACGCAGAAATTCAAGACTGATATTTCTCATCTTCTTTGCAATGATCAATTTTTTTGTTATTTTAGGAAGACTCTGTAACTCATCCGAAAGTATTGATGGTTCATAGTTTAAGGAATTGTATAGATGCTTTGATTATTTTTCTTCTATGTGTTTTACTTTCTCTTTATTATGCTCATATACACTTGTACCAACTTGATGAGACAGGTCATCGATTTTGGATTCAAAATTTTGCTTGCTCTAATAGCCAGACTACTCATGCTATTGTTATCATTCTTTGAATTAAGAGTTGACTCTTCTTATATGTGTTTCCCACATGTATATTTTCCATCCATTTCCACAGTGTTTTCCTTCCTATTGTCCTATTCATATGTACACACTGCAATTCCATTTGATGTCTCACTCTTTTTTTTTTTCTGATACTGATTATCAATGCCTTCACTTGATTCCTATTGCGCTCCATTTATCAAAGTATTATCTTGCATGTCTTCTTGTACTTCTTACCTGGTGAAGAATTGCCACCAACTTGCTCACTAATATTAGAATCCACTTTAGGGGCCTCTAAATCTAAACTAGAACTCTTTTCTTCAGTGTTTGTCTCCTTGTGTGTATTTTGAAGCACACCCAAGCCTTCAGCGTTACACTTGATATCCATTGTTTCTTGTTGCCTTGTAGTGTCATCCTCTGCCGCATTTTCTCCTTTAGAAACTTTAAATTGTCCATTCCATTGCCTTATACTTTTACGTTGTATTCCAGATACTTTCACTGGCTATTTGACTTCATATCCATTGGAAAAACTGAAGTTTCAAAACCTTAGCTAATCCCACTTAGTTTCACATTTATTCCTTGAGCCTAGAATGCTCCAGAAATATCGGTTTTCATATTTCCACATAATTCTTCAAGACCTACGCCTTGCAATGTTGTAATAAGTGTCTCTCCTCGTTCCACAACATTTAAAACATGTTGTCCTTGTTCATAGGCTATAGCACCAAACATAGTTACATCAAGAATCCTCATTATAGTTTCTACTATTTGTAGAACTTGAAATCTCTCAACTTCTTCTTGGCCACTCAGTGATTCTTCAATTGTATATGTTTCCTAAATTGACTAGCCTTCTTTGGGCAAGCCCATGGGATTTCCTTATGTAACTTTGTGTGTTTCCTTTAGCACTAACATGTTTTAACCAAGGCATTGGTTATTAGGCTCTTAGGGCCTTTTGTAGGAAGAACAAAGAGGTACCATTGAAGAAAAGGTACCCAAACCACTCTACTTCTTTCCAAACTTGATGTGAAAAGGTACAATTTAAGAAAAGGTGCGATGTGTTCTCCTCATTATTCTTGTAAAGTATACAAATCCTAGTCTTGTTTCTTTTTCGCACTTGTTCACAACTTAGAACCTTATTATTTAAGTCTAATTACATGAATAAATTACTCTTAATAGGGGCCTTGAATTTCCAGAGTTCCCCATTTTCCAACTTCAATGGGTGTCCCCTGAAGAGCAACATAACCTAATTTTGCAGAGTTTCGCTCTTGCCTTTTTCATTAGCTAAAAAAACCAAGTCATCCTCATTCCTAGTTAACCTTATATGTGCCTTGTTAAGATCATTCAAGTTGGAACCCCAAAGCCTGGCCTCGTCTCCTTCCATCCCAATATCCTCATCATTAAGCCAACCTTGCTTCCATATTGTAGTATCCATTGGTTTATCCAAAAAATTAAGGGTTAACTTGGCCTCGTCTCCTTCCATCCCAATATCCTCATCATTAAGACAACCTTGATTCCATATTTTAGTATCCATTGGTTTATCCAATAAATTAAGGGTTAACTTTAATATGCAAGACTTATAATGCATTAAACTCATGCAATACAATGATATACATGTAACAATGAACTCAACCCTTCACTTAGGCCTGTACATGACTTCATGTCAATCAATTCATATGAACATGCATTCTACAATTCCATAATTAAACATGAATTGAACATAAGCAACCATTTCATAACAATGGAACACCATCATTTAACATAGCAAGAGTACTTATCTTGAATTTCCGAAGCAACTGGCTAAGTGAGAGCAACGTTCCACCCAACCTTAGATCTCTGTCCATCTTGTACTCTTTCAGCTGAGAGATCACCCCCGAGTTGGGTTGTGTATCCACTAAGGAAGGCTATCAGGTTCTCTCACAGTCAAGGTTCCATCCCAATGCTAAGCCAATCTGTAGTTGGGTTTATCAAGCATTCCACGGAACCTACCCATGCTAAGCCAACCTACAGTGGGTTTATCAAGCATTCAGGGCCACACTGGTCATGCTAAGCCAACTTCCAGTTGGGTTTATCAAGCATACCAACAGCAGGGTCATGCTAAGCCAACATACAGTTGTGTTTATCAAGCATATCAGACAAGCTGATCAAGCTAAGCCAACTTGCAGTGGGTTTATCAGGCATACCAAGAAATACAATCATGCTAAGCCAAAATACCGTTGGGTTTATCAAACATATCAGACAAGTCGATCATGTTAAACCAACTGACAGTGGGTTTATCAAGTGAACAGGGACATCAAGGGAGGTGTTGCTAAGCTAGTGAGCTCAACCACATAGCTGCAGGCATCTCAACACTTAGTCGACCTGGCACCCACATTACTTACCGCAACAACACAAGGAAGACCCTTTTCTCTGCTACATAGTCCCTCAAGGCCTCTTCCCTTCTAGTGCTATTCCAGGATGGGCATAGAAAGGTCCAATTGCTAGTTCTATGAGACTTCATCTTTCACTTGGTTTATCAAGCAACCCAACCTTCTTCCACATTTCAATGACGGACTCCTTCCAGGCTTGCAGACAAGCTCTGTTCCACAATCTATCTTCTGCGATCCAAGGTCTGGTCCTCACGGTTTCTCTGCATTGTTTAAGCTTTCATTTTCCTCACGGGTTCTATCACTCTGTCATGGACACTCTGTCATTAGAAGACCGGGTTCACACACACGGTTTTCATGGCTATCAAATCTCTGGTATTTATATTACACAGGGAAAACACGATTATCTTCAGGTTATTCCCCTCAGTTGGCTCTGCGTATGCAGGGATGTAGGAGCGAGCTCTCTTTGGATCGATGGATCGTGTGTGGCAAGTTCCCATGGATGAGGGATGAATGTGGTGGTTTTTTCCTTCCACCCGCGATAGTCAAATAGGCTCTTCCCGTTTCAGGCATTCAGTGTCTTCCAGGACAAGTAATCAGAGCCATGCCCTGCCATACGAAATCGCAGGCATGCTCCCTACTCCATCGGCTTTAGCATCAGGGTTCCTAACCACCCTCTGCAACTGAATTAATGTCATTAGGGAGTTCAAACGGGTTCACACTTAGACATGTGGAAACATGGGAAACCAATCCCAAAACCCCCTCACCTCTCCCTAGTGGATACATGTGGCCCCTTCTCATTAGTTGCCTCTTTAGCCATCTTCTTGGTTATTTTATTCATTAATAATAATTACATCATTTACATTTCTTCATGGCTTAGCATCCCATGAATAATTAAACTGTCTAAATACTTGCCTAAGCAATAATCCTTAAACATCCACTAGTGGGGGCCTTGGACTTGAGCACCACACTAGGGAAAATACACACACTCCATATATATACAGTATTTACATTGAAGCCAAATAACATCAACGAAAAAATTGGGTATTACAACTCCCTCTCTCTTAAAATAACACCGTCCTCGGTGTTCCCAAAACTGAACAAAAATGGGAATGTCTCTTTCATGGCATCCTCCAGCTCCCATGTGGCCTCTTTTGGACTAAGGTGCCTCCATTGCACCTTTACCTGCCCTATGGCCCGGTTCCGGAGCAAGATAACCTTCCTATCAAGGATGCATGTAGGCTTCACCTGGAACACTCCCTCTAGTTCCACTTGTATCACATGCCAATCAATGATATGATTAGGATAATATACATATTTCTTAATCAATGTAGTGCTCTGGTTTTTACAGCAGAGCACTGAGTAAAAATTTCAGAGTTAATTTTCTACTTATTAAACTTTATCAAGTGTATGGGAGTAAATTTCTAACAATTACCATGCGTCTAAATGATATTTAGTGTTCTGTCGTGTTTTTTATCAACCTTACATTCGTAATTTAAAGTAAACAAACATATCAATATTTCCTTTTCAACAATCATGTTCCAGCATAAGAATATGTTTCACAACTCAGTAAATCAGTAAATAGCAAGTTATGCATGTTTACAGTAAGTTTTAGCATAATAGTCAAATAACGGAAATTACCTGATGCTGATGCTAACCGTAAGTTGTAGCAGGTTGTATAACCCCTTAGACAGCCAAACTGAACTGTCCACCCTACCGACCAGCTATTATCTTGCTGGCCCTTGGAAATCAAAGGATTTCCAAGCCCCCGAGCCCACAATCTGATAATCCCGAGAGCAGTCCTCTCTTCGGTTCTCCAAACTTTCTGTTCTCAAACTTCTGTTCTCCAAAATTCTGTTAAAAAAAACTCCCCGTTCTCCAAAAACCTCCCCCTCTATATACATGTCCATCCTCGAGAAGGCCTGGGGCTTACTCCACCACCCCAAAATCCCCCTCTCGAGCCCCTCAACATTTACTCCCCTTACCAGTTCATTCATACACGTTTCTTTATATAAAAAAATGTATAATTAATTACCCTCATGGAAAATTTACTTGGTTTTGGATTGACGGTCGTAAGTATTTATTACGGTGGGAATTATCACCCAAAGGTTATCCATTCGGGACAAGGTTTATTAATTACAAGTCTTTTCACCAAACCTTGTATTTATTGTTATTGAGGTAATTAATAAAATATTATATAAATATTTGACCCCTTTCAACTTGGACATGCGTGTCTTAAGGGTCTACCTTATCCGTCGAGACCACTTATCTTGAGGTTTAAATTCCAAGATTAACATTGAATAATTAAATAACCATTTTCCATCACATCACGTTCATTCCAAAAATGATTATCCTATTATGGCTAACTTTTGAAATGGAAATAATCACACAATATTAATTTATAAATCAATATTTTAACTCTTACTTATATTGCAATTGTCACGATAGGGATATAAATGTTGCTGGAATATTATTAATTAAGTAATAATAATAATTAGATCACCATTTATTAATTAATAATAATAATTAAATCACCATTTAACAATAATAAAAGGTGAATTAATCATAGTATTCTTAATTATTTGTTTATCACATGAGTACCCTATCATCAACATAGCATCCTTGTTCTTATAAACAAAGCACTTGTGAGGGCTTAAACAATTTTACTAATTAATTAGACACTATCATTACCCTATTCACAACAGTTCTCCTATGACAATGTTAACTGACGACACTTGTCTTAGTTTATTATTACAATGTTTTAATATAATTACTAATTCAATTATTTACACACTCACAACCTAACCATTCATTACCTAAGTTGATTGATGTATCCTTAACTGAGTTATCTATGACATTTATACTACTATTCAAGCATGACAAGTATGTTATACACCAGTAATATTGTACACGTACAAGGTGTGCATGCATGGCCAGTGTATGCACATGTCGGATATGTACTATAAACAAACCCCATTCCGCCTATGCATACTTGCTAACTAATAATACTATCTACCCCCATGCAGAAGAGCAAGCATAATATATAGTATAATTACTTTAACATCCTCGGTTATTTAACAGTTAACCCTTTACGATTTAACATCATTGTCTTTATGTTTACATTAGTTTAATCAATCAAGTACAGGAAGGGTGCCTACTTCCACTAACTCGGAATCAAGGAATACTAAACCCCCAACAATACTAACTAACACATCCTCCCATCATAACCTACGTCCAGCATCCTCCCTATCCTCCCTCTGCTAGTACAACAGTGGATGTCGGACTCACCGATCTGACCACATAGAACTTGAGAGCGATAGCGTCGGCTGAACAGCGGACCTATCCTCCCCTAGCAGGCATCCGACCATCGTCATCACAACAACATGGGGAGCGTGTCTCAGCACAGCCCTCCCACGACCTCGGGTCTCATGGAAACATAGGGTGGGAAACACATCCATCCCTCTCAACATACTGGGCCTACGCCCTTATCAACTCATACTTGCTGCTATCGGGATTATCAGTTTGTGTTATCGTATCCTCATTTTGGCTGCTAAGGTTTGCTGTATGAACATGTTTTTCCTTTCCAATATATATCAGATCAAGTAACTGGCTATCCCATAGCCCTTGTGTCCTGTAGGTTAGTATTTTGCAAAATACAATTTATAGAAAGCATTTTCCATTGATCGCCAATTGATCCATGTTATCATTTTATTTCATGTAACCTTTTAGCTCATCATAGATGCGTATGACATATAACATTTCAATAATTCATATAAGAAGATGGTATCCACGTACCGAATCATATATTTCACATTTCATTAATGAAAACATATAAACATATACTGCAATCGTAAAATAAGGAAATCATATGATAATCATGACATCATAATCGCATAACATAGTAACATCATAATCATGGTGAAATCATAAAACAGAGTAACATCATATAATGAGGTCCAATATAGTTTACTCAGTCGAGCTGAGTTCAACAGAATATATAAGAAATAAAGTATGGTGTATCTAACTAATAAATATGCCGAATCAAAATATGGGCGTTACATACACCCACCCTTCGGGAAACTTCGTCCCGAAGTTATGGTCAAAATGGTGAGGGAAAGTCTTGATGCATGGTTTCGGTGACTTCGAGGTAGCAGACCTTGGTTATACTTGTCCCATTGGGATTTACTTGACCAGACATGTCGATGTTATCTTTCATTTATTTTATCCCATGATACGTGTTCTTAGATTTCATTCTAAATCATGACCTCCCAAGGCTCCTTATTTATAACACCCATCAGGGTTCATTATGCCTCACTAGTGTGTTATCCATGATAATTTACATGCTTTTCAAAATTTTGTAGTCTCTTTTTTTTTTTTTTTTTGCACTGCGATTCATAAGGGAGTCTCATTTCCCAAATACCATTTATTTTTGTTTATTATTATTTATTATTATGATACTTTATCGACTTCTAGCTCATTATACCTTGTTCTATCCTATAGTACTTGATTTTAAATTTTAATATTTAATTAGACTCCAAGAGTGATGGAATAATATGTAGTTTACCATAGGAGTTCAAATAACGCCATAACTATCAACTGGTTACCCATTATCAATTAACTCTTGGAGAAGTAGAGCTCTTACAAATGAGTCGTTAGTGTTACATAAATTACTTATAGTTTAAATTTTAACACATATATTACATCCCTCCTTATAGTACTAAATTTAATTTAATTTGATTTGATTAATTTATTTATTTATTTCGGTGGGGCAATGAACTCATGAAGCCCATAAATTTCAACCTACCATCTTTACACATGTTTGTAGTACAACTATATAATAGGGCAAGCCTTCGACATCGTCAATCATTCCTTGGCCTATTCTTACAATGCACATGATATACCTTTACTTCAAAGAATTAGTCATATACACTCACCATCATTCATATGTCTAGACATAATACACATACTCATCCTATTTCACTTCTTATTTGCTTTAGTAAATATATATTTAAATATTCTTACAAATTTTAATGAGATGTTTCATTCATCCATATCTTTATCATTGAGAAGGCACAATATCACTTGCTATAATGCCTATGCTTAATTACCACACTATACATTCCAGGTTACAACTCTGTAGGTTTTATTTTCAATGATGAAATCTCCTTATCCTTACCCAATTGTATTAAATTTCTCTAAAGGGGACTACACAAATTATGGTCTTAGTCTCCTTTTTATGCTTAGTAGTAGTTAAGGTTCTTTTATATGTTAAGCGATTCTCTTTTATGGTCAAGTAACCCTGCATCTCACCATGCACTATATTTACGTCTAACAATGTACACTATCTAAGAACCCCACCCTTATTACTACATTACCATATTAATAATATAATTCCATAATCAAGTTTTATCTCAAAGCTACATTGGGAAAAATAAAAATAAAAATAAATATATAGAATCTTTCTAAGAAACACATACACTTGTATACAAGCAAAGAAAGGCATTTATACTAATAATAAGGATATCAAATATAATATTTCAAAATCTAAAATAAAATAAAGTGTCAAGTATTTAATTTTAATACATTTTCTATGTTATACTTTTAACAATTTAAGTAGACTTTTTATAAATAAATAAAAATCCTCAATTTCGAATATATATATATCAATGATTTTAAAGGCACTAAATTGTTTTATTGGAAATTTCAAAATAAGATAAAATCAAAATAACAAATGCTCAAACTTTATAAAAATTATTTAATTCTCACTATCACCTACTTCCCTTATATACATATATATTATTTACTCCATTAAAAATAAGTTGTATATATGATGGTTAATAAGAAATAGCTAAATATGATCATTGTTTTGATATCAAGTCTTAATAAATAATTTTATTAATATTGTAATTTACTAACTCATTATATCACTTCTTTCTTTCTTATACACTAGTATATATCTACACATTACACATTTCTTATACATTCTAGAGTTGTATCCATAACAATTTACACATTTATTCATATTTTCTTGCTTCTTATTCTTCCATACTATTTATCACTATTTTTATACCCTATTTACTTCCATATTATGCATATAAAAAGAGAGAGTTTAGCTTATAATATACTTTTGTTAACCACTTAGTTATAACTATTGTTTTCCAATTTCATTATAACATATTACTTCATCACTTTACCACATCCATATTAACATTACTAATCTCTTATTACTTTTACTATCCTACATGACCACCCACACATAATTAATTTAGTATTTCATACTTTTAACTCATATAACATTTTGTTTTTCATATATATTTGTATATATAACATTTTTGTAAGTTACTAACCAATTTTACTATTCTTTTCTTTTCTATATAATCTTTTTAAAACTTTTATATATATATATAAAATACACATGACATGGTAAACAGAAATCATTTGGCATACGTTTTATGATTATTGAATCAATAATAAACAATCAAAACAAATTCCATCATTTAATATCAATCTTTAATTATTATTGTATCGACTGCATGCTTTTGAAAGGAAATTTTCTCATTTTCAATATAAAAGTTTTTACCTTTTAATTTTCTGTATCACATTATATTTTAGGAGATCACATAAACATCATATATTTAAATGAAATCCTATCAATAAATTTATTTATTATTATTTATTTGCTTTCCTAAATAACTAATGCAATTGGCATTATAACTGAAATTGATTTCAATAATCAATATGACACCTTGAAGGTTCACTAATAAATTGTAAGGAAATCCATTGTTTTCACCTAAATCAATCTAGGTGATTATCTTTTATTTTATTTATTTATTTTTCTTCACGATGGAATTTGCCTAGGCAATACAATGGAAGTTGTGAAACTTTTGTTCCTCCTTGTTAATTGTATCTATAATCATATAAAACTTGATGCGTTTAGGATAAGAATGGCTGAGGAGGAAGAGAGTACATTGTACATAGTAATTACCGACAAAGAACATACTAATTGAATGTTTATGGAAACAACAGAAAAAAAGTAATATATTCTTAAAATGAATGATGAAAGATTTACAAAATAAAATAGACAACAATGAAAGAAGTCATTATCCAATCTTTGCATGCACACATATTACAAAAATAAAAAGAATTCCAACAGCACATATTCATATGGAAATTATGACATGGTCGTTGGTACAAATAATAAAAGGACCAAATGAATCATTTAAATGAATTAATGCTTTCCATATATATATATATATATGAGCGAGTAAAAAAAACACTTTGTAAAATCTCACTGCATAAAATTTTACTTATATGACAGTATCTCCTTTCCTTTTAACAAGTTTATATATATATATATATATATATTAATTATAATATTTATTTATTTATTTAATAAGTTCATTTATATATATATATATTAATTATAATACTTTTCTTTTAAAAATAGACTACAAAGAACGTAATAATGTAAATCCTCTTAATAACAACTACCAAAATTCATAAGAGTCGAAAAAAAAACTCATCTTGATTTAAAATGGTAAATTATTTAAAATGGTAAATTATGAAAGATTCGGCCTTTTCTTAGCTTCTAAGTTTGAAAGGTTGCCTGGTAGTGTTACCCATTGGAATTGGACCTAATGGTATAAATATGTACGATCTCTTTTTAAATATATAATAACTTTTAAAACATTTATCAACCAGATACATTACAAAGGTTGATTGGAAAAGGCTTATTACAACAGATCTACCACGTGTTCACAGATCTTAACACTGCTCCGCTCCAACAATAAGACAAAATAAAATGCTCCTTTAACATCCAGAAATCAATCACTAAATGTGTATATGCCCTTAATTAACTCTTTAATCACTTTTCTTATAGTTGGCGAGCGTGGGTTCGTACAGATAAGCAACAACCAGTCTTATCTTACTATAAATAGGAGGAGCCCAGATCATTCCTGGTCATCGACTTCACAGACCATAAATAGGTTTTTTATAAACTTTCCTTTTCTATATAAATTATTTCATGTATTAGAAACAAATGGGTCGAAATAAGCTTCCTCCGTAGCAGATCGAATCGAGGTAAAGACCATCAAAGTTGGCCTGAGTGACTGGAACACACACCCCACACGATACGCAAGACCTTTACTCTGCGCCAGGCGCATCGATAGCCAGATCTTAGGTTTAAGAGCCAGCTGCTGACATCACATCGGTGGCGAGAACCACTTTTGGAACCAGACCATTAATATGAGTAACTCAACTACCGAGAACTAAAGACGATACAAGTAAGCTGCTTCACCTACGTCACTTAGCTGACTGACTGGGCTGGCATGGGGACGTGCCATTCACATCACATCGAAAACGTTCACATATAAGCCATTCACGGAAAGCCTTTCAGTTTATGCGCATAGTCCCTTTCCGCGGGGTATGGGGGCCCTCATACTATATGGTGATAGTTAATATATATATTTAATTAATTAATTTTATTTATTCCTCCCTTTTTTTTTAAAATTGTCTATCCGTCCAAGATTGTCGAATTTTAATGTGATTTAAGACTCTCACAGAAACCCGTGTGGTATCGTATGCATGCTTTTTAATTACTTGGTAGAGAGTTGCAGCTGTCATGTCATGACCGATGACTGAACTAAAATTTTACATCTGTGCTTTGTTATCATTCCAAAGCTATCGCTCTTGAACCAAAACTTAGGTTTGGTAATCATGTTTACATAATTTATGATGACACTCGCCTCAAGACCAGCACACCTTTCAAGACCACCATACCTTGCATGAGGGCCACGCAGCCTTCCCTCCACGACCAGGAGATAAGGTGGGTTTTCCCTTCCTTTTGTTCATTTTTATGCCCAAATTTCTTCCCCTTTTCTTTTTTTTTGCGACCCTCTCTCTGCAACATCTCCCCACGTCTGTTGGGCATGGAAACCAGTTCTTTACTCTGGACATGGGAATTGTTTTACCCCAGTTATCCCAGACTGTAGGAGGATGGCATCTCTAGACGACCAATGCATTAGAGGACGGAACCATTAAGTCCGCATAGGTTCTCATTGATTGATTATTTTGCAGTGGATTCTCGGCTTAGATGGAGGCGTATACCAACGCCAAAATCTGTTTCTGGCACATGAATGCAGAGTATGGAAAATCTGTTTTGGATTTGGTTGACAAGCAGCACGAGGCCGAAGGTAAGCTTCCTCTCCAAAGGTAAGTCTTCTCTTTTCCCAGGGTTCGTTGTGCATGTGGCAACTATAATTAGCAACATAAGTAAACCAAATGCACCAGAGGTCTTAAGGACTGCTAATAAACCAATGTCTTCTAGTCCAAATATTCAAC
This sequence comes from Larix kaempferi, assembly GCA_027924585.1. NCBI lineage: Eukaryota > Viridiplantae > Streptophyta > Pinopsida > Pinales > Pinaceae > Larix > Larix kaempferi. Next base: position 33,866,100 of record BSBM01000089.1, read on the forward strand.
CATATAGTTCATTCTTGTATTTATATATCTATATATTTATACAACCATTTTTGTTCTTCCTTTTCGGCTGTGGAATAGGATTTTCTTCCAGCATTTTGAATATATGTAAAAGGTATACTAAGATGCCAACCCGAATGCTGGTGGGCATCTTTTTCTTACCCGTTCTTGGCTTAGCAGTTTAAGAGCGAGTAAGATTCTGGTATCCTTTCTGCCTCTGTTGGAGGTATGACCTGCTAAAAAAAATAGTGGCAATGTGGCGTAGCTTTGTGCAACCTAGGTTTTATTTTATTTTAGTTTTTTTAATTTTTTCCTCATTTAGGGTTCTAGTAGTGGCGCTTATGAAGAACAAGCTGCCAGGTATGGAAACATTGATATGATTGGAGCGTGTCGGGTAGAACAAGGTCATCCCTGGTTTGCTTTTGCCCCTTCCATTCTGCTCTATCACATTCTATTTCTTTTTATTATTATTATTATTTTTATTTTTTTTTCAATACACCTTCAGGCTCTTCTCCCTTACGAGAATTTCTTCTTCTCAACTTTTTAGAAGGGTTTCTATGAGTCTTTTAGTGTCATCATTTATATTGCCCGTGGCTTAGGCACCAACCCTAAACTTTTGAAGTCGACAGCCAACCAAGCCTGGTGCATGTGGAAAGGGCTGCCAAAAACGTGGCAGCCACCTCCAAGGATAGCGTCTACTGCACTGTGGTTAGTCCTGCTGGCAGACTTGGTAACTAAATCGAACTTGCTCATTATATATATTTGTTTTTTTGGTTCGTCAGTCTGTCAATCTTCAAGAGTTTATCATATGCTGCTTTTTATTTCATTTTTATTTAGGCAAGTCGATGGATCATAGCATTTCAGGTTATTTATCTAGCCATTTCATCCAGCAATCGTGGTTGGGCAGCAACTATCGATTTCAATATAAAAAATCTTTTGTTTTTGTTGTAATTTTAAAATTTAAATTTCTTCTTTTTGTTTATGGATTCCCATCGTTCAGTTAGCCATCAAATTTATGTGATAGTTTTCATTGTTTTTTTTTTTTACAGTGTAAATGTATATATATAGTCTTTCAACTATGTAGTATATATATTTTGATAGCTCTTAGGCTTATTTAGGCTAGTTTAAAATATCAGCATAAAATCCTATATTTTTTTAAAAAATATATCAGCATTTTTTTTTTTATATATATATATATTTTTTAACTATAGATTTTCTGTCTTAGATTTCTTGCTACCTAAGTATTTAGGCTCCTTGATTTTCGGTTGCACAATTTTTACAGAAATTTATCACTTCTAAATTTGCTCGGTTAGTTATTAATTTTAACACAGGCTGTATTATGATAATAAAAAAAATAATGCTCGCTCGTGTTATTTTTATTTCTAAATATATTTCAAATATGTATCTATTTTAAAATACAAACACATATGTATAAACATGTAGTTTTCTAACATATCCAAATTTTCTAATGGTGTTTCAAATTTGTGTTAGTGCAGGTAAAAGACGCTGAAGCTTGGTGTTTGTTCATACTTTAATTCTATCCAGGTTTATGTTCTAAGTTCTTGTAGGATTTAACATCTTGAATCTTCAAGGTGGTTTAGGCGTGTGCAGGCCCAAAAGGTCTAAAGTGTCTGAGCCTTAAGCTCTGATACCATCTGTAGTGCTCTGGTTTTTACAGCAGAGCACTGAGTAAAAATTTCAGAGTTAATTTTCTACTTATTAAACTTTATCAAGTGTATGGGAGTAAATTTCTAACAATTACCATGCGTCTAAATGATATTTAGTGTTCTGTCGTGTTTTTTATCAACCTTACATTCGTAATTTAAAGTAAACAAACATATCAATATTTCCTTTTCAACAATCATGTTCCAGCATAAGAATATGTTTCACAACTCAGTAAATCAGTAAATAGCAAGTTATGCATGTTTACAGTAAGTTTTAGCATAATAGTCAAATAACGGAAATTACCTGATGCTGATGCTAACCGTAAGTTGTAGCAGGTTGTATAACCCCTTAGACAGCCAAACTGAACTGTCCACCCTACCGACCAGCTATTATCTTGCTGGCCCTTGGAAATCAAAGGATTTCCAAGCCCCCGAGCCCACAATCTGATAATCCCGAGAGCAGTCCTCTCTTCGGTTCTCCAAACTTTCTGTTCTCAAACTTCTGTTCTCCAAAATTCTGTTAAAAAAAACTCCCCGTTCTCCAAAAACCTCCCCCTCTATATACATGTCCATCCTCGAGAAGGCCTGGGGCTTACTCCACCACCCCAAAATCCCCCTCTCGAGCCCCTCAACATTTACTCCCCTTACCAGTTCATTCATACACGTTTCTTTATATAAAAAAATGTATAATTAATTACGCTCATGGAAAATTTACTTGGTTTTGGATTGACGGTCGTAAGTATTTATTACGGTGGGAATTATCACCCAAAGGTTATCCATTCGGGACAAGGTTTATTAATTACAAGTCTTTTCACCAAACCTTGTATTTATTGTTATTGAGGTAATTAATAAAATATTATATAAATATTTGACCCCTTTCAACTTGGACATGCGTGTCTTAAGGGTCTACCTTATCCGTCGAGACCACTTATCTTGAGGTTTAAATTCCAAGATTAACATTGAATAATTAAATAACCATTTTCCATCACATCACGTTCATTCCAAAAATGATTATCCTATTATGGCTAACTTTTGAAATGGAAATAATCACACAATATTAATTTATAAATCAATATTTTAACTCTTACTTATATTGCAATTGTCACGATAGGGATATAAATGTTGCTGGAATATTATTAATTAAGTAATAATAATAATTAGATCACCATTTATTAATTAATAATAATAATTAAATCACCATTTAACAATAATAAAAGGTGAATTAATCATAGTATTCTTAATTATTTGTTTATCACATGAGTACCCTATCATCAACATAGCATCCTTGTTCTTATAAACAAAGCACTTGTGAGGGCTTAAACAATTTTACTAATTAATTAGACACTATCATTACCCTATTCACAACAGTTCTCCTATGACAATGTTAACTGACGACACTTGTCTTAGTTTATTATTACAATGTTTTCATATAATTACTAATTCAATTATTTACACACTCACAACCTAACCATTCATTACCTAAGTTGATTGATGTATCCTTAACTGAGTTATCTATGACATTTATACTACTATTCAAGCATGACAAGTATGTTATACACCAGTAATATTGTACACGTACAAGGTGTGCATGCATGGCCAGTGTATGCACATGTCGGATATGTACTATAAACAAACCCCATTCCGCCTATGCATACTTGCTAACTAATAATACTATCTACCCCCATGCAGAAGAGCAAGCATAATATATAGTATAATTACTTTAACATCCTCGGTTATTTAACAGTTAACCCTTTACGATTTAACATCATTGTCTTTATGTTTACATTAGTTTAATCAATCAAGTACAGGAAGGGTGCCTACTTCCACTAACTCGGAATCAAGGAATACTAAACCCCCAACAATACTAACTAACACATCCTCCCATCATAACCTACGTCCAGCATCCTCCCTATCCTCCCTCTGCTAGTACAACAGTGGATGTCGGACTCACCGATCTGACCACATAGAACTTGAGAGCGATAGCGTCGGCTGAACAGCGGACCTATCCTCCCCTAGCAGGCATCCGACCATCATCATCACAACAACATGGGGAGCGTGTCTCAGCACGGCCCTCCCACGACCTCGGGTCTCATGGAAACATAGGGTGGGAAACACATCCATCCCTCTCAACATACTGGGCCTACGCCCTTATCAACTCATACTTGCTGCTATCGGGATTATCAGTTTGTGTTATCGTATCCTCATTTTGGCTGCTAAGGTTTGCTGTATGAACATGTTTTTCCTTTCCAATATATATCAGATCAAGTAACTGGCTATCCCATAGCCCTTGTGTCCTGTAGGTTAGTATTTTGCAAAATACAATTTATAGAAAGCATTTTCCATTGATCGCCAATTGATCCATGTTATCATTTTATTTCATGTAACCTTTTAGCTCATCATAGATGCGTATGACATATAACATTTCAATAATTCATATAAGAAGATGGTATCCACGTACCGAATCATATATTTCACATTTCATTAATGAAAACATATAAACATATACTGCAATCGTAAAATAAGGAAATCATATGATAATCATGACATCATAATCGCATAACATAGTAACATCATAATCATGGTGAAATCATAAAACAGAGTAACATCATATAATGAGGTCCAATATAGTTTACTCAGTCGAGCTGAGTTCAACAGAATATATAAGAAATAAAGTATGGTGTATCTAACTAATAAATATGCCGAATCAAAATATGGGCGTTACAATCAAAGATACATGGAAAACATTATGATCTTTCATGTTAGCAGGCAATGCAATCCTATATGCAACTGGCCCTATCCTATCAAGGACTTCAAATGGCCCACAATATCTGGGTGCCAAATTGGCACAACTTCCCAACTTCATGGAACTCTTCCTTGGTTTCACTCTCAAGTAGACATGATCCCCAATCTAAAATTCCTTATGCATTCTTTTCAGATCTGCATAACTCTTCTGCCTGTCCCGTGTTGCCTTCAAATTCTGCCTGATCTTCACAATCTCCTGATCCATCTCCTCAATCATTTCTGGTCCAAGCATTACTCTGTTCACTGGGTTGTCCCAGCTCACTGGAGTTCTACATTCTTTGCCATACAACACTTCAAAAGGACTCATCTTCAATGATGCTTGATGTCCATTGTTGTAAGCAAATTCCACTAAGTGTAAATAGTTTTCTCACTTAGATGGTTTATCCATCACATACATCCTTAACATATCTTCAAGGATCTGATTTACTCTCTCAGTCTAACCATCTATTTGAGGATGATAAGCTGTGCTAAACTTCAACTGAGTTCCCAACTCTTGGAACAATCCTTTCCAAAAATTAAATGTGAACTTGGTGTCACGGTCTGAAACTATTGCCTTAGGGAATCCATCCAATCTGAATATCTCTCTCATGCATATCTGCAATTTCATTAGCCTTGTGGGTGGACTTGACTGGAATGAAATGAGATACCTTTGATAGCTTGTCTACCACCACCATGATTGAATCATGCTTCTTCACCGTCATTGGAAACCCAATTATGAAATCCATAGAGATCACTTCCCACTTCCATTCTGGGATGGGAAATGGATGCAACAATCCTGTTGGATGTTGATTCTCTGCCTTGACCTGTTGACACTTCTGACATCTAGTAATGTACTCAGTTATGTCTTTCTTCACACCAAGCCAAAAGTACTGCTTCCTTGCTACTGTATAGTCTTTTGATACCCTGGGTGTCGTGAGTATGGCCTTTGATGTATCTCATCCATCACCAACTTCTTCAAATCTACACTGTTTGGAATGTACAGTCTGGTATTCTGATAAATGAGAACATTACCCTCACCCAGTTGATATCTTGCATACCTCTCCCTTATAACATTTTGATGCAATTTCTCTTTGATCTGAAGGTAGATTTCATCCCTATCTTGAACCTCTAAAATTCTTGCCTTCAAATTTGATTCACACTTACTTATTGTTGCACTATGGAATCTCCTGCTGACTGCATCGACAACCTTATTCTCCTTACCCTTTACATGCTTAATTTCCAAATCGAACTCACAAAGAAACTCCATCCATCTAGTTTGCCTTGCATTCAAATTTGGCTGATCAAACAAGTATTTCAAACTTATATGATCAGTTTTGAGTTCAAATCTTCTCCCCAAGAGATAATGCTCCCGTCTCTTGAGAGCATGAACTATGGCTGCTAGCTCTAAGTCATGGGTGGCATAGTTCCTTTCATGCTCCTTCAGCTTCCTTGACTCATAACAAATCACAAACCCTTCTTGCATTAGCACTCCACCGAGTCCTTCAATGCAAGCATCGGTGCATACCACAAAATCATTACTCGGATCTGCAATCCTCAAAACAGGTGCACTAGTAAGCAACTCCTTTAACTGCTGGAAACTTCTTTCACATTTTTTAGACCATGTGAATTTGATGTCCTTCCTCTGCAATGAAGTAATTGGATGGGATATCTTGGAGAAGCCTTCAATAAACCTCCTTTATTAACCAACAAGGCCCATAAAAGATCTAACATCTGTTGCATTCCTTGGAGTAGACCAATCCATGATGGCCTCAATCTTCCCTGGATCCACTGCAATGCCCTCTGTTGATATAATATGACCCAAATATTGCACCTTATATTGATAGAAGTTACATTTACTTAGCTTGGCATACAACTGGTACTCCTTGAGGATTTTCAATACCATTCTCAAATGTACATCGTGTTCTTCTTCATTCTTTGAATACACAAGGATATAATCCAAGAACAAAATTACAAACTTATCCAAGTACTTGCTGAAGACACTGTTCATGAGACACTGAATGTAGCGGGCGCATTGGTAATACCAAATGGCACTACTATAAATTCATAATGACCATACCTAGTCCTGAAGGATGTCTTATGAATATATTCTTCCTTTATCCTCACTTGATGGTACCCAGACCTCAAGTCAATCTTCAAAAACACTCTAGCTTCCTTCATTTGATCAAACAAGTCATCAATCCTTGGCAAGGGATACTTGTTGTTAATTGTCACTTTATTGAGCTGCCTGTAATCAATACACAGCCTCAATGTTCCATCCTTCTTCTTAACAAACAACACTGGTGCACCCCATGGGGATACAATCGGTCTGATATATTCCTTGTCCATTAACTCCTGCAGCTACATATTCAATTCTACCAACTCTGGTGTGCTCATTCTATAAGGAGCTTTGGAGATGGGCGTTGCTCCTGGAACAAGATTAATGGAAAAGTCAATATCTCTTTTGGGTGCCAATCCTGGAACCTCATATGGAAACACATCATGAAACTCTTGCAATATATGGAAGTCTTCTATCCTGGGTCCCTTATCTTCTGTTGAATTTGATATATGCACATCATATAACTGGAAAACCTTTTTATAAAAATTCCTCAATTGCAGAGCTGAAATCTGCCTTACTAAAACATGCTTTGGAATTCCTTTAACCAACCTTGGTTGGCCTTCATCATCAAGTCATTCCAATGCTTTCTCATCACAGTCCACCTTGGCTCTATGCCTTTCTAACCAATCCATGCCAATTAAGGCATCATATGATCCCAATGGTAATACATTTAATTCTGCATGTGTGAGGAGTCCATTCAATTCTATAGGACACTCCTTCACTACTTTACTTACCTTTCTCTTGGTACTGGTGGATAATTGAACTAGCCAAGCTTCATCATGTCTTACTTTACCAAGAGAAAAAATTTCAACTACCTTAGGAGATACATAACTATGAGTAGACCCTGGAACAGAAATAGGCTGCTCATCAATCTTACCTGCAACCTCCACCACTGCTGATTGATGGTATACTTGATGATCATCCAGTGCTGCATAAATCCTAGGCATTGCTCTTGCCATGTCCCCTACTGTAGCTGCTCATTTAACATTGTGCAAGATCCCAGGGTTCTTCTTTGCATGTGGTTTTCCCCATAGCCTCAACACTGAAGTGGCCCCATTGATGTTCTATCTGCTGGTACAACTGGCTTGAATTCTCTTCTTGCTAGCTGGCCTTGTGGAAATATCCTAAGATGATTTCTGAAGGGTGGTTTGGATTCACCTTTCTTCTGATCAAAACTTCCCTTGGGTTTACCTTTCCACGCTGGTTGCACCTTTGCTTTACCTTTACCCCGCTCATAGCAATGCTCTGCCATTCTAATGGCTTCATCCAATCTTGGTGGATTTACAAACTCGATTCTATCTCTGTAGCTTTGTGGTAGACTACGAAGGAAGCATTGGATCCTCACTCTTTAATCCTTGATGTAGTATACGTACCTCAGCAACTCCAAAAACTTGTGGACATGTTCATCCACGGTGTTCTGTCCTAGTCCGAGTTTTTTGAACTCTTTTCTTTTGCTATCATAATACCTAGCTGATAGGTACTTCTCCTGGAAATGTCTTTGAAACCTTTCCCATCTGACTCTTCTTTCACTGATTCCTTTCACTTGCATGAGGTGATCCCACCAAATAGAAGCTCTTCCACTAAGGTTATAAATAGCAACCTTAGCCTTTTCATTCTCTGAATACTCATGCGTTCTGAAGTACTTCTTCATTCCAAGAAGCCATGCCTCTGCTTCTTTACCTTCTTTGCTTTCACCATCAAAAGTGGGAGGTCTTGCCTTCCTAAATTCACCCTGTGGGATACTTCTATGCCTCTTCCTGCCCTTACTCTTGCTGGCATTGCGTCTTGGGATCCCCTAAGGACCCTCATAATCATCTGACCTGCTAGAAGAAAACTTAGGATAGGGTGTCCTGTGTCTTCTTCTCACAGAACCCCTTCTAGGGCTGGGAGTTCTTCTCATAGAACGACCCCTAGACTGACTTTCTACATTTCTTTCCTCTCGGCCTTCATGGCTCGGGTTAGAACCACCGTTAATCCTTTTCTATAAGTCTGTAAGACTTTGCAAAATGGCTACATTGAGTTGATGTTGCTCTTCTTGCACTTTCATCATCCGCTCATTAAAACTTATCATAGTCTCAAAACCAAGTTTGGGGGAGTTACTTGCTCTTTTCTTCCATAACTCGGCCTCTGTATGTGCTTCTTGCACGTTCTCACCCAACACACCATCCTCTGGTCTAAACGAGTCTTGCGCATCGTTCAAAGTGACCATTCTTACACCTTTCTGTGCGCTGCACTATGATACGATTCGTCTTACGGCTGCTGCTATCTCTGTGCATACCAGAGACATTCTATTAGATATCACAAGCATGCAAATAACTCTATCATACCCATTCAAACCTAGAATTATTCATTTGAACAATTAATTAATCAAATAAATTCATCAAAACCACGCCATGGGCGCATCTCTCGACCAACAATTCATAAAAAATCATGCATGATCCGGCGCAAACAGCTCCTAGTGTCGCAACTGAATCTCTGATACCAGTCTGTCACGTCACCATTGACCTCCATGGCCACGAGAGACCCTGATACATTTTTTTTTCTCCAAATCCGACTGAACATACACACAGTCGAAATAGCTCGGGTTTGCAATCTGCAACCCGTAATTGCGAACCCGCAACCCGCAACTTGCAATCCGCAATTGCGGATGCGGAAGTGCAAAACTTCATAATCGGAAAAGTTACCTTTCTACAATCCGCAATCCGAAACGATGGACCCACAACCCGCAATCCACAAATGCAAACCCGCAATCCGCAATCTGCAACGACGGACCCACAAACTGCAATCCGCAAATGCGAACCCACAATCCGTAATCCGCAATTGCGGATGTGGAAGATCAAAACTTCATAACCGGAAAACTTACCTTTCCGCAATCCGCAATCCGCAATGGCGGACCTACAACCCATAATCCGCAATCCACAATTATGGATGCGGAAGGTCAATTTTCAATTTCCTACAAAGATCACTTCCGCAATCTGTAATCTGCAATTGTAGATGCGGGCATGCGGAACCATACCCATGTAATGACAACTTTCCACATAAACTTCTGAGGTGCATAACTTCTCCATCTTTAGTCTGAATGAGACAAGGCCGGTACCGTTGGAAAGCTCTTGGAGAACTCTGTCCAATGGTGAAATCCCTGCCCCATCTGAGCAATCATTCCCTATCAAATTCCCTCTGAAGTTCTACCCAAAACTCCACTTAAAACTTCAACCTTCTTTCTACAATGACCTTCCCTTCCACCTGACCCACTGAGGGGTTCTGAAACACCTCCAGGGCATTCCCCTCCTTCCCAAGGATCAGGTACAAGCATACAAGTCATTTCCAAGTCAATCATACACATCATAATATGTAAAATGCATTAAATTAGATCTAACCAATACATCTATCATATGCAAGACTTATAATGCATTAAACTCATGCAATACAATGATATACATGTAAAAGTGAACTCAACCCTTCACTTAGGCCTACACATGACTTCATGTCAATTAATTCATATGAGCATGCATTCTACAATTCCACAATTGAACATAAGCAACCATTTCATAACAATGGAACACCATAATTTAACATAGCAAGAGTACTTATCTTGAATTTCCGAGCAACTGGCTAAGTGAGAGCAATGTTCCGCCCAACCTTAGATCTCTGTCCAGCCTATACTCTTTCAGTTGAGAGATCGCCCCCGAGCTGGGCTGTGTATCCACTAAGGAGGGTTATCACGTTCTCTCACAGTCAAGGTTCCATCCCAATGCTAAGCCAATCTGTAGTTGGGTTTATCAAGCATTCCAGGGCACCTACCCATGCTAAGCCAACCTACAGTGGGTTTATCAAGCATTCAGGGACACACTGGTCATGCTAAGCCAACTTCCAGTTGGTTTTATCAAGCATACCAACAGCAGGGTCATGCCAAGCCAACATACAGTTGTGTTTATCAAGCATATCAGACAAGATGATCAAGCTAATCCAACCTGTAGTGGGTTTATCTGGCATACCAAGCAATATAATCATGCCAAGCTAGCATACCATTGGGTTTATCAAACATATCAGACAAGCCGATCATGTTAAGCCAACCGACAGTGGGTTTATCAGGCGAACAAGGATAGCAAGGGAGGCGTTGCTAATCTAGTGAGATCAACCACAGATATGCAGGCATCTCAACACTCAGTTGACTTGGCACTCGCATTACCTACCACATCCAACGCAAGGAAGACCCTTTTCTCTGCTACATAGTCCCTCAAGGCCTCTTCCCTTACAGTGCTATTCTAGGATGGGCATAGAAAGGTCCAATCACTAGTTCTATGAGACTTTAGCCTTCACTGGGTTTATCAAGCAACCCAACCTTCTTCCACAGTTCAACGACGGACTCCTTCCAGGCTTGCAGACGAGCTCTGTTCCGCAATCTATCTTCCGTGATCCAAGCTTTGGTCCTCACGGTTTCTCTGCACTGTTTAAGCTTTCAATTTCCTCACGGGTTCTATCACTCCGTCATGGACACTCTGTCATGGACACTCTGTCATCAGAAGACGGGGTTCACACACACACAGTTTTCATGGCTATCAACTCTCTGGTATTTCTATTACACAGGGAAAACACGATTATCTTTAGGTTATTCCCCTCAGTTGGCTTTACGTATGCAAGGATGTAGGAGCTCTCTCTCTCTGTAGATCGATGGATCGTGTATGGAAAGTGCTCATGGATGAGGGATGAATGTGGTGGTTTTTTCCTTCCACCCACGGTAGTCAAATAGGATCTTCCCATTTCAGGTGTTGAGTGTCTTCCAGGACAAGTAATCAGAGCCATGCCTGCCATACAAAATCGTAGGCATGTTCCCTACTCCATCGGCTTTAGCAGCAGGGTTCCCAACCACCCTCTGCAACTGAATTAATGTCATTAGGGAGTTCAAACAGGTTCACAGTCATACATGTGGCAACATGGGAAACCAATCCCATAACCCCCTCACCTCTCCCTAGTGGATACATGTGGCCCCTTCTCATTAGTTCCCTCCTTAGCCAGCTTCTTCGTTATTTTATTCATTAATAATAATTACATCATTTACATTTCTTCATGGCTTAACAACCCATGAATAATCAAACTGTCTAAATACTTGCCTAGGCAATAATCCTTAAACATCCACTAGTGGGGGCCTTGGCCTTGAGCTCCACACTAGGGAAAACACACACACTGCATATATATATTATTTACATTGAATCCAAATAACATCAAGGGAAAATGGGGTATTACAATTGGCCCTGGATACTGCTCGTTATGCCATACAAATATTGAATCGGTGTTACATTTATTTTCTAGATGTGATTTCTTTAGGTAATCTTGGGTGGCTATCTGCGATAGACTACGAATCTGTGCGAATGTTGGGTTGTATTGGGAACACAATAATTTGTCGGCTTGTTTATACCAGTGGATGCAACACTAGGTGGAGTTTAGGGAACTTCCTATGTTTACTTTCTGGGAAATTTGGATGGTGCGTAATAGAGACATCTTCGAGGATCAGAGGCCAACCATTTTCAAAATAAAAACTGCCTCTATTTGTTCCTTTTTAGATTTTTACAAGGGGAAGTCTAGCCCGAAAACTCAGGTTCTCACCACGCCTGTAATGGAAGATGGGATTGTCCATGGTTTCTTCGATGGGGCATCTAAGGAGGGTACTTGTGGAGCGGGTATGTTGTTATGATTAAAGGAGGATCATTGCTTACATTTGTGGATGGGTGTATGTATCGGTACTAACACCTGTGGTGAGGTTATTGCTCTTTGGGCTCTTTTATGGATCTCTCGACGAAAGGTCATGCTCAATCTTTTGGTATGGGGCGATTCACGTATTTTTATTGACTGGGCTGCTGGCATATTTGCTTTACAGGTTCTTAATCTAAAAAAGTGGATGTGAAGTATTGAGTAGATGAAAGAATACTTCTCTGTGCTCATGTTCAAGCACATCTATTGTGAGCTTAATGGTTTGGTATATGCTTTGTCCAAGAAAGTTGTGGGAGATATGGACGATCACCTACATTTTGAAGAGTTCGTTGAAGACTAGCTGGTGGACTCGGGTCACCTTGACATTTTCTAATTCCGACTGGAGTGGTTGTTTTCCTTCTATTTTTTGCATCCGGTGATGACTTGTGTTGCTATGTGCTCATATTGTCCTTTGTGGTTTTCATTGGTCGTTGTTGTGGATATGGAGCCATCCTTGTTTTTTGTAAGTTTAGTTAACTTTATTTATTAGATAAGTGCCTTATGTTATCTCATTAGTGAACAACTTTATCGATGTAACTTTAATTCTACCTTTGAACTACCAAGTTACTGTTTTTTTCTATTGAAAAAAAATGAGTATATAGATAAAAAATTCTTTATATTAAAAAATATACACTTGTAAAAATTGTCACATATTAGTTGCATTTAACAACATATATAGTATGGAGTACAAATATGTAGAAACTAAATAAAAACCAAGATATACAACATTTTCATTTTATTGTTTAGAGTGAAAAAGAAAAATCACATTCTTTTCATGTAAATGTTTTTTTAATATGTATTCATAAATTGATGCAAGAAAAAAATATGTTTTATTTTTATTATTGTTTAAAGTGAAAAAAATCATATTCTTTTCATGCAAATGTTTTATTTTTGTAATGTGTATTCATAGATAGATGGAAGAAAAAATAATGTTTTATTTTTATCAAGTTTATTGAAAAAAATATGTTTTATTTTTATTATGGTTTAAAGTGAAAAAAAATCATATTCTTTTCATGCAAATGTATTATTTTTGTAATGTGTATTCATAGATAGATGGAAGAAAACATAATGTTTTATTTTTATTAAGTTTTTTTTTTTCATAGAAAAATTCAACTTACTATTAATATGCGAAATAGTAAATAAAGCCAGCTGTCAGATCATACAAATTTACACAAACTCTATCAGATAGAGCCATATGTCATCAAGTGACAGTATAGTGTCAACAACCATAACATAATAGTCCAAAATAAATAGAGCCATAAGTCCCTAGATCGTCCATAAGTCAAACCAGAAATATATCCTATAGTAGAACAGTACCCAACAGTCATCTGAGCAAAAATATACAAACCAAAATAAATAATAAGTCTCATATACAGTCATCCTCAACTGCCAGCCACCAAGTGCATCATAAACAAGTATCAACTATGCTATAAATACCGAACAGCATCTATAAGAGGCTGTAATAAATGCCGCAAAAATATGGTGAGTATGGATATGCGCCCAACAAGTAGTTGGACCCAGAACCTTCAAGGATCTGCACATAGAGCTAATAGTCAAATACGTTTAGAAGTCCGCATAATACTGGTAAGAAAAAACAAAATGTGTATAAGTAATAAAGACTAGAAGCCTCAAGTCCAATGCAAATGATATGAGCCGTGAGAAAACAATATATGCTCCTGCCACTCCTGCCACATGATGACCCCAGCCTGAGAGGTAAGAGCCCGTTTGGAAAGCATATCCGCCTCCCTATTAACCTCTCTGAATACATGTTCAAAATGTATATGTTCAAATTCCAGGATAAGCTTATAAGCCGCTTCCATCCAGTGAGAGAGAAGTAGTACATTGAGTGATGACTTGCCTCTAGCCCAAGAGATAATAGATAAAGAATCACCCAATACTACAAGAGATGTGATCTTTCTCAAACGGGCATAGAACAGTAAGAGCTAAAGGGCACATAATTCGCTCCTTGTATTGGTTCCAATCCCCAGATTTAGCCAGATATGAATGGAGACACTGTTGGAAATGTGAATTGCAGCGCCCGCTCCACCCCCCCCATTCCGACCCACAGCATCCCCATCGAAGAATACACATGGGAAAATCAGCACCGGAGGTGCCAAATGGTATTTCTTATTCAGACTATCCCTGCCACCAACAGCTGCATGGATAGAGGTAAATTCTTTGTGTGCTGCAAGTGTTTTATAGAAAATTCCATCACAGAAAGGAGTCCTATTTTCAAAGATAAGAGAGTTTCGAGCTTTCCAAACCTTCTAGATCATATAGTATGGGAGTTCTGTACAACCAGCAGATACACGTGACCACACCTCAAGACATTCACATAGTGAATGATGGATCCAACTGAATTGCACACTAGATTTGATTGCAATTTGATTCCAAAGATCTCGAATGAATTGACAGGAAGAGAATAGGTGATCAACTGATTCCTCCTGTGAGAAAAATAGGGAGAACCATCCCAGGCCACAAAACCCACGTCGGCAAAGGTTATCCCAAGTTAGAATCTTGTTCCACATTGCAAGCCAGACAAAACATTTTATCTTGAGGGGTAAGACAAGTTTCCAGATAGTTTTATCCCACCAACGAACCACAGTCTGAGACTCAGCAAATAATGCATCATATGCCAATTTAGCTGATACATTACCGCCAACCACATCCCGCGACCAGACTAATCTGTCCGCAGCATCAGGAAATTGAATATTTGATTGATATAGCG
Source organism: Larix kaempferi (assembly GCA_027924585.1). NCBI lineage: Eukaryota > Viridiplantae > Streptophyta > Pinopsida > Pinales > Pinaceae > Larix > Larix kaempferi. Next base: position 33,881,134 of record BSBM01000089.1, read on the forward strand.
GTCTGATATAATCATCCCATTCATTCCCCAAGGTACCCAATAGACGGAGCTGTGAAGCTGAAATCCAGAGAGACTGTCCATCCTTATAACGACTGGCCACATGCGCCAAAGTATAAAATCCCTTCGCTCTGAGGTGTGTCCTTAATTCCAGTGTTAGAGTATGTCCAGCTGGTCCCCCCAAGATCGGATCCAGCCCCAGTCTTATGTCGCGACCATGGCCAGACATCTAAGCAATCCAATTTGCAATAACCTTGAAGGATCCCATCAAACCATTCCAAATATTTGAGACCCCCAAAGTAGCTGGCCGATTCACTCGCAGCCAGTTTGTAACAGTGATATTTTTCAGGTATTTTGCTCTGATTATCCTTCCCCAAACTGAATTATCGAAGAGAGAGCGCCAGAGACTTTTCGCGTGCAGAGCCATGACAAATAGTTCCAGATCCTTAATATTCCAGCCCCCCAAATTCCAGGGCCGGGCCAAAACAGTCCATTTCATAAGGTGAAATTTCTCATGATCTCCACCACCCGACCATAAGAAGCTAAACATCTTTCGCCGAATTAAACAGAGGATGGTTCTAGGGATTTTACACAGCGAGAACCAATATACACCAAAGTTCTGTAAGACGACTTTTGCCAAAGTAAGCCTGCCACCCATGGACAAATGGCGAAAGCTCCAGTGACTAATACGCATTTCAAACCGTCTAACAAGCCATGACCAATCATTTATCAAGTATTTAGTTGGCTTAATGAAAAATCCAAGATATTTCGATCCAGCATTGAGCTCCTTGAATTTAGAGGCAGAACAGAACTTATTGATTGTTCCACATCAGCCAATAGCGAATGTTTCAAAATATGTGATTTTATATAGCTGATAATCATACCAGTAACCAGGAAAAACAAGTCAAGAATCTTCTTGTATTGTATCCATTTAGCAAGAATACCCTTTCCAAACAACATAACATCATCCACAAACATTGAATGTGTAACAGCAATATCTCTTGAAATTTTAATGCCAGCAATCAGTCCCTCCCGTCGAGCCTTAGATATGGATAGACTCAACCCTTATTAAGTTTATTCGCTAATAGATGCAAGAAAAAAAGATGATAAAAATAGAGTTGCATTTGTCCATTTAGAAACGTAGCTGATGCAAGAAAACAAGACGATACGAATATAGTTGCATTTGTATGGATTGGTATTGTATTGAAGTACATAAAAGCACTACTGATAAAGCTTTTTGATATTGAGAATTATGTTGTTAATTGATATTGTTAAATTGCAAGATACATAATGTAATTATGTTAGAAAAATCTAAAAATATAAGTAAATAATAACAATAAGAATATAACACGTGATTTACGACGAAATTTTGGTATCTTTAATCTTTTATTATTATTCTGCAAAATAATAATATGTTGTTCATTGATATTGTAAAATAATTGTTCAATTGCAAGATATATAACTCAATTATGTTAGAACTAGCAATTGCCTTAAAAGGTGCAAAATAACACCGAAAGGATTAAAATATATATTATAATAATAATAATATAGATGCGATGAAGTCAAAATAGAACAGTAAAATAGATGTCATGAAGAGCTTCCTCCTCATCAAAATATCTCTCTTTTCATTTGTTAAAGCATCATGGGAAATACAAAAGAAACATCTAAAAATTGTAGTGAAGGCTATTTCTTTAAAATGTAAAAACACTAAAGAATACATTTGAAACTAATTAATTTGCTCCTTGGTATAAGGAGTTATGTCACCAACAAAATTATAGGTGTGCTTCGTGGGTAGATGTTATGATGTTAATTGTGTGTCTCCCAAAAGAATTCAAAGTGTCTCAAATCTCTCTCTCTCTCTCACATAAACATAAATATAAAACTTAAATAATATTAAAAACCATATAGATGAATGTATTCAATGTTGACATTTATATTGACATATTGTGGAACATAAATTTGACATATTAAGCTTTTTTTAGGTAGGTAGATGCAAATCACTAGTTACAATTACAAGCCACATACAAAATAGTCATAATAAGTAGCTCCTACTTGAAACAAACAAATGGAAGAGATAATTAGTAGCCCATAGACTCACTAAAAGAATAAAATAGACAAGCTAGAAAGTCCTACTTCCAGTAGAGAATAACAATATTATTTACAATAAACTATTTAGTTATTGTCAAAACTATTTAAGATATAAAAAATAGAGAATATAGCTTTTGTGTATATCCATCTACCTTGGGTAAGGATAAACTTCATGACTAATTACTTAATAAATATGGAAGAAAATATGTGATGGCAGGAATAGTAGTGTATCAAGGATAATAATAATTCAGTTTATATATGTACAAGCATCTTTCTAAATAAACTCCAATCCTTCTAAACAACGAAATATAGATGTTGGGAAGTTGCAATTTCCTCTAATTTAAAGCTATACATTTATCCTCTTTACACTAGAAATGATATGAAAAGTAAATCAGAATATACAAATGGGAGATACAAGCCACAAAATTGTACATCATTTTCTAACAAAACTTAAAAGGAATCCAAAATGATGGCATGTTTGCTAGCAAGGTATTTCCCTATTTATTCTTTATGCAGCACATGAAATTTTCTCTTAGATTATTAAGCCTAAAATTTGTCTCCCTTGATGCAACATGGAACAAACTTTTCGGATTTGTAAGAGTTATAGAATCCTCACTTTGCTCAAAAGTCAATATTACAACATCCATCAGCAACACAATAGAGCATACACCCTATCATGTATTGGCACATTACTCTCTTGTGATGGATTAAGAATAACTAACTAGGTTTTAGCAAAATCATTACTAAGCTCTCAAAAATAAATTATATGGACCTAAAAATAAATTATATGGACTATTGTAACTGAGGTGCAGACATTTTAATTAATAATCTTGGAATTGTAATATAATACATGCAAAGGAACACCCTTAAATGTACAACACAATATGTGTGATAAAAATACATAAATTAAATAAAATTACAAACAATGATTATCTTCACATTGAATATACGGATAAGTAGATAAACATAATCTTGAGTATGTTTAAATATTTTCTATTGATATGTGAATATGGGTGTCTATTTTTGCTGTTTTTTGAGAAAACAATGTTTTTTTTTACTGCAATTTTTTTCATGTCTAACTATTCAATTTTGACATAGTTTTTTTACAATTAAAAAGTACATAGATTGTACTAGTGCATCTCTTATTTTTCATAAATGTTTCATGAATATTTTCATAGATATTTGGAGTTTCATCACATATTTTTATTAGAATTTTCCTCACCATATAGACACCAATATTCATGATTTTACCCTCTCATTTTTTCACAAAAGGGCTTTGTTGCATAGACTCAATTTTTTGTTTGTGATAGGTATTTGTTAACTGCTCATGCGGTAAACTTTAATTCTCAACCAATTTCGTAGTTTTCTGTAGTTGCATTATCTTGGCTCCCTACATTCATTGACTAACACTATTCTTGGAAGGTAAGCTATGCCCACCTCCGAAGCTTCAAGATATGTTGTCCCTCGTAAGAAGTGGGACCATCTGTGGGAATGTAGATGATGATTTTGTGTTTAGGGTAAATTCACCATGCCCCACTGTCAACAAATTCACCCAAAGGATTGTGGCCATGATCAACAAGAATACCGTGATTATAGTGTCTCTAGGTAAGGTGCCAAGGATGGTATTTTCTCCAATGGTTCAGTCTCTGCTTTTTTAGATCTCCAGTGTGGAGAATCCTTCATCCCAACCACACTATGGTGAAAAGGAGGAGAACAACTCAAAACATGCCACAGAGCCCAATGGAATTGTCATAAGAGAGCATGTGATGGAGTTTATGTTGACTATGAGGAGGTTGATAACCCTGTTCCAATTATGGTCTCCAATATCCTCGTGCACATTGTGGACACCCATGTTTACCATCTGCAAGATATAGTAACCATGCTTGATATGGAGTTGGATTCCATCTAGCCTAAATTGGATAAAGGTAAGAAACTCTAACATCTTTTCTCTCTTTTTCCTACTTTCCATACCACTTGTGAATTTAAGTTTAGTTTTTCATAATGAAAAATCCTCAATTTTAATGCCTGGTAACGAAAGTGACATTGATATAGTTTCTTCTCGTAGCAAAAGTCAAAGTGATTCATGTTAGAAAATTGTTTCTCACTCCTTTATTTCAAACAATTTTGTATCCTTGATCCATTTTGGTTTCCTTAAATACAATTGTATCTTGATTGCAGAATGCTATATTTTCCATTTGTTAGTTGCTTGTAATCTCTAGAATATTCTAGATTTTTATTGTTAAATTGTAAATTCCACCTTAAGAAACAAAAGGATTTCCAACTTGTTTGGCCAACTCATGCTTTAATCCCCAAATCATCCTTACGTTCTCTCTCTCTCTCTGCAACTCTGCCCTCTAGCTACCTCTCTTGTTCCTAAAGTAACTTTTATTTTAATTTTTTCTTTTCTCAAGCCCTTCTAGCTGTAAGGGAGTGGGTAAATAACTGGGGTAATTGTTGCAAAAGCTGTTTTATGAGAAACAACTACATTAAGAATTATGAAAGAGTGGTTCCATGTAAAAACCAACCCGTCTAGTAGTTTTGAGACACAACCCTATTATTTTCATCTTTAAGATTCAAGCTCTTATACAATCATTATTTTGGTTGGACAACATTCTGTTATGGTTGAACCGTATATTGAATCTTGTTGACCTCTTATACAATCATTATTTTGATTCGAAAACATTTTGATATAGGCCTGTACAATATATTGAAGCCTTACCAAGAGGAAAGGCAATTAGTTTCATCGATATATCTTGATATTTTCCTAAACACCTTTAATTGCTCACCTTGGTTACCATTTTGTATGGTTGATATTTCAACATTTGACTTTCTATGTTTTAGCAGCTTCAATTCCCACCAACAATTTGCTTTTCTTAAGCATTAAGAAGTATTTTGGTTTTAGTAGTTGATATCAAAGTAACGATATTTTTTTCCTTTGCAAGTTGAGAATAAAAACGTTATTGCTTTTCATCAACTTGCCTCAACAACACCTTATGTTTGTTGTTTGTAGCTTTTATTGATGTTCCTTTACACCTTCGGAGGCAATTGCTAGTATAGTTATAATTCTTTTTAAGATATATGATTTTCCAAGACTTCTATACTTGGATACAAAAAAATACACATTTGATTTTTGTTCCTCCCGTCCTCTAAATGTCACCAAAATTTATATATTTGACATTTTAAAAATTAGTAATATTTGTAGAAGATTAGTGAGACAATCTTAATTAATATTAAAGTCAAGTACCACGACCATCCATGGGACATTGATGACCTTCTCATCTTCTATCTACACAATCTTGTCAAGAGTCTCATCTAGAAGCATGTCTAGCTTCCCCTCCAATTTATTAGTGACCTCCTTTGACAAACTTATTATTAGACTACACTCATTAGGTTGAAGACAAAAATGATTTCGAATAAACTTTATATGCAAATGATCATAATAAATTAGGAAAATGCTTTAATATGAAAAATATTAAAATATCATTAAACAAATAAAATTTATAGGCAAATGATGATAATAAATTAGATGATACTAGAAAAATGCTTTAGTATGAAAAAATATTAAAATATTATTAAACAAATAAACTTTATTTGCAAATGATGATAATAATTAGATGATATTGTTTAAAATAATATTTACACATTATTATGCTATTTCGAAATTATAGAATTTTTTATTAGAGAAAATAGAGATTGGTTAAACTTAAAAAATTATGAATGTGGATAATTTCTTCAACTTTGTGAGAGTATATATTAATCATTAATACAAAATATTATGAGGTTATACTTTATATGTAGTGCTTAATTATGATTAAAAATTTAATATTGCATGTATATCTCTCAAAATATTGAAATAAACTAAGAAATTAAGAGAGAAGTTATGGTGGTAAAATGAACACATAATCAACACAATGAACATAATATGTACCCTATAAAACTTGATGTGGGAAAACCTAACATGAGAATGAGGGTAATGTCTTGCTCTTTTCTTCTTAGATATATAATGCACTATATAAAAATAGAAGGTCTCACTATGTAGTTATAATATACATTGTGAACTATGAATGTATACTATAAAATCTTCTTCTTCTTCCAATGTTACTCAAATATAATTATACTCTTTTGATTCAAGCTCAGTACAATAGGAAGAAAACCCCTTCCTTTCCTTGCGTCTTAGTTTTTGACATGTTTTAATAGCCATCAAGGGAAAGGGTTAGGGTTTTTGAATGTCCTAACTCCTAATTAGGATTGGGGTTTTGAACCTTCTAGAATCTTATACAAAGTCCACATGTGACTAGCTTTACATTTGTGTGTAATGAGGTCCAACGTAGCATCTACAAGGCACTGCGATGGTCAAACCATAGGTAGTTTGTGGGAGGCATAACTTCCTCATATGGACTCTAGTGGAGGCAAAATTTCGGGCTATTAGAAAGCTCTTGATGAGTATAATAATGTCAAAGAGTTGCAAACTTTGTTTACGAATTTTTTACGCCTAAAATTGTCATTTAATGCTTGAAATAGGGTACAAAAATTATGGACCCCAAATCACCAAAATATGATCTACCCTTAAAATTGGCCCAACAATTCCACCTTGAGTCTATCAAACCATAAATAAATTACTAGGCATTGTGCAACTCTCAAACACATAACTGCAAAATTTGGCATTATACATATTTTCAATTTTTGTAAAATGTCACCATGTTGCAAGTCAATCTAGATAAATATATGGAATATATTACGAAATTCACCTTATATACATATGGATTGATTCGTCTGTTGTACTATCACTAATTTAATGGTACAGAACATGCAATGGATCCACCTTTATTCTAAACTCAACATTACATGAACTTTAAAGGGTTTGCTCTTAAATTTTCAAATAGTTATTTGAATTTTTCCAATTATCACTCAATTTTTGCCAACAAATGTCAAGTTTCAATTATATTATCACCCCACGCTGTAGGGTCCTCTTATAATGTGAAGATCAACAATGTACTAAACTGATGAATGTACAATACCTCTATGCAAATTTTCACTCAAATGTAGCCCAAAAATCACAAATTGGGTAGACCCAAATCTAATCTTAGAACAGAGACATATATAGAGAGAATTAAATACAAAAAACCCATTATAAAAAGGACCAAAAAGTGATTCAGATATAGGGAATACAAATTTACCTGCAAAGGAAAAAGTGGCTAGAGGAAGCTCCATACTCCTAAACAGAGTCGAAGGGCCTTCTACTGTCAGAATCCAGGAGCTGAGGTTGGCCATGCCTTCACTTTAGGCTGCTGCAAATAAATCTTGAGAGTGACCCACAATAACACCCACCTGGTCATTAAGAATTCACCTGCATTCTGCTCCTAACAACAACCTCTTGCAAGAAACTCCAGCCAAAGTTGTAGTTTTCTCTAGGCAAACACGCCAATTTCATTCCCTGTATATATTCTTTAATCCAAAATACAATCCCAAGTTACAATAAGAGGTCACTCTGGCACAACTTATTTGTATTTTCGATATTTCTAATAGAAGTTGGATTGATTTTTTTTATAAGAGAATTAGAGGTAGCTCCATTTTCTAGAGGTTTGATAAGTAAAATAAAAATTTTAGTCTTGTGTTCTATGCATAGGTTTTGATTGTTCACAGTACATATTTTGAACAATTGTTCAGTATATATTTGATGTCCTGGGAAATATTGTAAAGTAGGGTCTTCCAATGTAAGGTTTCTTTACATGGTATAACTGTGGATTGCAAAATAAAAATAATTCAACTTAAGCAAACATACCATGAAATTAAGAATAAGTAATGTTAGTCAAAATCATAGATAACCTTTTAAGGCTAAGCTTTAAGTTGATCCCCGACTCATGAAAAAGAAAATGAAATACCTTCCTTGAGGGATTCCAAGACCACATCTGAAACATCTATATCATTCACCATATGAAAATATATTGTTTTTTTTGCATTTTTGGAAAAATGCAACATAAATTTCATTATTAAATGATATGAAAGAACATAAAAAATGTTACATTATTAACCCAAAGGGTGGTCACACGGGTAAATAATACACAATGTTTCATACACTGATTATCATTCTTCCACATGAACATCATTTTAAATTTAGAGTTTCTGGCCACATATATACAAGGTATAAGATTTAAATTTGCAGTGCATAATTTAACGATGAGTGCATAGTTCTAAGAAGAATTTCAATATTCATCCAAAATAACCAATCATAAAATGTCTATAGATTGGTCTCGATGATCAAGAAGCCCTTTTAACTAACACTACATTTCAACTTTAGACAAGTTTAATGAGCCATGTTTGTATAAGAGATCAATAGTGCAGGTTGATCTGGGTTAATGGCTCTGGTTAAGATAGAAGGAAAGAAGAATTCAGCTTGTATAGCTAACCAGCAGTGTTAATCACTTGATTTGGTGTCTGTGGGAAAAAACACCTCAATGCAAGTTCATATGCTGAAAATATAGCTCCATTTACCAAGAAAGCACGTGCCACAGCTGTTCCAAGGCCTTTCCAGAGGACTAGAAATCCTTCTTCTCGTACACTCTTCTTGAAGCAGTCAACAATCCCAGTGTACTTGGGAGATGCATCTGCTTGTCCTTGAAGTCTAGACTTAACCACATCCAATGGATATCAGAATATCCAACTTGCCACTCTCGCGCAACCCCCTGTTGTGAGCATTGTTAATAAACTTTCCTCTGCACTTTTCTAACAACCTGGGTGAATCCATTCTCTACTGTATTCATAAATCCAAAAGTAGACACTATGAGCAGGAGCATCATGAAGTACAATAATATCAAGTCCTCTATAAAGGCATTTCAATCCTTCTCTTTCTATGATGCTCTTTTCTTCCTTAATTGGACCAATCTTATTAGAGCTTGAAGTAGGATTTCTAGTTGTGTTAACTTGTAAACGAATCTTGGCAAGCTCCACTAGTGTAAGAATAACAGTTTGTATTGTCCCTGCTCCTATATCTACCAATGCTACACTTTTATATGATGGTGGCTCATTCTTCTTGTTGTTGACATCAAAAGCACGATTGTGACGGGCGATCGATATGTCGAGCTTTTGGTGAATTTCATGGAGAAGCAGGCAGGGTCGCTCTTGGAGGGAACCCTGATCCTGAATTTGAATCCTGTAGGATTATATTATTTTCAATCTCGGCTCGAGGCTCTAAAGGAGCTTGAGCAGCTGCGCATAGGAGCTCTGGTTGATTACCTGCACGCTTACATTGCCGATTTGGGGGACCATCGGGCGCTCGAGCAGCTTCGGCGGGTTCTCCATCTGTTGACGTCTCTTAAGTTCGTATCGATCTTGCCCCATCCTTGCAGAGACCCCACACTGCTCTAGCTTTTTCCCTTCGGCCGGTTGCGGTATTTGGAGCTCCGAGGATGTGATCTCTCTACTTCCACCGCACGAGGATTACTAGAGACGAGGAACACTCTGGAAAAAATCATCTGCCACAATTCTACGGTAAGAGAATGTTGACTTTAAATTTTGACCTAATTTAATCAACCGACCTTGAATTTTGAATTTCCCCGACAAATATGACAAGTGTTTAAGGGTTGCATTGCTTACGCCCTGCTTGACTTTAAATGCTAGGTCTAAGGGTTAATTATTCTACATTCCACTATAATTGGTAGGACTTGCGCCCGGTCTTATTCCTTTTAATACTTCCTTTCATTCTAATACTTGCCATTTAGGTTGGGCATGCAGACCATTGCAATAATGGAACCATTGCAACCAGTTTCATCCTTTTCAATACATCCCTTCCCTTCTAATACTTGCCATTTAGGTTGGGTAAGCAGATCACAGCGAGAATGGAACCATTGCACCTGGCTTCATCCTTTTTTAATACATCTCTTTCCATTTAGGTTTTGGGCAGGCAGACTAGTCAATTGGGTGTAACTTGAGTCAATTGGGTCTAACTCGGGTGATTGAGAGGAGGAATGTTGTTTTCTCCACCAAGTAAAAATATTGTTTGTGACATGTTCATCCTGTAACTTGAGTCAATTGGTTCTAAATCGGGTGATTGAGAGGAGGAATGTTGTTTTCTCCACCAAGTACAAATCCTGTTTGTGACATGTTCATTCTTCATGATTCAATTGTTGATTAGGGACTCTTCATGATCCAATTTTTGATAGGACTCAAGGGTGGGACAGATTGTATTCCAAGGAAAAAGAGGTTGGGCAGGCATACCACAACAAGACTGAACCTATTGCACCTGGCCTTTTCCTTTTTAATATATCCCTCACCTTTAATACATGCCATTTAGGTGGGACAGACAGAGACCACAACAAGAATGGAACCATGGTGGATGGTTTCTTACTCTGTTAACTTCACCGGTGAACCAAGACCCTATTGCACCTGCCTTGAATTAGAATTTTGCATTGTTTATTTTTTTATTCCTATTGGTGCCTGCCTTGCAGTAGAGTTCTGCATTGTTTAATTTTTTATTCCCGCGGGGCCTGTTTTGATTAAAATACTATATTTTTTTTTAATTTCCATTGGTGCCTTCCTTGGTTTAGACTTATGCATTACTTTGGTTTTTGATTTTGTTGCTAGTGAACAATGGGAAGATTGGCCATTCGGTCGAAATTGATTAATTTTTATTTTCAGGATGCTCTCAGGCATATTTTTGCTGGGAGGATCGTTGAAATACAGGATTGCCCTACATGGACTTAGTTAAGTTTTGTCTCCTATGCCAGCAACAAGATGGTTCTCATGGATGAGTCTCTTCAATTGCTTCATGTTGTTGAGACCCTGGAATTAAGTCGGAACCGTTTTGCGAAAATTGCTAATTTGCACAAGTGTATGTAGTTGAAGTATTTAGACCTTGGATTCAACAGTATTCAGAAAATATTGTCATTAAATGAGGTGGGATTCATTTCAGTTCTTGTTTCAGAATTAGACTGTAAGAGTTGGTTATGTAAATCACAGTTTCCAATATTGTTTGATGGAATTATCTGTTGGAGTACATCCTCATGCTTAGAAGTAGAACTAAACCTATTTTAGATTTCCAATAGGTGTAATTGTGTTTTATGTTATTAAATTTTTCATCTCAGCATGCGTAAATGTTTCCTGTCTTCTTTTTTCACCATCATTCATTTTGGTTGGAGAAGGTCATAGCTCGGATCAACAAGCTTATTCTTATAAATGATGCCTTGACAACACTGCATGGGATTGAAAATTTAACAACACTCGAAGGCCTAGATCTCTCATTTAACATGATCTCCAATTTTGTTAAGATTGAGTTGTTGTATAGTCACCCTGTTCTTGAAAGTGTCTGGATGGAAGGAAATCCGATTAGTTGTGCTCATTTGTATCGGGAATAAGTTTTTAGCTTCTTTTCCAATCCATATAAAGTAAGTTAAGAGATCCATATTCTTTGATTTCACCTCTTTATGTATTTCATTATCATGTTTTGGAAGATATCTTCTCTTTGTCCATTTCATGACAACCTTTAGTGGCAGAGAAGGGATACAAATTTACTCACATTTATGCTCTCTTACTCTTATATATTCCAACAACCACATCATTCTTCCTTATCGTCTTTAATTTGAGGGTTTAATTCTCGGGAATAGTGTTCTTTCCTAATAGCTCAATTTGGAAAACCATTTCAATTTTTCCTTCATAATCTTCTGCAATTTGTGGGAATAAATTTGAAGGGATATTCAAGTTTGTGTCATGCATCAACTGATTACACACATGTTATTTTTGAGGTGTAACTTTCTATTTGGTCACTGCACTAGTTGAAATTAGATGATAAAGCGATCCGTGGGAGGGAGGACTGGACCATTAAAGTAATTGTTGCAAGAAGACTGATGCAACGACCTGACTATGGGTTCTATGCTCCTGCAAAAGGTGAAATTCAATTAGATGTCAAGAGTGAGTTGAGAAAATTTAGTGAACAATATGAAGCCAATAGCTCCGGTGATACCCAGTCAAATGCAAAGGTAAGTCATGCAAAATACACCTTTCATGCTCATCATTATAAAAACCGGATTTCAGTGTTTCAGTTTGAATTTGCATGCTATTTTATTAAAAACAATATCTATTTCCATGTTCAAACGACTTTAAAGTTTAAACATGTTAACATTGTTTTTTTTTCGTGGTTCTTGTTATGTTTTTTTTCTCTTGTCTGTCATTCTAGTGATTATTTCACTCTTTAAATTTGTTCTCTTGTAGAAAAGGAAATCTCGACTTGCTACAATTGAGGATCTAGAACATAAGAGATATTTGATTTCTGAAGGCGTTGAATAGGATGGTTCTTCTTCACCTGTGCATGAAAGTGAAAGCTAGAGAAGGGATGAAACATATATTGGTGAAAATGATAGGGCAGATGCCTTGGTTTTATTTGACAGAATAGAACTTCTCAAGAAAGAAGATCCAAGTGCATGGTTCCAAGAATTGAGGGACTTGTTGTACCCGACTAATGTGGATAAAGAGGGTTATGGTCAAGGTACTAATTTCAATTCCAAGATTAGAAAGCCTCATACGAGAAGGCGACAGAAAAATAGGGTGGATGATAGTAGTTCTGAAGTAAAGATAGAGGGAAAGGAAGGATCAACAGACCACTGTGACAGAGATATTCCAGAAGTAGAATTGCAACATATGAGAGATAATGTGGCTGATGCTGGTAAAATTGTGAACGAATTACAAGAGAATGGCTTATTGGGAAACTTTTCTCAAAAGGGGAAAACTGTATCCAATTCCTTTGTAAAGCATGCCACTTCACTGCACCGTTGGATCAATTCACAAATTAGAGAAATTGATAGCTCTGAGGAGCAATCAAAGGTTCTAATATCCAATATTGCAGGGAAGTTACCCAGAGATGGCATGCCTTATTCATTTGTACCCAGTACTGTGGAAAATGAAGAAATGTGCTCAGGTGAAAGCTTTGGTTCACTAAAGACTATTGAGGAAAAAATTGAATCTGATTCCTCTTCATTCTGTCTTTCTTCTCCTCCCCACTATCAGGAATATATACTACATCGCCGCCAAAATCTGGAGGAAGAATTCATGCAGCTTTCTCTGGACTCATACTTTATAGCTTCATCATTTGACAGTGAGTCTAGTAGTGATGACCAATATTTATCTAACCAAGTAGGCTACGCATGACATGATACAATTGCACCACCCAAGAAAAGATGAAAGGGCAACACTATACATGGACATGGCCACGCAAACAACGACCTGTCACTCAGGGGATCGTGTGAAGGTGGGGAAATGAAGGGGATCTCCTAACAACCACTGCACCAAAAAGCAAAGAACAAAAAATAAATATATATATACACTTACAATACAGTAATGCAGAGGAACCCTCAAACTCAGAAACCTTAAATAAACACAAGGAGGAATTAATGAAAAATTTAAAACTATGAAGAGGAAAAAATTCGAAGTAAGAATAGACCTTTGCTCCACCGAGCTCCTTGAGTAGATTCTATTGGAGATGAGCAGTTGACATTAGAGGAGATGTGAAACCACTCCATCGTTTAAATATAGGAGCAATCTCAAATCAAATCAGGCGAAAAATACCTCACACAAGAGATCTCAGCTTGCAAAAAACAGACAATGTTGCTGTGAGCTGCAAAAGAGCGCCACGAATGATATCTTCTAGCTCTAGTGTTCATAGTCGGAATATTTGACAGAAAACTCCAGGCAGGGGAAACCTTTTATAGCCTGAAGCAAAAAATGACCGAGGAAATCCTATCTAAGACTTTATTCATCTGAATCTTCTTGTGGGCCTGGGTGGTTAGGGGTGTTGATGTATATGTAACTTCAGAATGTATTTCACATATATGTATATTGTATTCCTATAGAGATGTTATTATTCCTCTATACGGAAGTGTTTGTAATCCTATAGAGATGTTATTATTCCTCTATATGGAAGTGTTGTCACTTATATTGTAAGTGTCGTAACTTATACTTGATGGGTTATTAGACCACCTTGTTGGGGTCGGCCCTGTATAAGTCATGTGGGTCGAAGGGTTATTAGACCACCCTATTGGGGGTCAGCCATGTGGGTCAAAGGGTTATTAGACCACCCTATTGGGTGTCGGCCCAGTCAGCATTATGTTAAGTGGTTAAGTTGAGGCCGACCTAGTTGAGTAAAGGTCAAGTCAAGTTAGTGTATAAATAGAGAGTGTGTCTCTCTCATTTTACACATTCTATTCTCTCACTCACACTTGGGAGAGTGGCGCACTTGTGGAGGAGGAGGCTCTGCTGCTAGGAGAAGACTATCTCTTGTATTCTAGTTGTAGCATTGCTCTATCTATCTCTGAGGAAGTTATTGGGGTTTTTCACCTTTATGGTTTTCCCCAAGTAAACTCTGTGTCTCTTGTGTGCTTGCATTATTGTGTCCATGATTGATATGCTGTATATTTGTTGTACATGTTGCTCTCTCAATTAAGATCCTAGATCAGATTGAAGTAAATTCTGAAAATTTAACATGGTATCAGAGCTAGCCTGAAAGAAGGAATGATATGGCATGTATGACACTTGTTGCACTTACGATGCTAGGGCTTGATATAGCAAAAACCAGTCATCGTAGCACTTCCGCTATAAATACGTTTTGGTGAAGTTTTCGGATCTGAAACTTTTACGGGTTGAAGATTAGATCCCCATGTACCTTGTGTCCAAAGGAAAACCTCTAATTCATTGTACTTTGTGATTTATGAGTTGTACAATATAGGGTTTCTGCCTCTTCGAGATCTGAGTCAAATTCAGGTGACCATGGGAAAAAGGTCATAACCTGGGCTAGGACGCTCCAAATGTAATTTCGTAAAAATTGACAGGTATCAAATAGACTGTACTATCTCAGGAAAAGTTTTCATAGGCCGAAGTTGAACCAGTGACACATGGAACTCCGTACAAGTTCGCTCTCCTGTATTATCCCATAAGCAGGTCATGTTGCGACACTTGGCATAACTCTCTCTCAGAGAATCTTATTGAGGTCAGAACAATTGGGATGGAAAGAAAACAGGTTGGGATAGCTCAGAAAAATGTTTCAGAGGCCGAAGTTGAACAAGTGACACGTGGCACACCGTACAAGTTCGCTCTCCTGTATTATCCCATAAACTGGTCACGTTGCGACACTTGGCATAACTCTCTCTCAGAGAATCCAATTGAGGTCAGACCTGTTGGGATGGAAAGATAACAAGTTGGGCTATCTCAGGAAAATTTTACAGACCCTATGGATTGAAAATTTCGGAGTTACACCAGAAACAATCAGGTACATATTTCTATCAAAACAAAATTATTTTTGAGTACCTTCATTCATGGCTTCCAGAATTTAAGGCTTCAGAGAAAGTTGGAATTTTTGTAATCGGAGACCACGGCTGGATGCTACTCATCAAAATCGAAATTTAGAGACCAAGATCATATTTTTTGGTTGGGCAGAAGGCCGGGCTTGATCAAACCCCAGTTTGGGACTTTGATCGGAAAGATGGAAAATTAGGGCTTCTGCAAAAATTGGAATTTTGGAAATCCGTGACCACAGCTGGAAGCTCCTCAGAAAAATCGAAGCTTAGAGTTTTGAATCAAATATTTTGGTTGGGTGAAGCTCCGGGAAACTCAATCCCTAATTCAGGGTCCTCCCTAGTGAATCCGGAAATCTAAAAGGCAATTTCGAGGGGTGAAACTTTGCAGTTTTCAAATTCTTAATATACCAACTTGATTAGATCATCAAGGCACATATTTCTATCCTTTGGGAAGTTTGAAATTCAAAGTTTGAATTTTTGAGGTTTCTTTGACAAACCCTAATCCAGCTCCAGGTCCAGTTCTTGCAAATCAAGTGGATTGGGTTAATCCTAGAAGAAGATGGATTGGTCACCTGCATACGTGAATAAGTTCCCATCTCAGAGGGAGATGAGGCTAAGGCCTTCCATAAGAAGATTACAAGCAATATTGACAGGTATGGCTTACAGGTATGTTTCATGGTTAAGTTTATCATATGTTTGTCTTCATATCATTACAGTACAATCTTGATTAATTACTGGACTTGTTGTATCACCTTAATAGAAGATATTCATTGATTAAGGTTTTGACACTTATGAATGTACTAATGCATTGTGATGTTGTATGAGGTTTATGTTGTCCGCTAACATAAAAGGTACACCAAGAAAGACAAATCATGTTCTACTTCAAGAAGATATGATCATTGTGACATGAAGACAAATATTCATCCATTGTCATGGATCTCATAGAAGATCTACTTTCGAGGTATGTATAACTTGGTCCTACAATGGTTAACCTATGAGACATGTAGGTTACTAGCACAAGTCATTGAAGAGAACCAGAAGACATTATGCGGGTATGTTAGACATAACTAGCTAGCATGCTAATCTAGGTATGTTTTTCCTATATCAAGCTAGAATCCTACCTTGTGTTAGGATCTTATATTGTTGTGTTGTTGATAATGATTATTCATGAAGTCATAGGTTTGAATAGTCATGGCTGTATGCATATTATGTTTCTTACCATAATTGATGATATGACTAACCAGAAGAATCATGAAGGTATAGGTTTGAGTAATCACCGGTTTATGCATTGATGATTTAACTAATCAGAAGAGTCCTATGATCAAATAAGAATATGCATGAGTAAAAGAAGACTTCCCTGAAACCTTGAATACTAATGTTTATTATCTGTGAATGATCATGAATATACATGTTTAAGATTATTATGTTTTGATAGTATTAAGATTATACTAATAAATGTGTGATTATGTATGAGACCTCAAGGATAACACAATGATGATACTAATAAGCATGCATAGTGATTAAGGATGGATGTAAGTTGAAGGACAAGTAATCCAGGAAGCAAAGATCAAGAGGGAGCACACTCCAGTTGTTCCTGCAAGAAAGCAAAGGAGCACACTTCAGTAGTTTTTGCAAGGATGCAGATATTCAGAGGGAGTTGACCACTTCTCACAATCCACATCAGAATGGAGTTGCAGAAAAGAAGCAAAGATTGAGAGGGAGTCAACCCAACAATCAAACAAAGATAAGTATTTGAATTGTCATTTCTTACATAGTTGTTTGTTTAGATAATGTTATTCAATGATGTATATGCTTATGTTCCTAGAATTAGGTTGTGTATTATGCATATTAGAATAGTTGCATTGATGAACAATATACTACTAATATACATGGGTAAGTGGCCTATGGCACTGTACAACATTCCATTGCTACTTATCTAGAATGAAACCTCTTTGCTGACATGTTAGGAGTTGTGCACACTCTTAACAATGTTCTGGTAAAGATTGGAAGGCATCTAGAAAGTTACGAAATATGGATAAATGTTGTATTGAAGCATTGGCTAAGATAATTGCATGACTGTATGACATATTTCTTTATGTGTAAGAATTTGTTCTGAAAAATATGAGATGTTTTCTAATCATGCAATTTAACTTGTTGTGTAGGAAAGATCGTATACCATCACCTACAAAAAGAAGGACTACAACATTTGTTCAACAACAAAGTTATCTATTGAAAATATTGAAGATATTGAAGTTCCCAGGATCTGGGAAGAATGCCATGATCGAGGAGTACCAGTCGATCATGAAGATGTTTGGGATGCAGTCCCAAAGGGTAGTCTGTAGTGAATTCCAAGAGGATCTACAAGATCAATCATGTTGTAGGTGGTAGCATAGAGACTTTTTCTCTTGTAGCCAGATACACTTCCATTAGATCCGTACTTGCTCTGGCTGCAGTGATGAAGTGGAAGATACACCAGATGGATTTCAAGACAGCCTTTTTGAATGGTGTAGTTGAAGAAGAAGTATATGTGGAGAAGCCACTTGGTTCTGAGACACATGACAGGGAGTCATATATGTGCAGAACTTGGTATGGTAGGATAGACAACTTTCTATCCAGTTTGGGCTTTACCAAGAATAAATCGGATTCCGACCTTTACTACAAGGTTGAAGAAGGCAATCTAGTGATACTACTATGTGGATGACCTGTTTGTAACAGGTGAGGATAGATTGATTGCCGACATGCAGCGGAAGCTTGCTGCCGAGTTCAAGTTGAAGAACTTGGGGATGATGCACTATTTGTTTTTGGCATGGAGAGCTGGCAGAGTGCAGATGGAATCTTCCTTGGACAAGGGAAGTATGTAGTAGAGATCCTGAAGAGGTTCGGGATGATGGACTGCAAGGCTATGGCCACACCTATGGCATCGAACCTGAAGCTTCTGTGTGATGCTTCATCTGAGTCGGTTGATATCACTATGTATCGTCAGATGATTGGGTCCTTGATGTACATGACAAACACAAGACCAGATATTTGCTTTGCGGTGAACACATTGAGCTAGTTCCTGATGGATCCGAGGAGTGTTCACCTGGTTGTTGTAAAGCATATTCTGAGGGGTACAGTTGATTATGGGCTCAAGTATGATGCGAATCAAAAGTTTAACCTGCAGGGTTATGTTGATTCAGATTGGGCAGGTAGTGCTGTAGATAGGGATCAGGTGTGATCTCTTGGTTTAGCAGGAAGTAGTCCTGTGTAACACTGAGTACAACCAAAGCAGAGTATGTTGCGATGGATGAGCAGGTTGCAGATGTATTGACCAAGCCATTGGCCAAAGTGTAGTTTGAGTACTTCAGAGAGAGGCTTGGTGCACTTCAGATCGAGGTTCCTTCCAAAGGGAAGTGATGAGTCTGGAAGATGCAGATGCACATGAGCTTTTCTGACATGGTTGATGTGTTCTCCCATGGTCATGATGTAATTGCTGAGCCATTTTTCACATGGTGGTAGATGTGTTCTCCCATGGTGAAAAAGTAAGGGCTGGAGCCTTCCCTGAATGGTGGTAGATGTGTTCTCCCATGTCAGTGGTGTAAGTGTTGGATGATGTGCATCTGGGCTGTGCTTCGTGGACGATGAGATGATCTGAAGAGGACGATGCTATGATGATCAGGAGGATCATGGATGATGAGCATAAGGATGATACTCCAGTTACTGCTCTATATGTATATGTACGCATCATGTTGGATGTTGGATATGATCAGTTGGATCATTTATATGTATATATATGTACGCATCATGTTTGATGTTGGTTATGATCAGTTGGATCATTTATGTATATATGCATCATGTTGGATGCTTGGACCATGTATCTGTATATGTATCAGGTGGATACTGAGATCATGTATGTTGATATGTATCAGGTGGATACATTGTGTGGATCATGTATCTGTGTATGTATCAGGTGGATACATTGTATGATCAGGTAGATCATGTATGATGATATGTATCAGGTATATACTTGGTATGCATAAGGTGGATGCGGTGTATGATCAGGATGATCATAGATAATGAGCTTCAGGATGTTGCTCCAGATGACATGCAGCAGGATGTTGTAGTGATGATGATCAGGTGTACATCAGGATGATGTATGATGAGTATCAGGATGATACTTTGTGGCCATGGATCAAGTTGTGTAGATGAGAATGTTTGGGAGATCCTATAGGTTGGAGTTGTGTACCCGTAACAGACTGGGATGCTCTTTCAAGACATTGCTTTGGGAGGACATGTAATTTGTGCCCTGGGATATCTTCAGGTCAGAGTTGTGTACCCGTAACATCCTGAGATGCTCTTGTGAGGTTTTGTCCTATGGCATGTAATTTGCTCCTGGGAGATCTGGAGAGGATGAAAAAAACCTCAGATGCTTCAGCCAGGTTTTTTCATGACCACATGTAATTTTCTCTTGGGAGATCTGGACAGGATGAAAAAGGCCTTAGATGCTTCAGCCAGGTTTTGTGGTGGACCACATGTAATGTGCTCCTGGGAGATCCGACAGGTAGAGCTGTGTGCTCGTAACAGCCTGGGATGCTTCAGCCAGGTTTTGTAGTGAGATCACATGTAATGTGCTCCTGAGAGATCTGATAGGTAGAGTTGTGTGCTCGTAACAGCCTGGGATGCTTCAGCCAGGTTTTGTGATGGGTCACATGTAATGTGCTCTTGGGAGATCCGACAGGTAGAGCTGTGTGCTCGTAAAATCTTGGGATGCTGCAGCCAGGTTTTATGACTCACGTAATAAGTCCTGAGGATTCCACAGTATGGCCAGTGATGATGAAGACTTGCAGGTGGTGGGCCTACATCCAGTATGAAAAAGGACTGGCTCTGTAGAACTTTCTATGACGAGTAGATTCAGAGATTGATTGATATAGCAACAGCAGTGACGATGACGATGACTCGATGATGATTATCCAGTGACAATGATCCAGAGAAGAAGACTTGTGCTAGAAGACCTGTGTCGAGAAATACCTTCCTAGTTAAGAGGGAGTGTTGATGTATATGTAACTTCGGAATGTATTTCACATATATGTATATTGTATTCCTATAGAGATGTTATTATTCCTCTATACGGAAGTGTTTGTATTCCTATAGAGATGTTATTATTCCTCTATATGGAAGTGTTGTCATTTATATTGTAAGTGTCGTAACTTATACTTGATGGGTTATTAGACCACCTTGTTGGGGTCGGACCTGTATAAGTCATGTGGGTCGAACGGTTATTAGACCACCCTATTGGGGGTCAGCCATGTGGGTCAAAGGGTTATTAGACCACCCTATTGGGTGTTGGCCCAGTTAGCATTATGTTAAGTGGTTAAGTTGAGGCCGACCTAGTTGAGTAAAGGTCAAGTCAAGTTAGTGTATAAATAGAGAGTGTGTCTCTCTCATTTTACACATTCTATTCTCTCACTCACACTTGGGAGAGTGGCGCACTTGTGGATGAGGAGGCTCTGATGCTAGGAGAAGATTATCTCTTGTATTCTGGTTGTATCATTGCTCTATCTATCTCCGAGGAAGTTATTGGGGTTTTTCACCTTTAAGGTTTTCCCCAAGTAAACTCTGTGTCTCTTGTGTGCTTGCATTATTGTGTCCATGATTGATATGCTGTAGATTTGTTGTACATGTTGTTCTCTCAGTTAAGATCCTAGATCATATTGAAGTAAATTTTGAAAATTTAACAAGGGGGGCTGTGCCACTGTAGGAAGGTTTTGTAGACAGTTCATCTCCTCTCCACTAGGGTTTGCAACACCAGGGTGTGGTAGGGTCTGTGCAAATATTAGCATAATCCACGCACCTTCTATCAAAGCAAGAAAAACACCACCAAATAAAGCGGACCTGGTAACCGCCCTGGCCCCTAGAGCATTTGGACAAACCCTTTGGCAGTGGCTACGACAATTATAGAATTCCAAGGTCTCGGTTTGCCTAGTTTACATCATTGAGCAGAACAAAGACCACCCTCAAACTCTTAAGCTTTTGGCGAGATTCTGATCTCGAGACCAAGCCACTACAAAAGGTTTTATAGACTATTCATCTCATCTGCACCTGGGTTTACTCCACACGGGTCTACCATGTAGTGCAGGTTTTCCCAAAACTCGAATGACAGGCACCATAACTTTAGGAGCACGCTATCCATGTCGCTGAAAATCACAGCCTAGTAACTTCGGACGCACGTTATCCATTCCGCCAAAAATCACTCTTAAATGGTAAGTTCCCTACAATAAATTACCCGCAAATTGACGGAAATGGTGAATCTGATGTAAAAATGGAAAATGCACGTGGCGAGATTTTATTAGCTGGATAGACGAGGAATCCTACTACAGGAGGATGGATCGTCTTCACAGAAAGAATGCCTTCGGCGTAAAAATGTAAAAACATAAGTAAACAACAACAATAAGAATAGAATACGAGATTTATGTCGAAATCTTGGTATCTTCAATATTTTATTATTACTTGGAAAAAAATAATTATAATTCTTTCTTCTATCTCTTCCATGTTACAATGTCTAGGGGTCACTCCCCTTTTCTACTATACATATGATGGTTTCAGAAGGAATTGAATTACACTAGAAGGGTCTAGAAATTTTTTCCTCGGTAGATCTGACTTCGAACTCCTAGAGGAGGGGCCACCCTCGCATGCCTGATGTATACAAGCAACACATGGGCCTAGTCAAGAGATCCATAGGAAGAATATTGGATATTTAGATATTGGATTCATCTCCGAGCATTCTCCCACTTGAAGTCAATATATATGAAGTTCCTTACCAATGTTTTCCACCTATATGCCATTTCCCAATGTTTACTTCATCACATTTTCAACAAGCCCATAGAAGTTTTGAGCCATTCAAACTTCTCTGTCCTAATCGGCTTCATAATGATATTTGTAGTATTCTCATTAGTATCAATTTGCTCCAACAATATCCTACCTTCTTCCACCACTTTCCTTATGAAGTGGAATTCAATATCAATATGATTTGTGTGACCATGAAATGATGCATTCTCATCACTAAGTGAATAACACTTTGAATATCACAGTTCAAAGTGATATTCCCATCTATCATATATCATTCGCTCTAGTCCATGTTGTCTCTTTACCGGGCTTGGTTGCTTCCACATATTTTGCTTCGGTGGTCAATAAATCCACCGCTGGTTGCAACTTAGATGTCCATTTTACAGCTCCGCCAACAAGAGTGAAAGTATATCCCGCAATAGACTTTCATCCATCTCTGTCTCCACCAAAATTAGAATCTGGAAAACCTTTAATTTGTAACTCTATTGATCTGTATCAAATAGTAGTGTTTGAAGTGCCCCTCAAATATTTGAGTATCCACTTCACATCATTCCAATGCTCCTTACCAGGATTCGCCATGAACCACCTAATAACTCCCACTACTTGAGAAATATTTGGTTTGGTGCTCATTGTGGCGAACATGAGGATCCCTACTGCTGATGAATATAATACACGAGACATGCTTGTCTTCTCTACTTCTGTGCTAGGAAACTATTTGAAAGACAACTTGAGGTGTGCGGGAAGTGGGGTGATAACTGGTTTTGCATTCTGCATATTGAATCTTTGTAGAATATTTTCTATATTTGAATTTTAACCTAACTATATATTTCTACCTATTTTGTCCCTATGCATATTCATCCTTAGGATTTGATTTTTTGATCTGAAATCCTTCATTTCAAATGTCCTAGACAACTAATCCTTGAGATCAATGTTTTTCTTCATGTTGGGGCCTAAAACCAACATATCATAAACATACAACAACAAGATAATAAAAGGGATGATCCATGAAGCTAGTTCACGATTTTTGGCGAGTGAAGTGCCAAAAATTTGTGTTGCGGACCCTCAATCGAGGTATTTTAAAGCCCTCGATCGAGGTATTAAAACCTCGATCGAGGGTTTTAAAATAACTCGATTGAGAGATTTAAAAGACCTCGATCGAGGGTTGAAACAAGGCCTCAATCAAGCTATTAAAACCTTGATCGAGGGTTGAAACAAGACATCAATCTAGCTTTTGAAAGCTCGATCTAGCTTTTGAAAAGCTTGATCTAACTTTTGAAAAAAATAAAAAAGGCCCGCAACTTGGCCCTCGATCGATCAATTTGCTCAATCGAGGGCTTGAACATACCTCGATCGAGGTCTATGTAAAAATATCGATCGAGGTCATATTTAACCCTCGATTGAGGTATTTTAAATACCTCGATCGAGGGCCTAAAAACATGCCGATAGCCGTTTTCACTGCAGAAAGAAAGTTTTGCCTGCCTTTCAGAGGCTTAAACTATGTCATTAAATGAACATTAATGGGCGTACTTGAAACCATTGGATTCGTCAATGAATCCTCTATCCATATACATAAAATTTACGAATTTTTATCTTCGTATGTCTTTTGTTTTTAAATTTCTACTAAAAATTGCCCTAAAAAACCCTCCTGACAACTTCGATTGAGCTCAAAGATAAATCAACAACCTTCAAAATACACATCCAAAAAATTTGAAAAAATACACAAGCTCTAGATAAGTGCGTCGTCTTCAAAAGGGTATTTTTAGTTTTGCAAATTATGTAAACAATCAAAAGATTTGGTGCACACACACACACATGTGAGCAAAATGTGGCTGAAATATTCATTGGTCAGTTTCAAAAAATAATAATAAATATAATTTTTTGATAAAAATTAAAAGAAAAATATGTAAGGACTAGTGCATTCTATCTAGATCATGTTCACATATTTTATTTTTTAAAATTATTACTTTAACATTAAATTATTGTGCACACACACAAACTACTTGTTAATTGCTCTTAAAATTTTTAAGTACACACGTCTCATTAAATGAAAGTTTGACACGATAAATGACATTGGTATATTTTGAAAAAAAAATCATTGGAAAGATAACATAATTCTCTACATTTTGTTTTTTAACCGCATGTCAAAATTCATGTGGCAAATATGAGTTTCGAGGGCTTCAATTTAATACATGGTTACAATTTTCGTTTTTCATTGTCATATTTGGCCAAAAATAGCTACCCATCTTCATGGAATCACCCAAAACTGCCATCAGTGAACCTCTCATAATATGCACAATCGTTAACTCCATTTCTATTGAAATCTTGGCTCTTCATAAAGGTGTCAAATTTTTTGTACCACATCCTTGGCACTTGTTTCAATCCAAACAAATATTTCTTGAGTTTGCAAACCAAATGCTCTTTTCCTCTTTCTTTATGGTCCTAAATCCAATCCATATAATTTTTTTCATTAAGATCACCATGCAAGAAAACAATTTTTGAATCCAGTTGTTCCAACTCTAAATCATGTGTTGTTACAAGTGCAAGTAAAACCATTACAGTAGTAAGCTTCACTATTGGAGAAGAGGTTTCATTAAAATCTATACTTGACTTCTGCACATATCCTTTTTCTACCAAGCGAGCTTTATAACGTTCCAACAACATATAAATGTTCTTCTTTACTTTATATACCCACTTATTTCCAACAACGTTTCTTCCCAGTGGGAGATCCACAAGTTCCTATGTTTGATTCCTTTTTAATGCTTTCATTTATTCAACCATGGATTTCCTCTATATATCTACATTCTCAGATTCTCTAGCTTCTTGAAATGAAGTAGGTTCACCATCATTAGTTAAGATAGCAAAAGAAGACTAAAAATAAGGAGAATACCTTTCTATATGTCTCTTGGGATGCATAAATATTCTAAGTTGCGATTGTTGAACTCGTTATTCTTCATGTTGATCAAAAGCTTCATTTTTATCTTCACTCATTTTTAATTCAACTGGTTTAATATTATGTGATTGTTGTACTGTAATACCCTTGGTCAAGACCCCTGAAATGATCTTAAGTACAATGTGAATACTATTATGTAATGCCTGGAAGACGAGACAATTGTACATTCCGACATTATAATAATAATAATAATTATAACTGGTTGTGGTTGAGACAGAACATTGAAAAGATCGGGGACTTGTGTATTCACCAGATTCAACAAGGGGGTTAAAAGGCCTTAGGTGGGGAAACCTTTGCTATGACCCTTTTATAATCCTAAGTTCCTTAAAATACCCAAATTTTTGGCTAAGTCATGAATTCCATGACTTAAGACTTAGGTTTAAATCTTAATAAATGAATATGTGGGATTAAGGGAAATGTTTATGTGTGTTAATTAAAAGAGAAAAATGTGGGTCTCTTTGAGAGCCCACATGGTTTAAAATTGTCACGCATTTAACTTATGCATGCAAAAAGTAAACTAATTAAAAACAAATTATATGTGCTGGGAAGAAGTAAAAAAGAAGAAGACAAAGATATAAGTTTTGGTAGAGAGTTGGCAGAGCTGCAAGTGCACAAGCACATGAAGAAATTGAGTCACGAGTAGAGGAAACTTTGGCGATTGAACCTTCCTTAATTATCCCCGAACCTTTGAATGTTGAAGGTTTTTTTACTACTGTTTTTTGGTCAAGAAAATGGTGAATTGAACATAAAATGTTATGGTACTAGATTTCATATGCATTGGTTTTAAAGCAGTGATGGTTTTCACTATGGTGTGATTGGAATGAAACCGGGATGGGAAGTGTATGGTTTGGCATGGAATTGGCTTAAGCATGTATTTACTGGATGCCTGGAAGTTTTTGTGAACCTCTGAAAATCGTGAGAAATTACCCATGATAATCCTGTGATGGAATGATAGTGGGTGGAAGGAATGATTTTCTGGTGAATTCACAAGTCCCACCTCGAGGGTGGTGTTCCGTTGAGATATTAATGAGAAAAAATACCTATGGTTGGGTGGAGTGTGGATTCCACGAATCCAGTTGCTTGTGTTAATCCTTTTTGCAGATATGTTTATTTCCTAGAAATTCTGTTTAAATTTCTGAAAGGATAATTAATTATTTACGGGTTGAATATTTGCATGATTTACTTGTTAATCTTCCTGAGTTTGGATACAAGATAGGAATTTACATTTTATTTCATTTGATTCACGGGCACGAAATAAGTGCAAGTTTAATGATGTGATATTGCTTCGAAATTTATGCAAGCTTGTTCTTTAATTAAGTCGAAGAAAAAAATCATTTCCTGTAGAAATTGTTTATTTCTGGGTTTGAAAATGTAATGTTTAATTAAACTTTTTCGAAGAGAACAGAGCTTGGAAAAATTAGAAGGATGGACAATTAATTATTGAAAATTTTATCCATTTCTATTATTTTTCATTAATTTAAAACTTTATGGAAAAAAGATAATTTTATTGCCGAGTGATAATGCTAATTTTACCGCATAGTTTTGTTTTACCACGCTTCCTAAGTCCAAGGAAATGATTATGCAATTCAATAAGGATTATTATTGGGAAGAAAGTAGTTCATTAAATAATGAATGAAGTGGTTGGTAAAATTGTTCGACTAAAATTTGAAAATTATAAGTCAAAGATAATTGGGAAAAGAAAGTTCTATGTTATATAGAAATGGTTTGGTATAATTATTTAATAAAGTTTTGTTGTTTGAATCGAAGATGGGTTCGAACTATTTTTGTCTAATAGGTAGATAACCATAGGATGATTTGATCATAAAAACCAAAGTTGTTTTGGGTTAATAAAACCACAGGCTGATTTGTTCTAATTAAAGAGACTAGATGTTTAAGTCTAAGTATTAGGTCGAAGCTCCATAGTAGAGTAAATGACTAAGTATTAATTATCTTATTTAATTAAATTATAAACAATATCTTGAGTTAAGCCATGTTTTTAGAGCTTTGTAATGAGTGGTATTGTTGATTTGAAAACCATGGGTTGGAATGGTATAACTACAAATTTATGCTTGAGTCCAAGTTAGACACATCTCTCTCTCTCTCTCTCTCTCTCTCTCTCTCTCTCTCTCTCTCTCTATATATATATATATATATATATATATATATATATATATATATATATATGCTTAAGTTGAATTTATATAAATTGACCATAGTCGATGGAGGACTTAGTTAGACAAATATTTGTTTAAATCGAAGTCGACTATATATATATCTAAAAGCTCACTATTTCACAACTCAATGGTTGAAGCTCACTATTTTCACAACTGTCCGGTGAGTCGATTAACCGACTGACCGCACTAACTCGACCGTAGTCAGTGGAGGACCTAGTCAACCAGTTGACTAGGCTCATCTAACATAATTTAAGATAAATGGTCGGAGTTCCTAATAATAATTTTTTATAAGGAAAGGTTTAGAAATATTGTTTATGGGCCAAAATTTATTATGGTCCAGTAATCTTATTTAATAAAAATACCCTAATTTGGTATTATTATGGGTGCATAAATATATGTCTTAATCTTTTTATTTAACGTGAAATTTGCTATGCAATAAGTTTTGAAAAGAAAAGTTTAGGTCGAAGTTTTGTTTATCTTTGACTCAATTAACGAGTATACAAATAAATATAGGCATGCTAAATTAAAATATTTATAAATGACTATGCTCTAAATATGTGTGGTTAATGTCTAGTCTATAAGTTAGAGTTTTACTGTGCAGTTCTTACTGCACAGCGAATTATTATTAATTGTGCAGGGGCGCATTAAAATATTTTGCATGAACATTATTAAATAAATGTCTCATAGATTATACTATGCTTTTGATATGATGAGTTTTATGTATTTGTTAAAAGATTTAATGGGTAAGTTTTGAAATTTTTTATGCTTCCGCTATTTTATTTTATAGTTGATATGCACTATAAAATGCATTTTTCAAAAGGGTGTGTTACATGTACCTCCTTCCTTTGCATGGATTTTTCATTAAAAATAACATTTCAGCTAACAATTACCTTGTGCTTAGTAGGATTCCACAATCAATACCCCATTACTATATTATCGTAACTGAGAAAAATACATTTACTTGACTTTGGGTCAAGGTTGGATCTCTTTTCTTTAGGTGCATGGGAAAATGCAAATGAGAATAATCAACTGGATTACCACACCAAACCTCTTGTGGAACCTTTATATCTAATGCAATTGTAGGTGATTTTTTAATTAGATACATAGTTGTATCAATAGACGTTTCCCATAATCCATTATCCAATCCAAACACGCTAAGCATGTTTCTTGCATGTTCCTGTGTGCGATTCATCTTCTCATCCACACCATTTTGTTGTGGTATATATGCATCATCCTTCTAGTGCTTAATTCCTTCCTACATACAAAATTTATCAAATTCCTTAGAGCAATATTCTCCCCCATTATCAAATTTGAGACATAAAATAGACTTTCCCAAATTTTTCTCTATTCCTGCCTTGAACTCTTTAAATTTTTCAAAGGATTTCGAATTCATTTTCAGAAAACACATCCACAATTTTCTATAATAATCATCTATAAAAGTAAGAAAATATATTCTAGCACCATTTATAGATAGAGTGGGGACTGATCCAAATATATTAGAATGAACAAGTTGCAAAATATTAGAATTTTTACTAGATCTTGAAGTAAAGTAATCTCTCTTCTGTTTACCAAAGATACAAATCTAAATCATAACACTGAATCCTAGAAAACATACCTTGATCATGCAGCGTTTTCAAATCTTTTTCACTCATATTTCCAAGTCATTGATGCCACAATGTCACTGTATCCAAAAAATTTCCTAAGTTTGTTTCTCATGCATGATTTATTACTATATTACTTCACAAATGATACATGGTCCCACAATATTATCCTTATGTTATCATGAGGGATCCTTTAGTGATTTTGTATCACACAAGTCTAAATCATAAGAATGAATCCTAGAAAACATGCATTGATCATGTAATGTTTTCAAACCTTTTTCATTCATATGTCCAAGTCATTGATGCCATAATGTCACTGTATCCAAACAATTTCTTGAGTTTGTTGCTCATGCATGATTTATTACTATATAATTGCAAAAATGATACATGGTCCCACAATATTCTCCTTATGCTATCACAAGGTCTCCTTTAGTAATTTTGTATCAACTGTCACTAAAGATAGTAGAATACCCCAACTTATCCATCATCTTGGTTGAGAGAAAATTCTACTGTAGATTTGGTACATGTTGTACATTACACAACTTCCTTTCCCTACCATCATCCATATTGATCTTAATGTCCCCTCTTCCCACAATTTATAAAGGATGATCATCACCCAAGTAGACCATTACACCACTGTAGGGATGATATTTGGAAAAACAGTCTCTATGTGCAGGCATGTGGAAAGATGCACTTGAGTCCAAAACCCAAGTATATCATAGATATATGTTGTTATGAAGACAGAAAGAATCACATGTTATCGTCTCTTCTAAATTTAATGTACTAGCTTCAACTCATGGTTGATCTAGATTTACATCCTTCTTTTCCTTCTTCAGATACGAATTGTCCTTCCTCGATTTCCTTGGTTTCCCACAATTATAGAACTCCCCTTTCTTGAATCCTCTAGACTTGGATCTAAACGGTGATCTCCCTTGTTGACCCCTTTCACTAGATCACCCTCTCATAGATTGGGCTTCACTAGTAGAGGGATCCAAAGATGATTTTCTTCTCAAATTTTCTCCTAGAAAGTAAGCTACAACATCATCAAATTTCAAAGTTCCTAATGATGATTTGGTGATGGTCACCACCATATGATCCCATTGTAGAAACCACCTTTCTGTCCAACTGTATCCAGTCCTCATCTATCATGCCACTCAATTTTTTCACAAGCCCTTTCAAGGCTAGGGATTTGTCATTCTAAACCAACAAATCCTCCACCTTCATTTTCCATAGGGAGAAATTCTTTCCATCAAACTCCTCAGTCTTGAACTTGGTTAAACCTTCTGTCATTGTTGCAGCTCCCACTCACATAAAACCCTATACCTGTGAGTTTTTCAGGATTTGATACCATATGTTAGAAAAATATAAAAAAAAGAAGCAAACAACAATAACAATAGAACATAGATTTACATGGAAACCTTGTTGTTTGCATGTAAAACCATAGGGCAATGATAGCTTAATCTTTTATTATTACTCAAAGAAAATAACTTACAAGGATTTCTTGTATCTCTCTTGTGTTACAATGTCAGGGGGTCACTCCGATTTTATACAATACATATGAGGTTTCCAAAAGAAACCTAAATACACATGTAGAGTGCACAGGCCTAATTAAGATATCTATAGGAAGAATATTGGAGATCTAATTATTGGCTTCATCTTCTAACAAACCAATATTTGAGAAACATTTTGCTTATATTGTTTATATGAAATTGTGGTGAACTATGGGAAGAATTGTTGGGGCAACATCTCATGAAAAGTACTTCTTTTTCAACTATGCATTCTAGACTATGATCATAATGAAAAGATTTTCCTCATTGTAGTCAGTGCAATGCGCTAGATCAATTGGTGGAATAAAATGTGTCAATATCGAATGGACAAGTTATGTAGAAAGGCTCAAACAATGGATTTTAAACTTTCTTGCTCTTAACATGCCATTAATTTGTATTGAAGAGTTTTTTTGGGTTACAAGTATGTCACAATGGAAATTACTATTCAAATGGAAAATATTTCAACAAATGACAATAAGAAATTAAGGTCATTTAACATGAATAGAAAAAGAAATCGCCTCTGAGATGATGCTCTTTGCAAAAGATTCCAATTTTCTTTTAGATGGTCATTCAAAGGATCAATGAAAGTTGAAAGGCCGTTGTAGAGATTGTAAAAGCCCATTTGGCTTCCACACATGATGTTCTTGAACAAGTACATTAGGTAGAATCAAGGCTAATTGTTGTTGCATTTGCATGTAGAAATATTTACAGGCATTGCTAAAATATCAGTGAAATAAATGAAAAGTGCACTAGAGATTATTTTATGGCTCTAAGATGTAATTGGAGGTATCTTTAGGAAAATTTCAAGAAGTAAGTTCAAGATAAAGTACTTTGAGGAACATATAATATAAGAATAGCATATAGATGTTGTATTTATGTTTTTGAGCTATAGTTTGTACTTGTATTTTGATAACATGAAGTGATATTAGCTACCACCGAGACAACTGCATAATAATTAGGTGCTATGATGATGCCATATTCGTTCAGGTAAATAAACATAATTGGTTAGAAACAAATGTAGAGTGATTTAAAAATGGAAACTTGGAATAAGATAGTTAAATAGAAGATATAGTATGCACCTACTTGATGATTATATAGGAAATAGCCCAAGAACATGGACAATGTCAGCATAGGGGTTTGTACTAGACAATATGTAGGCAAAGACAAATGATATCTAAAAGAAAAGCAAGCATGATTGTAAGCAAAATAGTTTATTTTCTTTAGAGAAAAGGATCTTAGAAGACAAGGAAAATGCATTTGTGTTTGCAAGGCCATACCATATTTTATTTTATTTTCTTTGGCTAGGCTTTGTTTAGCTTCTTTCTTGTCACAGGCTTTGTAGGAAGCATTGAAAAAGTTTCATTATCTATGATTCATAGAAGTATACAATGACTACATTTAATCCCTTGTGTACAAAGTGTGCATAAGAAGACCATGTCTAGTAGATTTTGTGGTGTTCTTAACATTGAAATTACTTGAAACAACATAGTATATATAGAGGTTTATGATCTAATAAACTAGAAATTATAGTGCAAAACAACCAAACACAAGACAATACAAAATATAGACGTTGCAAAAATAACCCATGTATTATGATAATTAATTTAGGAAGCAACAAGCAACACTCACTCGCCTCTTAAAGTTGGGCAACATAAATCTTGCAAAAACAATCCATAGCCTTCTATCTCTTTAAATAAGATTTTAATATCCCAAAACAATAACTATTTGACTTGGACCAATAATTAGTGAGTACCAACTACCTAATGGGCCTTCATTAATATAAAGACCTTTTTCAAATTAAGTAATTGTTCACTACTAACTACTCAGCCTAATTAAAAAATAATAGCTACATATATTATTTGACTAACTCATAAAGTAAGGTGGTTAGGGTAAAACTCTAACAGATGTATTGAACATGGAGAATGATAGTTTAACTTTAATATGAATAAATTTTTCCAGTGCATAAAGTAAATATTTGTTTATACTTGTTTTTTAACACTGATCTTATATACATTAACTGGGAAACTTTCTTGGGTGCGCAATGATAGTTTTATAGCTATATATATATATAACATCAAACTGATGATAAATGTAAAATATACATGTCTAGTCCACCCTCGGAACCATATCATGATCACTATTTGTCGACCCACTAGATGTATCAACACCTCCAGCATGAGGCATGATCAGTACCTCTGCTAGGAAATAAACTAGAATATAGATCAACAAAAAAGACATCTCTAGGAATCTGGATAATCTCACCCGATCTGAGCATCCTCTTCAAAGTTGAGGGGACAAGTGGATGAGTATCATAGGGAGTTGATGGATCTATAGAGGATGGTCTATTGGATAGGTACAATGTTGGATCAGAAGCTATATCGGTTGAAAGAGGGGGAGGTGGAGGAGATGTCTGATACGATAAAGGAGGATCTGGAGGAGGTGGATGAGATGTTGGAGGTGGAGGTTGAGGAGTAGTTGCATGGGATGTGGAGGCTATGTCAGTAGTCAAAGGAGAAGGTGGAGTAGTAGATGTCGAAGCTGATGGAGGGGGAGTGGAGGTGGAGGAGGAGGTTGATGGTCATCCCTCCTAGCATCCAACTAAATGCGTGCACCAATAACATGCTACATCAACAACCTCATATGTTGATGTATTTGTAACTTCGGAAGATATTCACTTGTATATTACATTTGTACTTTATTGTATACCCAATGGAGATGTATTATTCCTTTGATTGGAAGTGTCGTTAGTTGTACTTGCAAGTGTCGCAAGTTATATTGTAAGTGTCGTAACTTACACTTGATGGGTTATTAGACCACCTTGATGGGGTCGGCCCTGTATGAGTCATGTGGGTTAAAGGGTTATTAGATAACCCTAGTGGGGGTCGGCCTAGTCAAAATTATGTTAAGTGGTTAATTTGGGGCTGACCTAGTTAAAGTTAAAAGACAAGTGAAGTAGTGTATAAATAGAGAGTGTGTCTCTCTCATTTGACACATTCTCTCATTCACTCACTTCACACTAGTGAGAGAGAGGAGGAGTGCGCACAAGTGGAGGAGGATTATGCTGCTGAAGATATATATCTCTTGGGTTTGATCATTGTGATCCTTGTATTGGTGCTTATTCTATCTCTGAGGAAGTTGCGGGGTTTTTCACCTTCTTGGTTTTCCTCGGTGAAATGTTTTGTGTCTCTTGTCTCTTATGCTTGATATGCTGTACATGTTGTTATTTCATTTAAGATACTAGATATGTTGAATTAAATGATGAAAAACTAACATGGTATCAGAGCTATCCTGAAGGAAGGCATGGTATGGCATTTATGAGACTTGTTGCACTTGCGACAAATTGGAAGCTAGGGCTTGATATAGAAAAAACCAGTCATCGTAGAAATTTTTCCATAAATACATTTTGGCGAAGTTTCAGGATCTGAAAAATTCTATAGGTCATAGATAACATACCCATGTACTTTGTGTCCAAAGCAAAACATCTAATTCGATGTACTTTCTATTTTATGATCAGTATAATCTAGGGTTTCTGCCTCTTCCAGATCTCAGTCATAAACAGGTGACCTAGGAAAAAAGGTCACAAATTGGGCTAGGAAGCTCCAAATGAAATTATCAAAAAAGTGGTAGTAAGGGAACAGGCTGTAGTTCAATAGGTCCGCTTTTTAGAGGCCTAAGTTGAACCAATGACACGTGGCACTCCATACAACTTCGCTATCCTGTTTTATCCCATAAACCGGTCACGTTGTGACATTTGGCATATCTCTCTCTCAGAGAATCCATTTGAGTTCAGAACTGTGGAGTTGGAAAGAAGACAGGTCAGGATACCACAAGATGAATTTTCAGACCTTGTGGATTCGTAATTTCATATATGCATCAGAAACAATATGGCATATATTTCTATCCAAACATAATTGGATTCTGAGCACCTTCATTTTTGGATCATCATTGCTGTGGGAAATTAGGGCTTCGTAGAAAGTTGAAATTCTTGGAATCGGAGACTATGGATGGAATCTCCTTAGAAAAATCAAAGTTTAGAACACAAGATCGAACCTTTTGGATGGGAAAAAGACTGAGCTTTATCAAACCCTAGTTCGGGATCCTGTCAAGAAGATCCAAAAGTTTCAAAGGAAATTTTGAGGGGTCAAATTTTGCAGTTTTCAAAATTGAAGTATACCAGCTTGATCAGCTTAGCAAGGCACATCTTTCCATCCATTCAGAAGTTTGAAATTCAAAATTTGAATTTTTAGAGTTTCTCTAACAAACCCTAATCCAGCTCCAGATCCAGTCTCAACAAATCAAAGTGGATTGGGTTATATTCATGTGCATCCACTTGTATCCAAACCATTGTGCTACGAATATGCACAAGAGCCCAAGAAACCATAATTTGTATTCTAAACCCCTAGCCTAGAAACCCTATCCTAGAAGCCTTATTTTGTATCCTAAACCCTAATTTGAATTCCAAACCTTAGAAACCATAGTTTGTAGCCTAGAGCTTACTTTGTGTTCAAAATCCTAGAAACCCTAGTTTGTATCCACTAACTATTGTTGACCAATCACTAATATCAATTATTCATTGTCACTGTTTCCCAAATTGGACCTTCACCATGCATTAGTGAATCTATATGTGATTTGTTTGTGCGAGGGATTTCTTACTTGGTGTTCAACTTGTGTGGAAATACTCCAGTTTAGTTGAACACATGAACTCTCACCAAGCTTCCTACCATGGTAATGAATCATCACTGCATGATATTCCATAACCACTTCATTCATATTAATGTTGCCATAAAAAAAACTTCATCCATCTTAGTGTCGTCATCAAAAAACATTTTCATCAGCCAGTCTCATTAGTTAACACACTTCATTCATCTATTTTTTGAAGAATCACAACAACCAACCCATGGAACCATTCCATAAGCTAGAATTATATGTTTTCATGAAATCCATCTACCCCACTAAAAACTAGAAAAACCCTAATATGGAGTCTACAGGAACCAACTAGGAATGCTTCTTACATAAATCCTCGATAATCCTCCCTACTTCGTATTTGCACCATATGTACCCTAAGTGATTTTTATTTTTGAATCACAGTTAATCGTTAGTTTAAAAGGCATTAAGAAGGCATCACTTGATTTTAGGTTAAAAAATAATCTAAAAATAATAATGACATCAATTTTAATATTCCTTTGAACTCAATGTGAACTCGAATGGATGCTAACAATTACCCTTTAAAGTTATGAGTATAGTCATCTTTATTATTTTGTTGGATTTTTTCCTGTATAGTCATCTGTAGGTGTCCCTGAAAGCCTTTGGAGTGTGAGTTTAAATGGTCCATAGAATGGTGGTATTTGCTCGGATAAAAAAACCATCGACTCCGTTGGCTTCAGGACATCAGGATAGTGCTAGGGGTGCTCCTTTCCTTCGGTCCCATGGCTCAGGTGTCATCTTTTAGGTCCATTTTGGAAATTAGGGTTTTGCTCAATAAGGGTCTATGCAATTTTTGCACACAGGGGTCAAATTTGCAAAACATCAACCAGGGACTTATGGCTAGCGTTCCCAGCTGCAACCTTCCTAGACACACTTGCAAGAGGGCTGGTGCAAGGTAATGATACGCAATTATGACATGTTAGTTGCAATGACATTATGGAAAAACAGAAATATTATCATTAAAATGAATTATTAGAGGTAAATACAAAACTTTTTTGGATTAGGTGTAAATAGATGAAACGTAGAAAAACGGATGACCTTCCAGAATATATAACTTTTATTTATGGATAAGTGGTATAATCACCCCAAAATGTCATTATTCGAAGATTGGTATGTTATTTTTTTTCTCAAACATAATGCACATGTTTTTGTTGAGCCACCCGTTTGCTATGTAAATTTTCAATTTACAAGAAAAAAAAATGTAGAGGTGTAGGCAATAGAATAATCTTGTACGGGGCTATTTTTACAAAATTTTAAAAGTCAATTTTATATTTTTTTTAAATTACCGAAGTCAGTGAATCCCTAAAATAACATGGTCAAGCGTTGAGCCACCATATCATGGTCTAAAAATATTCAAAATACTTTTTTTTTTAGGTTGTAGGTATTTTTGTGCTTTTGTGCGGGTTCTCTTCCATTTTCGAAATAGGTAAGCCAATCAAAAGTTATAGGCCAAATAAACGACCTATTTTTTTTACAAATTTGGCATAAGTGCAGTTAAAGATGAATTAAAAATAGAAGACAACGACAGATCTATTAAAAAATTATATATTTAGAATATGCACACATAGCTCGACAAGCATGTGCAATTTCATATGCAGTGCACTCGTGGAGCTTATGTGGAACTAGTTGTGAAAAACCGAAAGTTACAGCATTTGATGTTTTCTGCCATACATCAGGCATAAATCAGACCGAGCCTCAAGGTGCATTCCAAAACTAATTCCAAGCCTACAAGGGCGCTAAAAACAATTTGAATTCAGGCACGTGTGTGTGCAACTACGGGCACGTGCAAACATGCACACGTGTGACTGACAGCATGCACGTGTAGGTGTGCGCATGCGTTAATAACAACGCGCACATGTCTCTGCGCGTACGCGCTATTGTATGCCTTTGTATGGTTTATTGAATTTCCTTTGTCAAGGGGATATATGAAGTTGATGAAGATGTGATGATGAAGAAGATGACGATGATGGAGATGTTAATGAGGAAGGGGGAGATGACAATGATGTTGAATATGTTGATGATGATGATGATGATGATGATGATGATGATGATGATGATGATGATGATGATGAGATGATGGTGATGGTGATGATGATGAAGATTTTGATGATTATGACAATGGTGATGAAGATGACGATGAGGATGATGAGGATGATGATGATGATGATGATGATGATGATGATGATGATGATGATGATGATGATGAGGATGATGGTGATGAGGATGATGATCATGATGGTGATGAAGATGATGATGATCATGATGAATATGATGATGATGATGATGATGATCATCATCATCATCATCATCACCATCACCATCACCGTCACCATCACCATCACCATCACCATCATCATCAACATCTTCATCATCATTGTCATCTCCCCTTCCTCATCAAAATATCCATCATCGTCATCTTCTTCATTATCACCATCTTCTTCATCATTATCATCATCATCTTCATCACCATCGTCATCAACATCAACATCTTCATCTCCATCATCATCATATTCTTCATCCTCATCACCATCATCATCATCATCTTCGTCATCATCATCATCGTCATCATCAACACCATCATCATCATCATCCTTCTTCCTCATCTTCATCAACATCTAGGTCATCATCTTCATCATCAACGTCATCATCATCATCATTATCATCCTCATCATCAACATTGATGGTGATGATGATGAAGATGATGATGATGATGTTGATGATGAGTTTGATGATCATCAACATCATCATCATCTTCATCATCATACTCATATTCATCATCATCCACCACCATCATCATCATCATCATCTTCGTCATCACCCTCTTCCTCCTCCTCATCATCAACAACATCTTCGTCGTCGTCATCATCATCATCATCATCATCATCATCAATGATGATGACGACTATACGAAGATGATGATGATGATGATGAAGAAGATGGTGATGACGAGTATGATGAGGATGATGAAGATGACGATTATGATGATGAAGACAATGACCATCGTGACCATGATCATATGATGATGATGGTGAGGATGATGAAGATGGCGATGATGATGACTAATGAAGATGATGATGATGAATATGATGATTTTGATGATGATGATCATATTCATCATCATCATCATCATCTTCATCATCGTAATCATATTCATCATCATGCACCACCACCACCACCACCATCATCATCATCCTCGTCCTCACAATGATGATGATGACGATAATGTTGTTGATGAAGATGAAGATGCTGCTTATGATGAGGATGATGTGATGCATATTCGTCATCATCTTCATCATCAACATCATCATCATCATCATCATCATCTCCATTATTCATCATCATCATCATCATCTTCATCATCATTGTCTTCGTCATCATCATCATCATCATCATCATCATCATCATCATCATCATCATCGTCATCATCATCATCCTCATGCTCATCCTTACAATGATGATGATGATGATGATGATGATGATCATGCCATGGTTCATGTTGTGGATGATGATGATGTGTTGCATATTCACCATCATCATCATCATCATCATCATCATCATCATCATCATCATCATCATCATCTCCATTAGTCATCATCATCATCATCATCATCAACATCATCATCATAACCATCTTCATCATCATCATGATCTTCATCATCATCATCATCATCATCATGACGAAGATGATGATGATGATGACGACGATGAAGATGGTGATGATGATGATGATGATGACTAATGGAGATGATGACGAATATGCAGCACATCATCCTCATCATCATGATCCTCTTCATCATCATCAACACCATGATGATGATGATGAAGAATATGGTGATGATGCGTATGATGAGTATGATGAAGATGACAAAGACAATGATCATCGTGACCATGATCATATGATGATGATGATGATGATGATGGTGAGGATGATGAAGATGGAGATGATGATGACTAATGAAGATGATGATGATGAATATGATGATTTTGATGATGATGATCATATTTGTCATCATCATCATCATCTTCATCATCGTACTCATATTCATCATCATCCACCACCACCACCACCATCATCATCATCCTCGTCCTCACAATGATGATGATGATGAAGATGATGACGATGATGATGGTGATGATGATGATCATGTTGTTGATGATGATGATAATGAGGATGATGTGCTGCATATTCATCATCATCTTCATCATCAACATAAGGGTAAGGTCTAGCTGGCGACGATGCTAAGTTTTTTCTAGTGGTTATGGTTACCTTATTAAGTCCTCTGTGTTTGAATATGCTTGTAGATAACAAATTCATGCCACATTAACTCAAACCATGTGGATATCTGTCAAAATGAATTACACCTGTGCTGATGATGAGCACGATTTCCGCACGACGTGCAAGCATTTGAAATCATGATGTTTTCTGCATCAACACGTCATGAATCCTCTAAAACATATAATCAGTCATTCATTAGCCCAAGCGTGCCAAAATTTACTGAAAATTTGGAAGAATTTGGAATCGCTATATTCTTGTAGCGCGCCTTTGGTGATTTTCAGCCCCAGCGCTACAAGAATATCATTAACACTGTTTTGGTGCTTTTAAGCAGCTTTGGGTCATTTTGCATGTGGTTTTAAAAGCTGTCAAGGTAAAGATGATACATGACTCTACTTAGGATAAGGCTTATGAGATCTCTATTCAATATAGTGACCTTTTAAACCCTTCATCAAAAACAGAAACAGGATATGGAAACAGAAATCCATTGTAAATAAATGCAGTCTTTAGTATTTTGAATAGGTAGCTTAGCCTAGATGAAGGTTAGCTCACAGAGCTCAAGAAGAGAGAGCAGGGTGTAGAGTGTGATTGATTACATACAGTGAAATGTAATAAAATGATGGAGAATCATTAAATTTCCTCTCTACTGTGTAAAATCTCAGTATATATGATTCATCTCATCTGTATATGTTGTGATATTTCTGTTATCATTGGTTGGATACATATGATTCAACAAATTTCATCTGAAAGCATCGAGCTTAAGGAATAGTGAAATGAAGTGTGAATTATTGGAAATGTTACAGTGTATATCCTAGGGTAAAATACAGTCTATATATATGTTAACATTCTGTTCAGCCGTGTGGGATTTGAATAGCCTTCTATTTTGAGTATACATCTGATTCATTAAGGGAAACAACGATTCCATGGAATATTGTAATGGTTTGTGAGTCATCAGAATTGTCACAGTGCAGAAGCCCTAGCTCACATGTACAGTCTATAAGTGGCGCTGATATGTATTTTGGGGATCAACGATCGAGAACAGAGCAGAGATTGATGAGATAAGTAATGGATGGTTCTGATCACATAGGAGATTAACAATCACGATGAGAGCGGAGTTGTGAAGTCAGAAATCAACGATCACGATCACAATGGAAAGTGATGGTTCAAAGCTCGAGGCAAAGTGGAGTTTTCCGCTGAGAGATACGTGTCGTGCATTGGGTGGAAGAGGAAAATGAAAAGAAGGTACAATTGGTACGATAAGTGATTTTCTGTTGGGGCTTAGGTCATGACGAATGGTCATGTGGCGTTTAACTTAGAACAGTATAGCTGCGAACTGTAAAATGCACCTCATTAGTGCAATAACTTAGAACAGTATAGCTGGGAAATGATAGCCAAAGACGAAAAACAACTGGAAGGGAACATTCAAGAATTATTCCATAATTCCTCCACTCGACAGCTCTCACCATGATCAACTCAGGTGAATTAGCTCGCAACACCAATGCCAAGAAGAGCCATATAAAAAATAAGTTATTTTTCTCATGTGCTCTGATACCATGTGAGAAAAGACAAGTAATCCAGATAAGTTATTTTTCTCAGGGCCTTTGGGCGGAACCAGTCCTTCTTCCTCCTCATCATCATTAATTCGATATAAGCTCTCCTCCTCTTCCTCTACTGTAGGGCATAAAGAAGGACAATACATTGAGCAGCACGGCGGGCAGCAACCCGTCTCACTCTCGTTCCAAGTTGACTGCACGATTACAGGCGCTGCCAGAAGAAATAGCATTCTGAACATTATCATATGGCTGCCTCGAATCCTAA
Source organism: Larix kaempferi (assembly GCA_027924585.1). Taxonomy (NCBI): domain Eukaryota; kingdom Viridiplantae; phylum Streptophyta; class Pinopsida; order Pinales; family Pinaceae; genus Larix; species Larix kaempferi. Next base: position 33,922,385 of record BSBM01000089.1, read on the forward strand.
ATTTCTTCATTCTCACACTAACACAATATTGTAGTGGAACTAACCACTACTGGAAGTTCCGTTGAGGGATAAGCAAAAGGTAAAGTGTTTAATTCGCTAATAGAGAAGGCTTGCTGAATTTTGATAGAATTTCCAAGTATAGTGACAGTTATCTATTTTTAGTTCTGTCACAGAGTTAATTGGAAACTAAGAAAAACTAAGAGAAGAATGGTAAAGGACTGTATTAAGTGAAGATTCCACTACAGAAATTTTGGGAATCAAGGGTCTGCTTAGGTATTGCAGGTGGTTCCTGCATCAATAAGCCAAGTTTCTAGTTGGAGGACTTGGACTGACTACAGAATGAACATTTATAGATGTAATGTCCCACACAGTGTGCATATCAGGCAAATGAAGCTATGGATGAGAATGTCACTTACTGAAGACATTTGGAATGGAATGGTAGCTCCAAATGAAGATGGCTGAATGGACTGAGCTTCAAATCGAAATGGCTAAATCGACTGAGCTTCAAATCAAAATGGCGGACTGAGATTCAAATTGAAATGGCGGGGTTGAATGGACTGAGCTTAAATTCGAAATGGCGGATTGAATCTTCTCCAAATCAAAATGGTGGACTGCTCCAAATCGACGAAATGGCGGACTGCTCCAAATCGAAACGGCGAACTGCTCCTGCTACCTACTTTGCTTCTTAAACCCCTACCCAAGCTCTAGCCACCTCTATTCTACCTATTAAAGCTCAACATATTGCATCGCATCTGGTACTGCTTATGTGTAAACAAGGGAGGAAAAGGAACGAATGCTGTGTGGGTTTAAAACCTATAGCTCTACTACTGTTCGCATAGGACTGTTTAAACCCTATAGCTCTGCTACTATTGGCGTGGGTTTAAAAACTTTTATGTTTTAAAATATGTAAAAGAGTAGAATTTTGGCGGGTAGCATATGGTTGTAACCATAATTTAAAAACAAGATTTGTTATGCCAAAATGAATAAGGCGGACGAGTCGAACCCGTGACCTATCCTCCCACTAAGTCTTATCTGCATGATACATATTCTATATTTACCCACCCTAGCTCCTAACATCCTGAGATAAACACCAAAAGAGGAACCCATACAACATGACAACAACTACTCATTAACGCCCTTTCCTTTACTCATTAACTAGTACTTTATAACTAGATAACTATATAGAATAACTAAAACTAAATAGAGTATGAAAAGTATATAGAATAACACTTTATATTAAAATTTAGGAGATATAGCTAGCTCCTTAGCTGTTTGAAAGTTGAGTCATTAATTATCTTATAAGTAAAAGCCAGGGCTAGGACAACCCTATAGCCATCTTAAATAGACCATCTCATATTTTATCTATGCTTGGCCTAGGTAGCAATGTTGTTTGAGTATCTAGCCAAACTAGTAAAAGCATTACTCTACAATATTATACTTTACCTGCCTTCCAGCTCTTAGATCATGTCTAATAACAAATGACCAACCCTGTCTACCAGGAAATTTTGAGTAAAATACCTTAATGAGCTTCTCTTTGTTTCAAGAATATCTTAATATTCTCTACTCAACAGGGACAACCACGTGAAGGTGGAAGCTCATCTGCCCCCCCCCCCCTCACATCACTTGGAATGATGTTCAATGCACTCCATGATCATCTTCTCCATCAAAGTCTGCGTCTGTATCATCTGATCCAGATTCAACATTATAAGGATTAGAGGCATCTATATCATCATCGTCGTCGCTGTAATTAGTTTCAATAAATTGATCATGATCGTCAATATCATATTCATCATGAACATTGTCTCTAACATAATCTTCTTCAACTAACTCTTCAACATCTTCCTGCGTAACATTATGATCATCAACATCCAGCTCATGTTGATCCTCTACATGATCACCTTCTTCTTCAACACCCTCTTCAGCTTCCTCTACAATATTATACTTTACCGGCCTTCCTCTTGGATCATGTCTAATAACAAACGACCAACCCTGTCTACCAGGAACTTCTGAGTAAAATACCTATTCACATTGACTTGGAAGAACATAGGGCTCTGGCGTTCGTGACTCAAACGACCTTGTATTGACCATGGTAAATCCATTAGCATGTTCAATAACAGTTCTATCGGGATCAAATCGATTCAATCGTAGCCTGTACCATTTCACAACAAAAAGAATTATTTTGAATGATTTAAAGTCACAGTCAATGATATCTTCCAAATATCCATAATATCGATTTTCTGACAATTCTGGACGTCTGTCGCTTCTAGATGAAACATTAGTGACCTCAAAGACTGCACTTATCCCAGAATCACATGTTTTCCTTGTGTCATCCAACTTTTTAATGCGATATTTACGACCGTTGCACCACATAGCCTTGTGGTGTTTTACCTGCAATTGATAATGAACTAGTAAGTATTTTATGTTCTTAAAGTATGCAAATAAAATGAAATTAATCAAGATGAACATGAATATCGACGTAATTGAAAATATTATGGCTTATATATTTATAATATCATGCTTACCTGTTTATCTTTTAAACCATATGCTAAATCGATTTCCCTTTCTGTTAGATTGACATCTCCATTGCGATGTGCTTCTTTAACCAATGAAGTCACACCTTCCCATGATAGTCCTCGACTAGATTGATTACATCGTTCAATCCATACCTTCATCCAATCAAGATTGTTTGGGACGTACAAATGTAGTGCATCCCACTCGCGACCAACTGCATGAAAATAAAATTACATAAATCAACTCAAAAATTTATAATTACTTAACGCAGTGTAACATTATAAATATTAATGATGCATATCATTAATGAATATTAAAATTGAAATAATATTTATGTACGATACTATTAAAATGTATTAACATTATTATTCTATAACACCATTTAATAATTACCTTTGACCTTCCTCGATTTACCTTTCCCCATCAGGTACTCTCCTTCTAATTTCTTAGTGGAATTTGGATCACCAATGCATCGATCTAATTCGGTCTTAATAGACCCCAACCCTGGAAGATATTCAACAATATACACCATGGCCTGAAATAACATATATCCCTCCATCATAGAACCCTCTGGACGTGCTCTTTGTCTAACTAAAGCCTTCATAAATTTTAAGTGCCTCTCAACCATCCACATGGACCTTGCATGTACAGGTCCACACAATTCAATCTCCTCAACTTGGTGTATGAGGTAGTGTTCTTGTGCATTGAAAAATGCCGAAGGTAGAAATATCTGCATTTGACACATTAAACGAGGAATTTCTCTCTTCCAATACTTTATATCTTCTTTGTGGATTTCTTTCGATGACAACCATCTACATGTAAAGAAAGAAAATAATGATATCATTTAACGACGAAAATTTAAGATTGTAGTACGTCAAATCTACATGATTGACTAAAACAAATGTCAATTCATATAAGTTATGCAACGAATTAAACAAATTACATGATGATGCGTGAAAAATATTGTTTCTAATTACCTCATGTATTTTCCAAGATCATATATGACCTGTTTGACATTATTGTCAAAGTTGTCTGGGAGAGATACAGGTAGAACATACTGTAACAATGAACACGTCTCATCAATATATTTTTCAAAATTAAGAAAAAAAGTAAACAAAAAACATGCAGTATTGTAATATACCAATATATATACCAAAAATATAATTACCTTAATGAAGATATGCCAATCATGCGTTTTTACCCTACCAAAATCACCTTTCCTTGTTAAGATATTCTTTATGTTCGAACAAAATCCTGTGGGAAATTTCATTTTTTGTATCACTTCTTTTACTGCATTGCTTTGTTGCTCAGTCAATAACCATGGAAGTGACCTTATATTAATTTGGTCTCCATCGTTGTTTAAATGTTCAATGATATCTTTCATTGCATGATTGGATTCATGAATGTCACTGCAAATTTTGACAATTTTTTCTTTGTCACTCCTTCCGTCTAATATTCGCCATAGTGTTTCAGTTACATTCTTTCTGATATGCATTGTATCAAACAAATGAACAACTAGTAAGTGCTCATAGTAAGGCAGCCTACTAAATTGTTTCGGATAACTTTTCATTCCTCGTGGAAGCCCATTTACACCTTCATGATGTTCATGCAGACCATTAGTAATCAATATATAAGTTAAAGAGATTAAAATGTAGTATATTACAGTAAAAAAAATTAATACAATCCAAAATAAAACATTAAAAACATATAAGAGATGATCAATACGAATATATAAGATAGAAAAATTGAATTATCATACCTTGACGATTTCTATTATATTGCAACTTCCATATGTGAGGTGTCATTCTCTGTGGTTTTAATGCGGTCTCCTCTTTCCCATTAAAAAGATGTTTTTCGGTAGTTCGATACCTATGATTCTTAGAGAGGAAGTGCCTATACTCATCAAACACTACCTTACACAAACTCTTTAAATGACGAGATTTCATCTTGGGACCACAAACTGGACATGCAAATTTTCCCTTTGTTTGAAGACCACAAAAATGTGTTAGCCCTGGAGCATCGTGAATTGTCCGGTCAAGCATTGCATGGAATTGAAATTCCCTTTGCCCTACTGGTCTAGAGACATCATACATAGTGACACCATTCCATAGCTTAAGTAGTTCATCAGCAAGAGGCTCGATATATACATTCATATCTTTAACTTGGAACTTACCTAAAAGAAAACAACAAATACAATACATATAAGTAAATGAAAAATATATATGACATGAATATGCAACAATATTGATCTTCATGACAAATTAAATACTAAATATGCATTAAAAAAACACTGTTATAAAGTACAAATTATACCTGGAACAATCATTGCCAACATTGTATGCTCCCTCTTTATTGACATCCATGGAGGAATGTTATTGTTGATAACAAAAACAGGCCAGACCGAGTTAGTAGATCTCATCTCTGCATGTGGATTGACACCATCCGTTGCCAAAGAAAGTCTAGCATTACGAGGTTCTTCTTTAAAGTGTGGCCATTTTTCCTCCATGTCTGTAAATGCAGAACCATCTGCAGGCATTCGCAGAATATCATCTCCACTTCTATTCCGTGCGTGGTAATCCATAAATTGAGCTATGTTTTTGCACCTAAACAGTCGTTGCAAGCGTGGAATAATGGGAATATAACGAAGAACCTTACGAGACACCTTTTTGGTTACTTGATCTGTTCGGTATCTACTGCTATGACATATAGGGCATTCTGTTGCAAGCTCATACTGATTATAATATAAAATATGATCATTAGGACATGCATCAATTGCTTGATACTCCATTCTAACATATTTCATGATGGAAGTTAAATCTCGATATGTGCGAGGTAATTTATTTGATGCTGGTAAAAAATATTCACCTATCAAGCTGTTACAACAAATTTAAAAAAAATGGTTAATATAAATATTTGAAGAGCATGATATTAACGACAACAAATACATCCTTATTTTTTGGAGTATATTATAAGATCAAAGTGGTTTTGATTGAAAGGTGTGACATAGTTTTGGAGTATATGCACTAAAGTTGAGATCCGACGGATCACATATAATCACATGCGTACCTTAACACCAGCGTGATGGATGTGTTTGAAAAACCATTCATAACCTTCAAGTTCATTATCGGCAACACAACAGAGAGAACACTTATGGGGGAGCCTTCAAAAAGCGGTTCCGTCGCCTTCTCAAGTGTAGGTAAATCATTAATATCTTCGAAGTCATCAATTGGCGGTGCATGATGTTGATCATCGTCCATTCTAACATTAAATGCATCATTGATTAATGTATTTTCACCATCATCCTCAATTATGTTATCGTCATCATGATCATCGTTTAATTCCATATGATCATCATTAACTTGATCGCGATCAGTATTCGAAGGACCTGCATATTGTTCTTCCTGCGCTAGTTGTTCCGCAATTACCACATTCTCCATGTTCGAAACAGCCGTAGGAGGCCCTTGCTTTATAATTGCAATTAAAACATCAAACAAAGAACGTTAGTCATGTGATCGATTAATAAGTAAAAAAAATAAAAATGATAGAATATACAATTACAAAAACTCTCAATATAAAGACCGTGTTAAGTCATGAACTTGTTTCCTTCGATTTTATATTTTGATCGTGATTTTGATTTTAATTTTGCTCATTTGCTAAATTTTTCTCATTTTGCTTCCTTTAGGAATTTTTTGATTTTCAAATGAAATTTTAAATTTTTTGCTTGCTTTTAGATTTCTTATTATTTTCTTTTAGGATTTCAAGGGATAAATAGGATTTATATTAAGTAAGGATGTCACAAACATACTCAAAGAGTGTGGTTTATCATTTAAACTGGAAAAATAGTTGAAATTGGGCCAAAATTTGAATGCAGATTATTCTTGTAGCGCAATCATGAAAAGTTAATACAGTGGCGCTACAAGAATATCGCGCCAGCCGAAATCATTATTTTTTAAGCTAAATTTTTGCATGGTTTCATTGCTAAGTGACTAATCACATGAATGAAGGCGGTTGATATGTGTTGCTCCAGTAGTAATTATGAAAACAGGTGCTGCTGGATCGTGGAAGAGATAGTGGAGATTAATAGCTGGAACAGTGCATATCATGACATGAGGAGGTGTTAGACAAATTTGACGTGAAAGGAGTTATTTCACAGATACATCACGAATCTAGAAAATAGGTGGAGAGAGGACAGGTGCCTGAAAGCCAGAAGTTGCAGTTACAGAGAAATTACGGCTTGCTCGTTCTGCCAGCTGGTAGTGAATTAAAGACCTGAAGACACTTGCACAGAGGAATTGAACAACCAGGTACCTAAAAAATTGATTTAAACATCCACATCAAAGTGAGAATAGGGTATTCCGCATTAAACCGATAGCGGCTGCTAAATTGGGGTTTTTTCTCAGAAAAGCTTGTTTTCTTAAAATTCATTAGGGAAAACATGAATATAGGTTCTAAACAAAGCTCCTGTAAAAAATAGATCAGTTTAAGAGTTCTTTGAGACGCTGTGACAAGTGGAAATTTGAAATTTAGCGATACATTAAGCCACTACTTCTTCAAAATCTGAAAGCAGCCTGTTAGCTCATCAATAGAACTCCAAAGTACATAGGTTTCAGTAGTTGAAAGCAGATGGGTAAAAGTGGAAAAAAAAATAGAATTGAACCCACTGAGCTAAATTGGATTGACAAATTTCCAGATTGTGCAAAGCTTTTTCAAAGTGCTGGTTGGTTGGAATTCTTCAGGAAAATCAATGGCTATAACACTGAGGTTTCTTATAAATTTTCCCAAAGCTATAAGGAGAACATGATAGTATTTGATACTTTAAAGTTTAAACTGACTGTCGATTTAGTTGCTGAAGCTACAGGAGTCAAGAATGAAGGTGAAATGTGGTTCAAAAAAATTCCTTTCAATTTTGATGATCAAAGGTACCTTTTACCTGGTATTACTCCAGACTGGCGCAAAGGGGTGTTAATCCAGGAGGTCAGGGATGAATGGGTGCAGCCCATTAAAATTATACAAAACTATATCACCTGTGAAGGGAGATATGCTTATGTTTTCAAATACCAATTTAGATTTCTACAGCATCTGATTGGTGAATCCAAAATGAACCTTCCTTTCTTCTTATTCAGAAGTATGCAAAAGATGTCAAGCAGGATTAAGGGGCATCATGATCATACTACACAATCCATCTTCCATCATGGTCTGATTAAGCTTATTATCAGCACAATTCTACAACAAGAAGGGAAGACATGGGAGCATTTCTTGTTTTGGTCTGGTTTTCAGACCAAGCAAAAAGAGCAGCAAGTTAAAAAGCGTGTAGACAAAGGTCAATCTCTAGTCAGAAAACTAGGCCAGGAGAGCAAGTCTGAAGACAAAAAAGAAATTAAATTTGAAGAAGAACCAGAACCTTTGAAGGGTAACAATGAACCTCAAAGGGTTGTAGCTGACAGTAAAGGTAAATATTCATTGTTTCCACAACAAGAAGATCAGCCTGAGAAACACATGGCGCTAGCAGAAACTCTCAGTGAAGAGAAAATTGTTGTCACAGAAAAGGGTGCTCTAGAAAAAGAGGACATTAAGGTTCAACGAAGAAGCCCCATCATTGTCCTATTTGAGGATGAGGGATATTTACTAGAAGAGGATGAATTCACTCTCAAAACTGAAGCTGGGATGGAATACACAGAAAAGTACAGTCAAGAAGATAAAACAAAGAAGCCAAAGAAAGAGAAAACCAAAATCGAAGGTATAGAGCTAGCCACAATTAAGCATCAAGGAAAAACTTTGAAGATGGTAAAAGAACTTGTTTCAGAATGGAGACCAAAAACCAGATCTAAAAACAAGTTAAGGCTGAATATGAAAAAGTTGCTAAACCCTAGAATGAAGACAGAAGAGATAAATGTAATTGATGATGAATCTTCAGATGAAGAACTCAAGATCAAGAAGGAAGCAGTTATAAACAGTCCAGTTTCTGAGCATACAAAAGAAAAAAGGTCATTGAAGTCAGCAGAAGATTCCAGTCTCACTCAAACAAAATTATCTGCTGTGTTTCTAGAATTAAAAGATGAAATAATAAAGGAACAACAAAAGAAGGAAATTGAGGTTTCTTATTCTGAAAATCAAAACTTGATAGATGAAACTACACCCATTGAAACAACAAGTCAGGAGAACCCTATTTTTCATGGTGTATCTTCAGAGCTGTTACAGAAAGATGAGGATATTTTCAGAAGACTGAATGTCCCTTGGCTACCCAGTGAGATGCAAAATACCATAACAGGGAAGGTTTTTGACTCAGACATGGAGAACCTGCAAAGAACCATCAAACAATATAGGCATCAAATGGCATGCATGCAAGAGACTAAAGATGCCCTAGTCTTAGCAAATAGAAGGCTAAGAGAAGACTTACTGGAAGTGAATGAAAATTATCAAGAGCTAATAACAGTGTCTAAAGAAGCCTTGAAGAGAAAGAGAAGCATAGATTTGCATTATGGAGAATTGAAGCAGAATGTCAAAGACTTGCAGAAGAAGAATGAAAAGCTTACAAGGAAGTTAGCAGAGACAGAAGATGAGCATAAGAGAGCTAGAAAAAAGGCCCAAATCTCGGATGGAATAGCCTTACTAGTCGAAGCTGCCAAAGACCTTTGAGTTGGCAGTTAGTCAGTTACTTATGGAGCTTTTAATAGATGCTTTAATTAGTTAGTTTTTTAGTTATGTTCTAGAGGAAAGACTTTATTTCACTTTAACCCATTGAGGATTTGGTTGAAAGCAGTTAGGGTTTAGGCCCTAACGAATTTTGTAAAAAATAGTATTTAGAGTGAGAAGAAAGACAGAAACAGAGTTCGATTTTTGGCTGGCTTAAGGATGTCTGTGACTTGTTTATGAGCGCCTAAGTACTGTAACTCTCATGTGTATTTGCTGAACAGAATTATGAAATATATATGATCCTTTTTACCCTTCAGTCTGTGTTTTGGCTTCATTTTTAACTTGTTTAGTTACATAATTGATAAATTCATTGCTGCTTTATGGTTTGTATGCTGGTAGTGCTTTTTTTTAATGAATGAACTTCAAACACAATACAGTAATGTAATACTGTAAATTTAAAACCTTAGATTATACAACTTAAAAGTTATACACCCATTAGCATGCTTGCCAAACTAAAGATTCAGGTTGCTCATGTCAAAGGCTGGCCCAATATACATGGTGTTAATGAATAGACATGACTCAGAAAAACAACTACTACAACAACTCTGTCTCATAATTTCTGCTGTTTGCATGACTGTAATTAGAGAACATGCATGAGAACTGCCTATTAGAGTGCTTTTACCTCATTCATTTAGTTGTCTTTCAGTATAATAACTAATATGTTTACAAGTATCATCACATCACACTTTTTCCAAGGTTATGCTATGTCTAATCAGCACACCAGGCTTAGTATTGTTTCCAGGATAGCAATATTTGACAAACTGCCATCTCACAGTCATATATTCAGTCATGCTATAATCTAATCACTTTAACAATTTCCCCCGAGAATAAAGTTCCAAGGTCAACACAGCTTGTCAATTATGAAATCCACTCATGGAGTAACATTGACAATTTCAGGAATCCTACCCCACATGAAAAGGAGATCGAGTTCTAGGTTGGAATGGCCAATTTCACTTAAGGTTTCAGAATGGCAAGTTTTTTTATGACTTTAGCTTGGTCAAATCAGCATGCTTTCCAACCACAGTTAACCAACCAAGCAAGATAAACTACAACTTTTATTCAAGGCCTGTTTGTAGCTTTGGTAGGATTAGCATAAATGCTAATTATAATAAGACAGCCAACTTGCTTTCCAGTTTGTCAAATGGCTATACATATATCTGACTTTAGATTATACAACTTAAAAGTTATACACCCATTAGCATGCTTTCCAAACTAAAGATTCGGGTTGCTCATGTCAAAGGCTGGCCCAATATACATGGTTTTAATGAATGGACATGAGTACTCAGAAATACAACTACTACAACGGCTCTGTCTCATAGTTTCTGCTGTTTGCATGGCTGTAATTAGAGAACATGCATGAGAACTGCCTATTAGAGTGCTTTTACCTCATTCATTTAGCTGTCTTTCAGTATAATAACTTATATGTTTACAAGTATCATCACATCACACTTTTTCCAAGGTTATGCTATGTCTAATCAGCACACCAGGCTTAGTATTGTTTCCAGGATAGCAATATTTGACAAGCTGCCATCTCACTGTCATATATTCAGTCATGCTGTAATCTAATCACTTTAGCAATTTCCCCCGAGAATAAAGTTCCAAGGTCAACACAGCTTGTCAGTTATGAAATCCACTCATGGAGTAACATTGACAATTTCAGGAATCCTACCCCACATGAAAAGGAGATAGAGTTCTAGGTTGGAATGGCCAATTTCACTTAAGGTTTCAGAATAGCAAGTTTTTATATGACTTTAGCTTGGTCAATCAGCATGCTTTCCAACCACAGTTAACCAACCAAGCAAGATAAACTGCAACTTTTATTCAAGGCCTGTTTGTAGCTTTGGTAGGATTAGCATAAATGCTAATTATAATAAGACAGTCAACTTGCTTTCCAGTTTGTCAAACCTAGCAACAGAAAATAGGATTAACTTGGCTTTTTGACAAAATGGTAAAATGAATTAGGGTCTTTAAAAATCCAATTATCAAGGATGCCACATTGCCAACTACAAATCAAGGCGAGTTTAATGTTTCAAAAAATAAACCTAAGGTTTTTAGCATGATGACCTTTTGCAACCTCATACTAATAGTTAAAACATGTCTGCATGAGACATTTCAAAAGGACAAGTAGGATTTCATAAAATGGAGCGCACTAACAAAAAGGAAAAAAACATTTGAATGGAATCAAACATGGATGGGTATATATCAAAAGGTAAAAAACAACTAGTGGCCGAGTTCCTTGATATGGCTATAGACAGATTATCATAAAAGAAAATGTTCCTGCAATAATTTTAAAGTTTTTCAATTTTAAATTTTTTCGTATTAATAATTATTAATTTTAATTTAGCTTAATTTTCAGTTTTATTAATTATATTTATATTTAATTATAAATATATTAATATAATTATTACTTATAAAATTATATCTATATATATATATATATATATATATATGTCTACAGTACCCCAACGTACCCAAGTACCCTATTTCAAAAAGTGGTGTACCCGTACCCGTCCCAGTACCCAAGTACCCTGGAAACTTAGCCTAAAACCTACTTTTACTTTATTGTATTTTTGAGATTGTGTTGGCTTGTTTCTTTGTGGCCTGGAAACAATTTCTGGCACAAACAGACCGCATGATATATAATGAATTATGACTTACCAATGGATGATATTCATGCCCCCCCTCAACATGTCCATGTTCCCTACAATGTTTTTTAGCTGTTGAGATCAGTAACCTTCTCTTATTAAAGCCCCTACATCGATTGCAAGGACAATAACATTTTCCATCACCCCTTCTTTCCACTCCATCCCACAACCTAGCAAGCAATTCTCGATTTTGTTCAAGATGATCTTGATGACCTGTAACATTATTGTTACGTGGCATTTTATTACTCAAACCCTAAGAACAAAGTGCGAGCAAACCCAATTATATGATGAGTCTTCTTTTCCACAAGGGTTAGAACCAAATCCACAATATATGAGTCAACCCTAACTCAAGACAAGACCAAGTATATAATGAGTCTTCTTTTCCACAATGGTTAAAACCAAATCCACATGAGTAAAACCTAACTCAAGACAAGACCAAGTATATGATGAGTCCTATTTTCCACAATGGTTAAAACCAAATCCACACGAGTAAACCCTAAGTACTCAAGACAAGACCAAGTATATGATGAATCTTCTTTTCCACAATAGTCAAAGCCAAATCCACAAGAGCAAACCCTAAGTGAGGGTAAACCCTAACTCAAAACAAAACCAAGTATATGATGAATCTTCTTTTCCACAAGAGTCAAAGCCAAATCCACAAGAGAAAACCCTAACTAGTGAGGGTAAACCCTAACACAAGAGGACAAACTTTCTCCAACAAAGATTTACCAATGATAAACCAATTAGAAATTAACCAAGAGATACTTCAAGAGAGAAGTCACCAAAGAGCAAGACCAAAATCCGAGACTAAGTGGGAAGATCCCCACAAAGGCACAAGGCCAAAAACCAAACCCTAAACAAAGAAATTAACTAAGAGATACTTCAAGAGAGAAGTCAAAAAAAGAGCAAGACCAAATTCCAAGACCAAGTGGGAAGATCCCCACAAAGGCACAAGGCCAAAAACCAAACCCTAAACCAAGAAATTAACCAAGAGATACTTCAAGAGAGAAGTCACCAAAGAGCAAGACCAAATTCCAAGACCAAGTGGGAAGATCCCCACAAAAGCACAAGGCCAAAAACCAAACCCTAATACTCCTTAGGAATTTCGCATTTCTTGTCCAAGAGATTTGTGCGAGAGTGAGTGTGTGAGATTATGAACCTAGGCCTACATCTCTATTTATATGAATGTTTGCAAATAATGGCCACAAGCGTCGAATGTGCGACGGCTCATTTAGGATGCGTGGAGTTAAACGGCGTCTCTTTTAGTACACGTCGGCTATGCGACGGCTATACATATTTCATATAACTCCCCTATTAAACGTGCTCTCTTCACCGTCGCTTAACCGACGTGTACTAAAAGAGACGTCGCGTAACCGACGTTTACTAAACGCGCCGTCGCATAGCCGACGCTTGTTGCCACATTTAAAAAAAAAATTTGTACACTTGTGTTTTTTGGTAAGTTTATAAAGATAAATCCACGCGCAGTCGGATTTTTCCGTCGGATTTTGGGTCAAAATGTAGTAGTGTTTTCCATCAAGTTATGGGGGAACACTTTCCAAATCGTGCAATGAACAACCATTACATCATCATTTGTATCAATCAAGTACATTCAATTTTAAGTACATTTTCATATGAGGATAAGCCATCCTTTTTAAAAACATAGGACCATGAACGTCTTATTTTCCTTCATAAAAACAACATTATCAAGGAATATCATTAAACTAGTTAGGTATTTCATTTTCCATGGATTCTGTATGATTACTTTTGCATTACACATTGTTTTATGCACATTCAACATATTTAGAGCCATGCTTCACCACTGAGATATTTTTTGCAATGACTCATGGTTCGAGGCATGTTCAGGACCCTAAATATCAAAAGTATGTACATTTAAACATGAATTAGAATTATGAAAAATGGAAAATGGATATATGAAAGAGGTAAAGCACAAACCAGGGTCTTACATACTAGGGTTTATATCTTCAACAATTTTATGAGAGTGAATTCATGACTAGCTATTGGTTAGCATATTGGAACAAACTAGGGTATATTTGTTGTATATTTGACCATATGTACATGAAGACCCAATGGATTTTATTACACTTTAGTTCATGCATTCCTTTCCATTGTACTTGATACTTTTCCATTGTTTTTAGCATGTTAGAGTAGGCACACTTCAACCGAACTTCATAGATGCTCATGCATGTATCGTTTGATGAAATATGGTAGCATTGATGAAATGTGTAGCATCTATTAGAATTCCTCTTAGTTTGTGAAAATATCATAGGATTACATTGATGATATGTGTAGCATGTTTTACAAGACAGAGGTTATTCAAACATATTTTGACTTATTTTGTTAACTTTTGTTTTTCCTTGCAACATATTTTCCTTGCAACCATAATCCGGATCAATGGGTATGAACCCTTGGAGTTGACAAAAACCACAATTTTAAATTAGATATCAAATTAGCATGCATGTACTAAGTTCATTGAACCGTTGAAAGATATTATTAGTTTGTTCCATTAAGATAATGTTTTCATAACACAATGGTGAGATGTTACTTGATCAATGCAATAAATGTAAGAGAATAAATATTGCTTAAAATGTAATTATATAAATTTCAATAGCATAATTTATCAATTTGTGGAAGAGATAAATCATCACAAAAACAAGTGGAAACTCAAGAGAAAATATGCAATATATTGTATCATGCATTTACAACCGAATGTTTGTAATTCAAAATATTGCAAAGTAGCCGACGCTTAAATGGCCTGTCAATGTACATGTATCCCTAAGTACAAAAATGTACATGTATGTCAAAATACATATATCCAGGATTATAGACATCAAAAACCAATCCTTCACTTGTTTTTCCCTGACTTTCCTCTATCAACCATCTCCCTAGGATCGCTCTGCATCTTAGGAGTCTGCAAATAAAAGATCATTATTTTTATCAAATAATTGGACTAATACCCTACCATTAACAAACTTAAAAAATTAACTCATGGCCAAATTATTTATGACAAACACTCACCAAATCCAGTCAGGGTATAGATGCCCGTGATGTGCTTATGGAAGGCCTCTCTATAATTGTGCTATGCAAATAAAATATCATATCTCAATTAATTCAACAATTCAACATTGATCAACATGTTTGCGTAAATTGAATAAAAAGACTTGGTCATTAATGAACATCTCACTACAAGAGGAGACCCGACCACGACAATGGATTCAACGGAGGGGCCAATCATAACTGTCGCTAATGGCTACAATCACCAAATGAGGAAATGGTTAGACATGCATGAATATAAAAAATAGTAACATGGTTAAATACTGTGCATTGTAATTTTTGAAATAGTTACCTCTGTATGACTTGTTTCTATTACAAATGTGGCACTAACTACAACATCAATGACCCTTGTTAGGTGAGGTGTATATGGATCTCCCGTGTGTCTTCTATAGAGGACATCCACACCCTTTATAGGAGTGGAGCCTCTCTTATACACTTGTCCCTTCTGCAAATTTGGACTACGAGGAGATGCAAATGCTGTTTGTTTCCTAAATATATCAGGTGGTGGATACAATCACCAATTACTAACGTAGTTAGAAACACATTGGTCAATGAAATAACATGTATTAACAAACTGAAAATGATGGAATACATACTGATCTATGGTATGATTCAATCAATTCTAAGAAACGTTCTGCCATCTGTTCATCCTCTATGGGAACGCTAGCGCTTGTCTTCCCACCATGGAGAGATCACTAGATGAAATCATTTCCCCCTGAGGGGGATCTACAACCTACAATTTAGAAAATTGTAAATATTAGATCATGTAGCATTAATTAAGTAACATGTGATAAAAAAATAACATGTATTAAAATAATGTCATGTTGAAATAGTTACCTTAGTGTGAGTTGTTGTCGCAGAAGGTATGACAACATCTTGTACATCAGATGGTTATGGTGCATGAGCCTATGGACTATCCTTGGAATCATCAGTGGAAAAGTATTGCCCCTCATCCTCTTCTTGTAGCAACTACAAGTTTTAAAATAATTAAAAATATTATCAATATATATATGTGTATAGTAAGGAAAAATAATTTACAAACAACACTAAATTGTTAACCATTTACTTACCTCTAGACAAGACCAAAGCAAGGATGGCCACATATTGTGCATGGGTAGGGCTCTCGGTTGTGCTCATGATGTGCATGTCTAGTGCCACTACTAGATGCTCCTCGACCACTGGAAGGTGGTGGATATACTCCACCCATAAAAGGTGTCTCTGGTGGCTCTTCCTGGTATGTACCTTGAAGGTACATGCTATGGAGAACAACCTCATGTGCCAACAGTAGGAATGAGTCTTGCGTCTGTGGGACCAATTGATGTGCAGGCGTCACATCTGGTTTGGGTATCTTCATGCGAGGTGGAGCTACTAAGTGATTGGGATCTATATGCCTCGCATTGGGACATTTTTGAGGAATCCCCATCCCAAAGCCCTGGTACTCCAAGATATCAAAATAATTAACATGCTTCCCCAAAACAAATTCCGCGTACATCTTTCTAAGAAAATATAACGACATTTCCTTGTTGTTATGTGGTGGTACATCAAATACCATTTACCATTGGTCCATCCAATTATCTATGAATGGTTGATATGTACACTACTCAATAGAAATATGCCTTTTGTTTACATTCGGGATTTCACCCATCCGTGGATCTCTAAAAAGGGAAAAGATATGTTGTTTCGTTATCTTCAACTTCTTAACTTCCTTGTAACTAATTCCATCAGCATATTCTTTCCTCTTTCTCTCTCTGAATGTTGCAATATGTTGTAGTTCACCATTTGACCTACTAAAGGTCTCTATCATTGCATCCAAATTGGATGCAAGAATACAGTGCCTATCATCAACATATGTTATTGAGGATCAAATGTCTCTAAGCCTCTCAATTTTTCTTTGGATGTCTGTATGTGCGTCCATTGTCATCACTTCAATCAAAAAATAAAAGTAAAAATCATTAGAACCATATACATGTGCTATAATGACATCTCTAAAAAATGAAAAATGTAAAAACTTTATGCAATAACGAATACATTACAAACATAAATATCATCTCAATATACTATAATAACAACTACATGTAAACCAAAGTGGAAGGTGAGTATCAACTACATGTAAATCGATTAATGATCGACGACAGAGAGCTCTTAATTCAATTAATACTGAAGGATCGAGACAATGGAGGCCTTAAAAGCACTTTATGTACACCTTTCTAGAGCCAAGGTATTGGAGAAGATGTTATTCGTCATCCTCTACCTTTATAAATTTTTCCTTTGTATCTAATTCATTTCATGTTTGTGGCCCTTTCCTTGCTTAGAATCTAGTGTATGATGAGGAAGATTTGATGGTGAAGTCCTCTTCGCCATTAAGAAGGGGCAAGATTTTGAATGTGAGGGTTAATCTACTCTTTTTCCATGAAGTAAATGTCTTATCAGTTGTTAGGTATGAAGACTCAAATCCATCGATTGAGTGTCTTGGTGGTGATGGAGGTAAAAAAATATGTGGTAGTTCATCTTAGCAACAAAGTAAGTGGTGTGTCTGCAAAGGAGGGGAACCTAGTCCCTTGGGTTTTGGGGGATGATGTAAAATCCATTATGCCATTGGGTTGGCTTCACAAGCATTGGTTGGAAATTTTTAGGGTAAAAGAATGTGTGGGAAAAAAACATAGGGTTTGGTTGAGTCAAGTGTAGAAAGCAAGCCGAGGTTATAGTCCATAGTTCCTCCTCCTAGCCAAAGGGTGGATGAATTTTCTTTCCCAATTTGCAATAGATGTGGAAAAAATATTGAGGAAAAGTTGGTGTTGGGATTCAAATCCCTTATTGCTTAGGTGGATGCAAAATTCATTAAGGGGATTGATAGTATGGAGGAATTGCCATATGTTAAAAAACAATTTTGAAAAAAATTAGTTTTGGAATTTTCATTTACATGGATTTTTAATTTAGGGCAATATAAAAATTTATATTTTTATTTAGGAAATTAGGCAACGATGAATATTTGGATGCCTACATTTCCAATGCTCCTTGCTCTTCAAATTCACCCTCCTTGCTCTTCAAATTCACCCTCCCTCCACTTCTCCACGTCCACGTTGGCAGCTCTAATCGCTCGAGTGTTTTTGGTTAATTCGGTCAATGAACAGTGGACGCGGAAGCGACCTGTTTTTTGGCTTTTAATATATTAACTAGAACACACGAGCGTTATAGTGATACATAATGCTCGTGCGTTATAGTGATACATAACGCTCGTGCGTTATGTATTACAATAACGCTCGAGCATTATAGTGATACATAACGCTCGCGCGTTATGTATTTCT
This sequence comes from Larix kaempferi, assembly GCA_027924585.1. NCBI lineage: Eukaryota > Viridiplantae > Streptophyta > Pinopsida > Pinales > Pinaceae > Larix > Larix kaempferi. The sequence goes on from BSBM01000089.1 coordinate 33,940,611, forward strand.
ATAATGCTCGTGTGTTATTGAATTCATAATGCTCGCACGATATTATTTCCTATCCTGCGTGTTAAGTGACATGGCAGGCTCGGGCCCGCCCATGCCTAGTTCAAAGAAACGTGCGCATGTTTTCCTTTCACTAAACTTTAGTGTGTTTCGTGAAAGCACGATTGCATCTAAAAGGTCCCTCAACTTAATGCGAGGGCCCTAGATTCTCATGCCTCCTTTCTTATTTTATGTGTCACTTTTGCAAATCGTTCAATCTTATCACAAGTTATTGTTAAGGGGGATGTCGATATATTTAGACATTTAGGAGTTAGTTTAAGATCGAGAAACTTGGTCTAATGTGTCTTTAGGTAAAATGTGTTTCTTTTGTATGTTTTCATATGCTTTTATGTAATCTAACATTCACAATATGTTTTGGACATAAAGTAATCTCATGGTTCATCTTGTCCTTGATCTTAATGGCTATATAGATCTATGGATTTTTAACACCCAATTGCACCACGATCTTTATTTAAAGAGCTTTGAGAGCCATTTTCTAATGATCAATTGAGAGAGAAACCCTTATGCAAATCTTTTTCTTTTTCAGTAATATATGGCCTTAAATAGCTATTTGGCTTTTCTCTCTCATATAAATTTAACCACCGAGTACCTTAATGTATCAATCTATGTTTGTGTAAATAGTTGGTTAAAGTGCTCAACCTATATAAAAATACCTTTTTAAGCTTAAAACACTTATAACTAATTTTGAATAAAAACCCTTTATTTACCATCCTCTGACCATGTTTCCTTCCATCACTAAAACCCTTACAAATTATACACATATACACTCTATTTCTTTATTTCAATATTGTTTTCCTTCCATCACTAAAACCCTTACAAATTATACACATATACACTCTATTTCTTTATTTCAATATTGTTTTGAAGAAAGCATTTCAAAATTCTAATCTTCGAGATTCACACTTTTTTATTAAATAATCTTCAAAATCCCACAAGTAAATCTTAGAGATTCACACTTTTATATTAAATTATTGGTCGAAATTCTAATAAATTATTCAAAACAGATATAACGACCGAAAATGTCGGCAAGCTGAAAAATGGATCTACCAAACCTAGCGGGAAGCATATTTATAATATCTTGCATAACACGAAATACTATTCTTGTTTCAATTTCAATAATTCATATGCGAGATCTTCTCTGCGCCAGAAGGTAGAGCTCTATTCTGTAAATTCTAATCTGTTTGAATTAGGTCATATGGTTATAACATTAGACATGGATACAATTTACCGTAACGAATCTGATAGAGCTGCGGTTCTCACTGTTCTGAGATCTGTGGATTACGCAGTGGAGCGAGGCACTATTCCTCCTCAACCAACCCGAACTCGCAGAAGTGGAGATGACCAGAACCATTTGGTGTCGACTGCGACTGCGATGCTTGAGAACGATTCGCATGAGCTTGTAGTATCCATGATTGAGAATGTTGATTTACGCGAGTTAGATGATCGATGGCGGGGACAGAACGTTCAACGTTTTGGATTCAATACTCAGATCGATGAAAGTGAATATGAACAGACTGGACAGTATCTCACAGCATTTATATTTCCAGAGAATTTAATTGTTGTTCGATTCAGATTAGAAGTTCGCGAACCCTCTTTTTCCAATGAAACTCAAATAATATGGAATTCCAGATTCACATGGCGTCAACTCAAAGAACATCTAGAGGACAATACGTATAACTTCGTTTTCAGGCACGAAAGTATCGGTATTGGCCTGAGTAATGACACGATTATAAATGCTAATAGTCCTTCTACTGATCAAGAAGAGGAAGCTGCTAATAGTGTTCGTGTAACCATGGACGAGTTGCCAGAAAGCGAAAATGGTGATGCAGTCATTTGCTCAATCTGTCTTGAAACGTTTTCCAATGAAGAGCCTGCAAAACAGTTGCCATGCAAACATGTCTATCATTCAAAGTGCATGCTCTTATGGTTTCGTCGTAAAAACTCATGTCCAACCTGCAGATATGAGCCAGCCATAATATTGGGATGATAGGTTTTTTTCACCAGGTCATGTTTATCCACCATAAATAGATAAACGGTTAAATGGTTAAAGGGTAAATGGAATGTTAATGGTTTTTTTAGTCCCTGCCTTAGGTAGACTATATGTTCCCGGTTTATCTATTAATTGGTATTAATATTTTAGTTTTATAAAGTTGTATAAAAGTTATGTTAAAATTTATATTTAATGACAATTTTTGAAAAAATTGTATTGACATTTTATTGTGATCATTTTTATTATTACCATCATTAAAAATAATTAAAAAAAAACAAAAAATAAATTTATCATAATTATAACTATAACTTTACCTAGTTGCAAATATTATTAATTTGATTGAAGTCCATAGTGCCAAGGGAGTGCCGAGTGACGCCTGTGTTGTACAGATTTAGGTGTAGGCATTGCACTTACTGCATTTGCATTTACACCTGGCATTACTCATTGAATTTATGCCTTACCCATTGAAGCTTCGGCTGCTTGAAGCTTTGGCTATCCCACAATGCAAAATACAACAGAGGAGAGACGAGAGAAGGAGGAGGAGACCTGAGCTAAGTTGAAGCTGTAATATTGACAGAGAATCAGGTGTGGAGGCTCTCGGATTCGATCTGAAGTCTCAGTGGTTGGTTCCAGAGAACTTCAAAGTTGAGAGCCCACTACAAGGATGACACTGAACCGAACTGCGGACATCCCATGTAAAGCGCAGGTCTTGAATGACAGATTCTTCTCAACTTATTTTGCATTGACGAGGGTAAGGATTTCTGAAACGTCCACTGAACACATCCTTTCGTTGTTTCTTGTTTCTTCCCGGGTGTTCTTGGTGGTTAGTTTGTGAGTGTGGGAAAAAAAATTTCCAACTTCATCGTGACTGGTAAGTGTTTACTTGAATTTCACTAAGCTTGGAGAATTGAGGAAACTGACTTAGCTCGCCATAAATATTATATCTCAGTTATGTCTGAGACAAAACTCAAAAAGAAAAGGTTTCTAACGATGGGTCCGTGCTTTTTCCTGCGATGGAAACCATCAGAGTTTACAGAACAGCAGAAGAAAGGGCCTTTCTCTTCACCAGTTTGGCCTTCTTGGTCATTCGGATGATAAAAGAGTTCCTGCTTGTGGATTTCCAAGCCAACAGGTATTTACTTCGTTTACTTACTTTGTTCGAGTGATTTTATATTTTTATTTAAACACTCTTCCTATTTTTTACCTTTTTAAGGCTTTTACAAATCTCGGATGCTCTGAAGCAAACTCAGGATTACGACGGCTCCTTTCAGGGTTATATACTCGTACACACAGCGATTAAAGTTTTATCTACATTTCAGGTATCGGTAAATTCCTTTAAGGAGATCCTTATTTCATTGTAGCCATTTGACATGTGCAAATCATCACAATTTTCTTTTAATACATCCCTACATAAAGGATTTTCCTTTTCATGCATTTTCTAGTACGCTTGCTAGTTTAATTTCGCAGTATAGTTTTTGAACTGCCTCCTACAACGCTATCATAACTTGATATCAGTCATATCAGTAATGGGCTTGATGCATTGTCTACGATTTCTACCTACAATATATATAAGTGTTGCCGGGATATTTAAATAATAGCTCAAGCCTGGACTTTTATCTTCATGTTCTACAATATCTCACACAACAAATATTTTGTGGCAACAATGTAATGCCTGATGCCTGCGAATTATTGTGTTTCTACTATTTTATTAAAGCATTGTACTAAGAGTTTTTTCTTTTACACCGATCGAGATTCAAAGTTTCCAGATTAAAAATACCTAATGCCTACCAGTCATTGTTTTTAATTACAATTTCATATTATAATGTCCCTGATGCCTTTGTCAAGTGATCATGGTTTCAAGTTTCTCGGTAGTGTCTTTGAATCCCTCAGCTCTTTGAAGGCGAGGGATATTGATTTCTCTGCAGAGAAGGTTTTCATGACTGAAGATTACTTGAAGATGATGCGGAGGAGGCTGGGTTTCTTGGCAGAAATTCTGGAACCCGGTTACAGTATTGTTTTTTGGTAAGTAGTTAAAGAATTCATGGAATTTTGCATCCTTCTTTATGGGTTTTTTATTATAGTGTACCAGACTCAGTTAATTTGGTTGCAGGGTTCTAAGCATTTTTTTCTTTTCTTTTTAGTTTGATTTTTTCTTATTAGGGTCTTTGTAAATTATGGTAGATTGTTATGAGTGATAGCTACAGCCTGTTAATGAATAATCGTCTTACCCAGCGCAGACTTATATGAAATGCATGCATTGTTTAAAAATTTGTTAATGGATGGAAGCAGATTTCTGGGTTTGGTTGTATTGGCTTTCACTTCTATTCTTTTTTAAAACAGACTCATATGAAATGCATGCATTGTTTAAAAACTTGTTAATGGATGGAAGCAGATTTCTGGGTTTGGCTCTATTGGCTTTCATTTTTTTTTTTTTTTTAACTTGTTAATGGATGGAAGCAGATTTCTGGGTTTGGCTGTATTGGCTCTCACTTTTATTCTTTTTTTTTTTTCTAGCATATATATATATTGTATTATAATGAGCAAGATTGTAAATAGGATATTCATCTACATTTTATTAAAGTTAATTGTCTTATAATGGGCAAGATTGTAAATACGATTTTCCTTGGGAATTTCTCTTTGATCCATCTAACTGTTGGATGTGCCCTGATAATTTTAACCCTTCCAGGCTTTGTTCTTTTACCTGGCCTATTTAAATTAAACAAGAATTACACAAGGAACTCGGCTAGGTTTTGGGGTTTTGCTTGTTTGCCACAAAAAGAAAGAAAATCTTTGATTGCACCTTTCTATATACCTCCTTAGATCATTGTAAATAAACGAAATTGTTTAACTTGCTTTTGAAATAGATACCTAACATTTATAGAGTACGCGTCTTACTTTCAAATAGTATAAAGTGAGTATGAGTTTTGATGTAATCTAGAAGACAACTCTAACAGCATTAAAAAATTTATTCAATGGTTTTTTAATCGCCAAATTACCATTTTCAGATTTTCTTGGTCTTTCCCTCAATGAATAATCTTTCTTTTCTTAATGAAAACTAATCTATATTTTAATATTGTATACATAGTTAATTTAATCTATTCTCAATCAGTTTGCCAGGCAAATTAATTGAAACTAATATTTTATCTCTGAATTATCCATGAAATGAATTTGAACAGAGTTCTCATGCACGTAAACTAGTCAAATCAGTACTGTACATTACTCTTATGAAATTAAACAATGTAGCAGGGAGCATATTTCTACATGCACATCACGGGATGCAGCGATCTGCGAGTCTGTATGGCTGAAAATAAGAACTCTGAATCGTATGCATGTCCTAACTATAAACTATATGTTTTTAAAATTGCATTCTCAGAAAGGCCTAGGTTAGAAAGAAATATTTCTGAATCGTATGCATGTCCTAAGTATAAACTATATGTTTAGAAAGGCCTAAGTTAAAAAGAAATATAAAAAATATAGGTGTACTTTTAAAGGTAAAATGCAGATGACATCTTAGCAAAGGACTTCAGGTGGAATGAAAGTTGAATGGGGATTAAAATATATTGTAATAATCTTTAAATGCATTTAATTAAACATATAAAATGAAAAAAATTGCAATGTCCAAATTCTGAATTTGGCAGTCTTAACACTTATGTTGAAACGCATGAGATTTTGTATTTATTGCTTGGGAACTGGGAATTTGGCAGTCTTAACACTTATGTTGAAACTACAATGTTTTCAAAATCTATATAACATATGTATTTCTAAACCATTAATAAAAATCTACATATACTATTATAATGCTTTTTAAATTCTCTTTGCCAGTCGTCATCATGATTTTAAAAATTAAATATTAAAAAATATTTAATTATTTATAATAAAATATAAATATAATTTTAATATTTTAAATATAAAAATTACATTTTATGACATGAATATTTTTTAGTTTATTTTACAAATAATATAAATTTTGGTATAAAAAATATTTTGCCTAAAAGTTTCAATAAATCATATTTTCTTTCTTTAACCAACATTTTTGATTAACTTTTTTCAATAATTAATTTAATGTTCAAAAATTTGTTTTTTAAATTATTAATATTATTACAATTTCGATTTCAATATATATATTTATAATTTAAATTAATTAAATTTAATAAAGAATATTTTAAAAATTAAAATATATTGTTTTTTATAAAATAAAAAATATTAAATAAATAAATTTATTTAATTTACTATTAATATTTTAAAATGTTATTTATTATATAAGTCTTATAAAAATATGTTAGTGTTTATGAATATTACATATATTTATAACCATTAATATTAATTAATTTTTTTTACTTTATTAATGTAATAAATAAATATTATATTTATATAATATTATAAAATCATTTTCAAAATTAATATTAACTTTTCAAAAATAAAATAAATAAAATTATAAATAATTATATAGTATTACAAAATTATTTTCAAAATTAATATTAACTTTTCAAAAATAAAATAAAATAAAATTATAAATAAGTATTACAAAATCATTCTCAACTATTTTGTTATTTCAATGATTTTGTGATAATTGTGTTTTTCTTTTTGTTTAAATTTATGCATCTCTGCTCTCATAGTATGTCTATTAAACTCTTTCTCTGTAAAGTCTGATTTCCTCCTAGGATGATTGCTCTAAACTCGGTTTGCAACTCTATTTTAGGGTCTATTTTCTCGATTATGAGAGGGCCCAGTACATCTCTGTCAGTATATAGACATGCTGGTTGTTTTTCCGGTGCACCCTTTTACAAGTGAACATATAAACCACCCAATCATGTTTGGTTTCTTTGGAAATAAGCAAAGGTATCTGCAAATTGCAATATTATATTGTTGGTCTCTCTGTGATGATGGCTTTACATACACTACAAATCACTTATGTTCCCAACTCCAATACTTGTCATGTCAAAGATCCATCCAGTCATCGTTAAAAACATTTCATTTTACCAAGACACAGAAGCAATCATTTAATCATTCGACACACTAGCAACCAAACATTTACATAAGATCATATTATTCATACTCACCGAGTTTTTCTTTTCTCTTTACTAATTCTTTATTATTTTTGGAAATGTTAATTTTTGAAAAGTGTCCATGATTTTTAAGCCAAGGCTCCAACGTTACGTTGTCTGCTCTTAGCATCATTGGTAAATGTAGCAAAGCAATCGATGGAAATGCAAGGCTAGAGAAGTTTTGAATTGCGTTCTTAAAGTTTGATTTGTGGGAACCTTGACGATTAGGTTTGTACCTATCCTTTGCAAAAATATTATTATTTTATTTTCATTTTATTATTAATAGGTTTCCCAAAATAGTTCAATTAATTAAAATAATTTTTAAAATCACAAATATATAGGCTTAGATTAATTTTAAGTTGAAATCTTCAAAACTTATAATTATCTATAATTTTAAAAATCATATATCTTTTTTCCTATTAAGTTAACTTAAACTAAATACTTTTATATAAAAAAATATACTTAGTGGGTTGTTTCCATATTAAGTTAAGCTAAACTAAATACTTTTATATAAAAAATATACTTAGGGGGTTTAATGGTTTAACATTTCATGATATATACTTCTAATATAGAAAGATAGATCAAAAGAAAGAGATGGTATTTCTATTTATGATCTCAATTACATAATATTTTTATTTGTGATTTTAAATTTTATACAATTAAATGATATTAGAAGAACAAGTGTTCATATATTCATTACACCTCCTCAAAATGATACACCCCCCTCTCTCTCACACACACATTTATATTTCAATACATTATGAATTAATGCTATATAAAACTATAAACATTCGAAATTCATATATTAAATAATTAAAAAAAAACTCTATTATATTTTCTATACTTAATAAATGTAAAATTAAATAAACTTATATAATTATAATTTTATCATTTTTGTAATTTTCTCTCCTTTTTACTTATAGTTTTATAATCTTCTCTCCCTTTTATTTCTCATTTTGTAGCAAATTAAAATTTCCAATGTATTTGTATATGGTTAAATTGATTAAAGCTAGTTTTCTTTGGTGTTGAATATGAAATGATTTATGATACCATATCACAAAATTTTCTAATTTATGGTATATAGCAATTAATCATAAAAACATAATTGTATTAAATAATGGAAATTAACGTTGCTACATTAACATGATTTATATATTATAAGACACAGTGAAAAATATTATTCAATTTTGAAATTTTCTAATTGAATAGTATCTCAAAACATATGCATTGTAGTGTAGAAACAAAATGCAATTTTACTTTTACAAAAACCTAGCTTCTTAAAGATGTAATGGAGATTTAATACAATCTATTGAAATCTATTTTTAGAAGTGAATGTTTAATATTTATAGAATTGATTGTGTATATTATCACAAATAGACTTTTACAATGTTAGAGGTGATGTTCAATTTGTCTTCTACAATTAACATTAAACATTAATACATTAGAGGTGATTTAAATTAACATTAAATTTACAACTTTATTAACATGAGTAGTATTATTATTTGTTGCATATTGTGTATTTCAATTAAATTAAATTTAATATTATTTTATTTATATTTATAATTTGTTTTATATTCTATATGGTAGGGACCACGCAGCTCTTGTTTATTTTAGAATATGGGGTTTGAGGATAAGACTCATGTATTGTTCATATTCATTTCAAATTCAAAATAAACAAATAAAAAAAATAGAATATCGAAAATAATTGATAGCTATTATGGGATAGGTGTGATGGATAACTAGCAATTGATGTATGGATAACAAAGAGTTCTTTAACAAACTAGCATTTTGTTAAGAGGCATGTAACTAGCGTAAAGAACAAGTAACTTATTTGTAAAATTTTTGATACAAAGTAACTAGATTCCATGAAAATGAGACAAGTAACTAGATTCCATGAGAATGAGACAAGTGTATTGTTCAAATTGATTTCATGGTAGTCATTTCAAATTCAAAATAAACAAATATAAAAAATTTGATTATCAAAAATAATTGATAGCTATCACGGGAATGCTGTGATGGATAACTGGTTTGATAAGTGATGTATGGATGCTTCGTCGGGAGAGGATTCAACTACTTTGACTAAAATTTGAAGATTGAGATATCTTTTTGATGATCTCCACCGAGAGGTTACTTCTCACTTTTATTAATGATGGTTTTCTTTGACTTTGGACTAATGCCTTAGTCTTTGCTCCTTAATTCCACATTGGAATTCATCAAATGTAATAGATAAAAAGATTAATTACCAACATATATTGTGGTCCTAGAAGATTTATTTCAAGCTAAGAGTATTTTCTTGGATTATGATTTATTAAAGACAACACACCACCGGTCTTGGTGTTATCTTGCTTATGAATGTTGAGATAATGCATTGAATATCTAGTCATTTATACTCTGGCAAAGTTTGTTGGAAACATGTTTGATTGGGGATTGATGAATTTGTATTATTGACCAGTATCCTTAAGATAACACAAGAGGCAAGAGTGCATATCATGTATAACAATGTAAATGTGGAGCACAACTCCAGTATAGATAAGAAAGTTTAGTTACACACTAACTCAAATAACAGGAGATCCTTCCTTAATTACCCCAAGAAATTCACATAATCCACTTGTTAGTACTAGGTCTCTCAACTATTTTCTTAGCTTACCAACTCATCTTAGATATTTTTCATTCCTTTTATTTTACGTTTTTCCTATGTTTTGGGTTGTTTATATTTCATTTTAAATTTATTTTTTCATTTTGGAAACATGTAGTTTTAAACTTAGCTCCCAATTAGATTAATGATTGAGTGAACATATAATAAAAACAAATGAAAGTTGAGGTTTAAATGATTGATTAGACATGTTATATGTTCTAATGCAATCTGCAGCGCATTTCATTATTTCCATGTATATGCATGGTGCCATATTGCTAAATTAGGGTATTGTGAAGATTCCAAGCTCTTATAAAAAAATGATGGTGTTATTCAGTATTTGGGACATGTTCTAGCTAGTAAGGAGACAATTGGCTCTATTATTACACTTGTAAAATAAATAGTACTATCCCATGTCCAAGAAACATTTTAAACTTAATGCTATGTACCTCGCCAACTGGGTATGAATGGTGTTTGATTTTTCTATAAGGTTTTCATGTTTTCCTATTTGGCTTCCATCCCCAGCATTTTTTCCACGGCCTCAAATTCAATTATGGATTTGGATAAGAAGCGTTGTTCTAGTGGCTCTAACGGTAACATACTCAGAATCAAACCCCAAAACACCGTTTGGATCAGTAATTTCTCGGCTAATGCTACAAAATTGAGGGAAGCTGGTTGGTATACTCTTTGTGAAAGAATCAGGGATTATAATGTAGAAGTTTCGAAGTATTTTTCTCAAAATTTTAAAGGGTTGGTTGTAAACCTCGATGGGTTCGAATTCTCTGTAACTGAGGAATCTATTGCACAAGCTATTGGCGTTGCTCCTGAGGGAGAAAGGTGGTTTAAGAGAAGACTTCTAAGAAGATAACACAATATCATTTATCTCATATATTAAAGGGAAATATGTTGATAAAGCCGAAGTTGGTGAATCCTCAAAGGAGAAAATGAATTTCAATAAAGATAATGCTGCAGATGAAGTACATAAGGATTTAGATGTTTTTATGACAGAGTTTAAAAAGGAAAAAAAAAAGAAATTGATCAATTCAAACTTCAGAATGAGCATGTAAATCAGATTAATGATGGTTTGATGCAAGTAAATAGGATGTTGAAACAAGATTTACAGGAGGTGAATAAAAATTACTCAGAGCTGGTATAGGTAGCAGAGGAGGCGATGAAAAGAAGGAAAATAGCACAAGCATAGAATATCAAGCTTGTTAAAGAGAAAAAAGAGCTCGAAAAGAGATTGGGTCAAGTCCAAAAAGAATGCAACCGATTACAAAAGAAGGCCCATGCATTAGATGGCCTTGCTGTGCTGGCAAAAGCAGCCACAAGACTCTAATTTGATGATCAAATCTAGCTGGAAAAGACACATGTCATAGTCAGTTGATTTACAACTTAAATTTTGTTATTTTGTACTTTTCTATTTTGGTACAATTCGGTCCTAGGAAAGTGGATCTAGAAACACATTATCCAGGATTATTCTTCTTATATATTCTAAAGCTTTTTCTTGAATTGAAAGAGACACATGAGGGTCGATAATATACAAGATACCATTATGACAGTTTGATATATATATTGTTGTGTGAGGATTTATTTTATTCAGAGCTAGGTTTAAATCTATATGTTGTTTTAATGTTCTGTAGTTTTGTTTTGAACTATTGTGTGCACTTTTAATTTATATATATGTTTTCTGTATAAATTCATGTGCATACAAATGAATGTTATTGCAGAAAGATGTTTAAAATGTATTTTTGAACTCCTGAATTTCATATTAGTTATTCTTTTCCCATCTTTTATATTCTATATCCTTATACATGCAATTATCTGATGTTTTCAGATCTTTATTTATCTGTTATGATTTAGTGATTTTATTTCTTGATCCCCCATAGTTATCCGAAAATGAACAAAAAAAACTTCTAAACACTGAGGCGCCTAAACTCTACTTCCATGTAGTCTAGTTGGAAGACTTTAGGACTAACACCACTCACATGTTATTAACAATGACTACATGTTCTAAACAATGACTACATCACCTTTATATATATCTATTCACTCATTGCACATGTGGTCCCTTCTTTAGGGTTGACCACTATTAAATATTCATTTAAATCAATACATATACATTTATTCCCATATGGCCCTATTTATGAACTCCTTGGGGTCTTACCATATACATTAACCCCATATATGAACCCCCTTGGGTCATATCATAGTATCCTCTTTCAAAGATTTGTCTTGAAGGCTTTGGGATTAATGGATTTACATGCGATGAAATCAAGTAATAAGCTTTCCTTATAATATTTCTTTCTTGTTTCCATTGATGATGATCCATCCTTCCAAATTCAATTATTTTTTGTCTCAATCCTTGATAGTTGGTTTTTGCATAATTTTGATTCCATGTCTTGTGACTGAGATCTCCAATTCCTTGTAGTTAATTTTGGTCCTGGATAATATCTTGTTGGATAATAGTTTCCTAGTGCCTTGTTCCATGAATATTGTTGAGTATTCCATATTACTCTTTAATAGTTTTGTATATCTTCATTCCTTTCTTGGAATATTTCTTGGTAATGAGGATGTCGATATGGTTTCACACTTGATGGATTCTCTTCCTTTTTCACACCCATGCCATCGGTATTATTTTCAACTAATTTATATCCAAAATGGTGAACACTAGAAGAAATCTCAACAGCTATATCCAAAAAATCAACTATATCCAGAAGGGAGAACACAAGAAGGATCGACCGACCCTTCTAGCAGTCTAGAAATATTACGAAAAGAATACTGGGCAGAAGAAGCGTCTCCCGCCTGTCCATTTATGAGGGAATTTTAAAAATATTCAACCTACGAATGTTAGGACGTCAATTCATGTATATCCAAAATGGTGAAGACAGGAAGAATACTGAGCACAACAAGGGTAGGCCGACCTGTCATTTACGAGATAAATGTAAAAATATTTAATCTATGAAGGTTATGTTGATAATTCCTGACTTCCAAATTCCGTTGTAAATATTAGGGACCTGGACATCATCTAAGTTCTAACATATAAAAATGTTTGTCCCAGCTTCCATTTTTCGACGAGAAGTATCGGTCGCCCCTTCATTTAGTAGATAATTGTGAACAACTATATCCAACAATTCACCTATATCCAGAATTGTGAAAGAAAAAAGGATCGACCGACCCTTCTTGCATTCTAGAACTATTATGAATAGAATACTGGGCAGAAGAAGGGTCGGCCACCCCTTCATTTATGAGGGAATTATAAAAATATTCAACCTACGAAGGCGAAGATGTCAAGTCATCTATATCTAAAATGGTGAACACCAGAAGAATACTGAGCACAAGAAGGGTCGGTCGACCCTTCATTTATGAGAGAAATGTAAAACTATTTGATCTTCGAAGGCTAGGCCGACAATTCCTGACTTTCGACTTCCGCAGTAAATATCAGGGAGCCGAACATCAATTAAGTTATAACATATATAAATTTCTTGTCCTCACTTCCGTTTTTCGTTAAGAAGGATTAGACGCCTCTTCGTTTAGTATATAATTGTGAAAAAATTTATCTAGCAATTCAACGATAACCAGAATGGAGAACACAAGAAGGATCGATTGACCCTTATTGTAGTATCGAACTATAACAAAAATAATATTGGGAAGAAGAAGGGTCCACCACCCCTTCATTTATGAGGAAATTGTAAAAATAGAACTTGGAGAAAGAGCGACTGCTCTTTTTCAGTTGATATTTTCACTTGAGAGCAAAATGTGCGAAGCAATGTTCATATGAATTTTGTGTTCAAAGTGTTGATATCTACGTTCTCCACTCCTAAAAAATCATCGCTGGAGGAAGGAGCGGATGGTCTTTCTCCTTAGCATCTACTTCCACCACCCCGGAATAGAACCACCTGACGAAAGAGCGGCCTCTCTTTCTCTGACAACGGGAAGAATACTGAGCACAACAAGGGTTGGCCAACCCTCCATTTATGTGATCAATGTAAAAATATTTAATCTACGAAGCTATGTAAAAAATTCCTGACTTCCTACTTCCGTTGTAAATAGTAGGGACCCAGACATCATCTAAGTTCTAACATATAAAAATGCTTGTCTTGACTTCCATTTTCCAACGAGAACGATCGGTCGCCGCTTCATTTAGTAGATAATTGTGAACAACTATATCCGGCAATTCACCTATATCCAGAATGGCGAAATAAAGAAGGATCGACCGAACCTTCTTGCTTTCTAGAACTATTATGAATAGAATAATGGGTAGAAGAAGGGTCGGCCGCCCCTTCATTTATGAGGGAATTATAAAAATATTCAACCTACGAAGGATAAGACATCAATTCATCTATATCTAAAATGGTGAACACCAGAAGAATATTGAGCACAAGAAGGGTCGGTCGACCCTTCATTTACGAGAGAAGTGTAAAAATATTTGATCGTCGAAGGCTAGGCCGACAATTCCTGACTTATGACTTCCGCAGTAAATAGTAGGGATCAGACATCAGCTAAGTTATAACATATACCAATTGCATGTCCCAACTTACGTTTTTCGTCAAGAAGTATCGGGCACCCCTTCGTTTAGTAGAGAATTGTGAAAACCTTTATCTAGCAATTCAATGAAAATGAGAATGGAGAACATAAGAAGGATCGATTGACCCTTATTGCATTCTTGAACTATAACAAAAATAATATTGAGAAGAAGAAGGGTCCACTACCCCTTCATTTATGAGGGAATTGTAAAAATAGAACTTGAAGAAAGAGCGGCCGCTCTTTCTCAGTGGATATTTTCACTTTCAAACAAATTGTGCGAAGCAATTTTCATATGAAGTTTATGTTCAGAGTGCCGATATCTACGTTCGCCACTCCTAAAAAATCATCCCTGGATGAAGGAGCAGACTCTCTTTCTCCTCAACATCTACTTCCAACACCTCGAAATAGAACAACCTGACGAAAGAGAGACCTCTCTTTCTCTGACAAAATTTCTACTTGCTAGGAAACTCTTTGTAGCAAAACTTCTATAAATTTTGTTGTGAAAAATGTCGATATCTAATTTCCCAGGGTGACATGTGGAACACTCATATTTTTCCACATGGCATATTTGATTTTTAAAATTAGTCTAAAGATTGTATAGACGAGTATTAAAGATATTAATGGTACCATTTCAATATAAGCATATGGATTTAAGTTATATAAATTTTTGGAAAAACCAAGAAATACATGAACTTCAATAATACTCTTTTTATAATAATCCTATTGATAATGTTTTATTAAAAATTATTGTTTTCAAACTTGAAAATTAAGGCATATTTAGATTTCCATGTATATTATGCAAAGTAAAGTACGTTAATTTACAAACATTACTTGGAAAATCAACACAACTCCATTTGCAAACCTATACAAAAAAGCTAAAATGCACTTCCAAGAAAAATATGGTTCCTCACTCAATCTGAAAAATGAAATAATGTAATTCTTGTTGCCGGTATCTTTAAATTAATTTATCTTCATTAATGTATCTCCTAGACTTTTTCTACATTCAACGAGTTTTTCTCCAGTAAGTAATCACTATGTTGAATTGATGGCCTGGATTTTTTGTTTTGCGTTATTTAAACTATCATCCAAAATAAATTCAAAACTTTATCTAAATTGAAATAGAATCCATAAATCCAATCATAATCGATAAATAAGAGAGGTTAAGAAGTTAGAGAAGAATTAAGAATTAAGAAAATTAATTAAAATTAATATTCAAAAAATTGCATATATTTTATTCAAAAAGTAGGGATCCGAACATCAACACATAGTTTAAATTTTTCAAAATGTAAAGTTTAAATTCTTCCAAAATACCCAATTTAAATTCTTTAAAACGTAAAGTTTAAATTCTTTCAAATATAGACTTCAATTCTTGAAAACAAAAAGTTTAAATCCTTTCCAAATACAGAGTTAAATTCTTCAAAACGTCCCCACAGCGGGTGCAGCAAGAGGCGACTGGCCCAGCCATGTGCCCAGCCATGAGCTTGACAGACACGTGCCCAACAAGCCATTGCAACCCCGCGGCTGGCTGCATGATGTGCCACGTGCCCGACTCCAACTTCGGCCACCCACCTGCCAGCATGCCTGCCCACACGCCAGCTCATGCGCCTCCCCACGTGTCCACCCAGATACCTGCCTTCTCCACCTACGAGGTTGATCACGTATTGACCTCCACCTTCCACGTGCCCCATGCAAATCTTTAATTACCCCCATTTTTTTCTGGTCCGTAGCTCGGCCTCCCATCTGCGACATGACGTCTCTAGCATGTGTAATGTCCAGTCTGCTGCTTCTAACCTACTCTGGGTTCTGGCTCTAATGAATCCCACGATTCTGAATGAATGGAACTGTCCTTCCGCTCTCATGACCATTACACTCTATTAAGTTATTATGCACTTCATTCATATTTTTATTAGAATAGCTGATGCTTGGCTGAGAGCTCTGTTGCACAAAGGCTCCACTGCAAGCTCTTCGCTCTTTGAAACTCTCCTGCGAGAAGTTCTATTCTTTTCTCTCATGGAGTTCATAACTATTCTTGCCCTCGGTTCTAGTTGCTGCTCTGGTTCTCTTAGCTCTAGTTCTCTCGGCCCAGACTGTTTCATGTATTCGGATTCTGGTTTTTTGGCTAAGGGTCGTCGGGTCTCTGGTGCTCTGATTTTCTGGTTCTCTAGTTGTTGGTTCTTGTGCTATTGGTTCTCAAGCTCTCTGGATACCGACTACTGGTTCTCTAGCTCTCTCGGCACTCATTGACTTGGACTCCTTGTTATGCAGGCTTCATCGTTTAGTTTTTTTCTTGGGGTGTGATACTCTTGGTCTCTGAATCCTCGAAACACACTTATTCCTTGGTTTTTAGATCTTTCAACCATCTTAGTCGCCATGCTACCTAAGAAAAGGGTTCGCACTGGTCAGGATACTCAGCAGGAGAGCGCTCTGCAACACAGTGGCTCTTCCTCCACTCCGCCTATTCGCCTCATGCGTGGGGTGGTAGAGAAGGCTTGCAAGTTTCACTCTGAAATTCCAATTTAGGATAAGGTGGAGATCAATGATGCCAAAGATGATGCGAGGTTCTCTCGTTGTTTCCTGACAGATGAAGAAATTAGTGAGGAATTTGAAGCCCTTATCCCCGACCCTGGTAATACCAAGGGTTGGGCCACTTTGTACCAAAAAACTCTTGACCTGCACTGGTCTCATAAGCTGGTTCAGGGCAAAGATCTCATTGATAAAAACGAGGCTTAGGATGAAATCCTCATGCAGCAAGACGAAATGCATGACATGCTGAAGCAACAACTGTATAACTAGCAGCAGTTTTCCCGCCAGTTTGGGATCACCTTGGCTAAGGACCCGACCACCCAACCCAAGCAGAAGGAATACAATAGTAATTAAGCTATGCATTCTTTTTTGCTTTGTTTTAGATCTTTTGGGTTCGGCCATTATGCTTTATGCTTATTAGTAGTTCCGTTATTTCTTCTTCTTTCAGCAATGCTTGTTTCCTTGGTAGGATGACTGTTTTAAGAAACATTTCAAAACTTATTTTGGGGTTTGTTTCCTCTTTCATGAGAGGACCCGGTGATACCCAGACTCTATATATTTTGATGAAGATAATATAAGGATCTATATCTAACTTACAAAATAAAAAAAATTCTTCCAAATGGAAAGTTTAAATCCTTTCCAAATACAGAGAACCAAAAGTACAACCCTTAAAAATACCTACCGATACAAACTGAACAGAAGGTCCTTGGAAAATAGGCCAAAATCCCTCCCTAAACTAACATAGAAGGAAAATCTAAAAACAGAAAAGTAAACCATGGTGGGTGGGCCATGTGGTTCATATCCGATTTAAAACCAGAACACAGATCGAAAGAAATCTCCACAACCATTGGAATTAAAGACCAAAGTACTTGAAAGAGTGTTATATGACATTAAGAGTCAAAGACATTACCCGAGAACTGGGAGAACTTACCCTGACCGACCTTTGATTTAACTAATGGGACAGATTGATGACTAGGGTTCATAATTGGGTTAATAAACTTTTCAAGTCCACCGTCGATCTTGGATGGGGCGATCCAATGGTACAGGACAATTACACAGGGTTAAGTTGTGCAGCGTTTAAAGCTTAGGATGTGATGCGAATTCTTTAAGAAATCTAGCTAAGTGCATGTTGAATTCCACCGCCGATGTGGATTGACGAAGATCCAATGGTTTTGAATCATTTCGCTGTTCAGACATGCTCGAGGGTTAATTAAAAGGATCGAACGCGAAATATTTGTAAATCTTAGTTGACTGCCAGTTTGACGTCCACTCTGTTGAAGAGAGGTTTGGGAATGGTATATTTGGATAATAATTTGGCCAAATTGCCAACTTTGGAGAATTGCCAAAATTGGTTAACTCGGCAAAATAGTAATTCCTTACTAATTAAAACAAGATTTAAAGACTATGAATATCAATGATGAATCAATTCCATTATAAGGATACACTATTTTTTATGAAGAAGCATGATTTTCCTAAAAGACACAATGTTTCAAATAATAAAGTTCTTTGAAAAGATATATAACCAGACAATCCAAATGTATCAAGAGGACCATAGGTGTCTCTAAAGTTTTGGTAATTGCATATCAGAAGCAAGAAAGATGCTAATGAGATAGATGAAGTATTACAAAAGTTCGAGCTACCACTAAAGATCTAAAAAACTGAAGTTAAAACTATGATAAGACAAGTATATTGTCCATTAACTAATACATGGATAAATAGAAATTGATGCATGAATAAGCATCAAATTGTGGCTAGTTGATAAGATGTATGTTTCATCAAATCAAATTAACTATCAATAGGCATTTTTATTTTAGAATTTGGGGTGGACTATGGCCTATGCTTTTCTAGGATTGTACAAGGATGAGATAAGTGTACTTTCTAGATTGATTCTCAAAATTCTAAATAAACAATTATGAAAAAAAATAATTTTAAAATAACCGGTAATTGATTAATGGATAACTCTTAGCCGATGTATGTTTAATTAGTAGTTGATGAATGGATAACCAACAATTCATGGTAGAGAACTAGAAGAATGTGAGAGATAAAATAAAAGAATATAAAATATAATTGATGGTCCATACATGAATGCATGGATAATGCATAACTGATGAATGGATAGCAGGCAATTCATGGCAGATGATACCTATCTCAATTTTCCATCTCCAAGTGACCCAGATGTGATAGTAACAAATTTATTCCATATTTGATCAACAAAATATTTGGATAAAAGGGATGTACTACTTGCAATTTTCCAATCTCATCAAGAGTTATGGATCTTTGCATTTGAGTATATTGTCTTTTGGAATTTCACAAAGAATCAAAACAATTGCTACATCTTCATGCCGATGCATAAATTCTTTGATGTTTTTAGTTTTATATTTTAGAGGAAAGAAGAAATGAAAAAACCGTTCCTTGCAGTTATTCAACACTCATGTGAGTCTAGTCAAGTGCTCCATATTTTTCAGAGATGTCAAAATATATACACTTGAATTAATAGGGCTCCATCAAACTTTGCAACCTATGGTAGCCCACTCTGTCTAGTCAAGAGTCCTCAATATTATTTAGAGTTTATGAGCCTTGTATTTTAGGTAATAGGTTTCTTTATCCATCCTAGTATTTAATATTATTTAGAGTTTATGTGACTTGAAACATTTGAAGTAGTAGGTATCCTTGTATAGGAAGACTAGAGTTTTGACAGGTGCACAAAGAATAGAGCTTCTCCAACTTTTCAATGGCATATTGTCCTTCATAATAAAGGTCCACTTTAAAAAGGATTTTTGCTAGCACTAAGAATGTTTTAAAGCTAATATGTGCAATATTTCCACGTCTGTGTAACAATTTGAACTTATCACCTGTAATCCATAAAGCTTCACTATTAAGCATAGTACAAATTCTATCATTTTTTCCTTCTCTTACACCAAAATATTCTAGAACATATTCTAGGTAGAAAATATCTTCTTTCTCTTAATGTCATCTTTCATATCTTGAAAGAGCATTAATTGAGTATAAAAATTTATCCTTCCATTCATCCCAAACATAAACCAATGTAATTGGAGAAAATATATTCTCAAGCAACATTATAGAGTAATCATCCACCCTGAATAAACTCATCTCTTGATCAATCTGACATATTTTCAAATCTGAGTTAAGATGTGCATCAAGAACTTTATGAATATCACGCAGAAATTCAAGACTGATATTTCCCATCTTCTTTGCAATGATCAATTTTTTTGTTATTTTAGGAAGACTCTGTAACTCATCCGAAAGTATTGATGGTTCATAGTTTAGGGAATTGTATAGATGCTTTGATTATTTTTCTTCTATGTGTTTTACTTTCTCTTTATTATGCTCATATACACCTGTACCAACTTGATGAGACAGGTCATCGATTTTGGATTCAAAATTTTGCTTGCTCTAATATCCATACTACTCATGCTATTGTTACCATTCTTTGAATTAAGAGTTGACTCTTCTTATATGTGTTTCCCACATGTATATTTTCCATCCATTTCCACAGTGTTTTCCTTCCTATTGTCCTATTCATATGTACACACTACAATTCCATTTGATGTCTCACTCTTTTTTTTTTTCTGATACTGATTATCAATGCCTTCACTTGATTCCTATTGCGCTCCATTTATCAAAGTATTATCTTGCATGTATTCTTGTATCTTCTTACCTGGTGAAGAATTGCCACCAACTTGCTCACTAATATTAGAATCCACTTTAGGGGCCTCTAAATCTAAACTAGAACTCTTTTCTTCAGTGTTTGTCTCCTTGTGTGTATTTTGAAGCACACCCAAGCCTTCAGCGTTACACTTGATATCCATTGTTTCTTGTTGCCTTGTAGTGTCATCCTCTGCCGCATTTTCTCCTTTAGAAACTTTAAATTGTCCATTCCATTGCCTTATACTTTTACGTTGTATTCCAGATACTTTCACTGGCTATTTGACTTCATATCCATTGGAAAAACTGAAGTTTCTAAACCTTAGCTAATCCCAATTAGTTTCACATTTATTCCTTGAGCCTAGAATGCTCCAGAAATATCGGTTTTCATATTTCCACATAATTCTTCAAGACTTGCGCCTTGCAATGTTGTA
Organism: Larix kaempferi; assembly: GCA_027924585.1. Lineage (NCBI taxonomy): Eukaryota > Viridiplantae > Streptophyta > Pinopsida > Pinales > Pinaceae > Larix > Larix kaempferi. The sequence goes on from BSBM01000089.1 coordinate 33,961,485, forward strand.
ATAAGTGTCTCTCCTCGTTCCACAACATTTAACACATGTTGTCCTTGTTCATAGGCTATAGCACCAAACATAGTTACATCAAGCATCCTCACTATAGTTTCTACTGTTTGTAGAACTTGAACTCTCTCAACTTCTTCTTGGCCACTCAGTGATTCTTCAATTGTATCTGTTTCCTAAATTGAGTATCCTTCTTTGGGCAAGCCCATGGGATTTCCTTATGTAACTTTGTGTGTTTCCTTTAGCACTAACATGTTTTAACCAAGGCATTGGTTATTAGGCTCTTAGGGCCTTTTGTAGGAAGAACAAAGAGGTACCATTGAAGAAAAGGTACCCCAACCACTCTACTTCTTTCCAAACTTGATGTGAAAAGGTACAATTTAAGAAAAGGTGCGATGTGTTCTCCTCATTATTCTTGTAAAGTATACAAATCCTAGTCTTGTTTCTTTTTCGCACTTGTTCACAACTTAGAACCTTATTATTTAAGTCTAATTACATGAATAAATTACTCTTAATATGGGCCTTGAATTTCCAGAGTTCCACATTTTCCAACTTCAATGGGTGTCCCCTGAAGAGCAACATAACCTAATTTTGCATAGTTTCGCTCTTGCCTTATTCATTAGCTAAAAAAACCAAGTCATCCTCATTCCTAGTTAACCTTATATGTGCCTTGTTAAGATCATTCAAGTTGGAACCCCAAAGCCTGGCCTCGTCTCCTTCCATCCCAATATCCTCATCATTAAGCCAACCTTGCTTCCATATTGTAGTATCCATTGGTTTATCCAAAAAATTAAGGGTTAACTTGGCCTCGTCTCCTTCCATCCCAATATCCTCATCATTAAGACAACCTTGATTCCATATTTTAGTATCCATTGGTTTATCCAATAAATTAAGGGTTAACTTTCCAATTGATTGCAAATCAAAAATCAAATTTTCAGTAAGAAGAATGTCCCTTTCACACACCATCACCCCACTTCTCCAACCCATATACTGTTATATGAAATATTTATATCATATGATCCAACTCATCATAGTTGCATGAGAAGAAGTTTGCTATCATACACATTCATTTCACCGTGGAAGTGTTTAAAGTCAATGTGTAGTGAAAATCTCTCTTTCTACTGTGTTTCTAATCTAATGCATATGGGATTCCATGAATTTTGACATGGTATTCTTCTTTCTGTTCACTTGAAGTATGTCATTGGTCATTTGTTGTTGTCAAGCTAACAAGATTTCCTAAGGGTTTCGTTGGAAATAAATTTTTATACTTATTTCTTTTGATTTCAAGCTTTAGCAGCACTAGGGTTGAAAACATGGGCTATTGTTCTGGGGTGTGTAGAGAGCTTGTTTTGAGTAAGGTATGCATAAATATGAGCCGATTTGGATTTGCATTCAAATCCAAAATATAAAAGGATAAAATACAAATGTCTTCAATCTTGTTTGTAATATCAATTCCATAATAGAATGTGCAAGAGGGTTAAAACAAGTTCATGATAATTGCATTGTAGTATGGGGTTTTTTGGCATGTGAGAAGAAATCAAGAAAATATAAAAATATATCTTCCACTTTCTGCTACTTTCATTTAACATTATAAATGTTTTTTAAGCTCAAACATTGCTTATAACTTAGAACTAAATGCCTAAGATGATTGGCCTACCTAGGAAATAAACAAGAAGTATTTTGTATTGATTCTTATAGATATGAATGCTTCATTATTTGTAGAAGAATGCAATTTGAGGAATAAGTCCATTCTTAGCTCCTGTTGGTCCATAGTTTTGTAACTTAATGATATTTTAGGGTAGAGGGTAAATACTAAATACACATGATCATCATTTTGTACTGATTCTTACATATATGAATACTTCATTCTTTGGAGAGGAATACAATGTGTAGAATAAGTCTATTATTTTCTACCGTTGGTCTAGATTTATATAACTTAATGATGTTGTAGGGTAGAGGGTAAATACTAATACACTGTTGATAATGGATAGTGACAACCATTGATTGAAACATGTTTGTTGATTTAGTTCATAAAACGAATTTAAGTGAGATGAAGATCCTAGATGTACAATCATTGTTTTAGGAAATTTTTCCTAAACATAGTGGAGTGATAGTTACTAAGTGTCTCCATATAAATATTTTGAACCACGGGGACCTATATATATTCTCCATTTACATTCAAATAGGTGGTGGGATCTTGTATACCACTGGTGGAGACCATGAGGTGGACACCACTGATGGACACCTTTCCAACTGGTACAAACAAAAATGTAGCTTTTCAAATTCCTTGTAGTATACTTGTTTTTTGTTTGTAATTTATGGGAGTGTTTCTTTCAACTTGAGAGGGATTTGTATAAATTTAGAATATGTTATGCTTTTAAATAATGCATAAAGAGATATTATCTTTGTAAATATTTAAACCTTCTTGAATACAATTTTCCAGAAATTTGCTTCCCTTTCCAAATCCATCTTAGCTTGCTCTTAAAAATATTTTCCTCAATTGTGGTCTCTCTTATATGCTCGATATTATTGCCATCATTTTTATTGTTTCTCCAATGAGATGAATAAATTATTAGTAGTTTGAATCTATGTTTCCTCTTAGTTATGTGGAAGTTATATGTGATAAGCATCCGAATCAATTTTTTCGTGAATATTTATTTTTATGAATGCATTTTTTGTTACACTGTTTTGTTGCAATTTTGGTTATATATTTTTGTCTAAATATTTTGACAAAATTTTCTTATACAGAAAGTTTGTTGACTCTCTTCCTTATCATTATTTTTCCTCCTGGAATTATTTATCCAAATTCTAGTTTCAATAATATGTGGGATATTAGATCATTGATAATGCTTTGATTTTAAATTTAGCAAGCATGCAATGTTTTCAAATCCAAATCGGCCAAGTTTCTAAAGTATGGAAAAACAAAAAATCAAAAACATTGACTTCTAGAGTTCACACTTATAAGTCATATAGACACCCTTTGTGATGGTGCCTTTAAGATTTTTAAGAGTTTGCGATATGTTTTATGTTACAGTTGGAATCGTAGTGTATTAATGTTTGTAAGAGTTTGTGATATATTTTTAGTGTGAATTTTGATTTAGTGTGAACTTTGATTCTATTTAACGATGCTAGCTCAATGGAAGAGAACCTGCCTTACAAGCATGATATTGGTGGTTCTATTCCTTTGTGCCCTATCTACATAAATCAATGACTAATTAAATGACTAGTTAACAAAAATAAATGACTAAATAAATTATGAGTTAACAACAACCAATGACTAAATAAATGACCAATTAACAACAATCAATGACTAAATAAATGACCACTTAGCAACAATCAATGACTAAATAAATGACCACTTAATGGCAATCAACGACTAAATAAACGACCACTTAACAATAATCAATGACTAAATAAATGACTAAATGTACTACCAAACAATGATAACTAATGACCAAATAGAAACAATTAATGATCAAATAAATGATTGAATAGCGACAATTAATGATTGAATAAATGACTAAATATATGACCAACACATGAAGCAATTCAAGCAATTTATGACCAAGTGATAAATGACCAATTTGGTTGGGTGATAAGTGATTGCTAATTTATGACCAATAGTTAATTTATTACGCATTTTTAGTCATAGTTTTAGCCACTTATCAACCATTTTGTACTAGTGATTTCTTCTTTGAAGAATCCCCACCATGCACTATTCATTTTCTCTTCTTGGCTTGCATGGAATTTTGCATGGGCTTGGGAGGCATTCATTAGTTGTTGATCTCTTATGCTGCTGGTGTTGACTATCTCTACTGCCCTGCTTCTTCTTCTTCAATCAATGGAATCCTCCATTTTGCACTCTAGTCTTGAATAATTTTTGCAACATCTTCTTCAGAGAAAACAAACCTAGTAGGAAATCATCATTTGCTAGGTTCCATTTTTTCCCGTATGTAGGTGTGATGCATTCCAATCTTGAAGTGCATGATTCCCTTGTATGTTTCAACAACATGAGGAGATATGCGTGGATAATTTTTCAAAATAAATATGATTTCATCACAGTATAAGAAGAAATTGATATTGTTTTCCACCTACCTGTCAGAGATGTCAGAGACCCACATATTTGTGTATCTTGCAGCTTGAAAGGGTCTTCGATTTCTATCAAAGAATTTACTTCCCTCGGGATCCTTCCAACCAGTGAGTGATACACAAATTAATAGCCAACCATAGTGAAAGGGGTTACCTTTTTCTTGTGCTTCCAGACAGTCCTCAAGAAAATCATTCAGAAGGAACTCTGACCAGTTCATCTGGATTCCCTCAACACATTTTTCTACCACTACAATGATTGTTGCTGAGACATAATCCTGGTGTCTCTTTCGGAATAACTTGCATGCTAGTAACTAGGCGGTGAATATTACTACATCATCCTTTATTTGTGAGACTTAGAATCCTCTACTTGCTTTTTGGGTTTCGTATTTTTTAACGATCTTCCTTCCTAGAGTATTTTCTTGAATTATGGTCATCAGAGGACTTATATCCTCCCCATCTAAGGGTAGCCTAGTGATATCTTCTATAAGCTTGGAAATGATAGGAATAGGCTTGTCCAACCACAGATATCCATCATGTACTTGTGGTAGTAGTAGTTTTGCACACATCTTTACCTGTGGTGATCTTCTTTCGAATAGATTTTGTATTGATGTTTTTTACAATTCATATGCACATTCTTTGAGCACCATAAAAATTGGTATTTTGGGGTCTTCTCTTTCCTTCTTATTCATATATACTTATCCACAACTAACCTAGCAAATTTCTCTCCATAGGTCACATCATGGTCTACAAATGTGAGGTTATGTAGTAGGACATGCAGGTTTCCTTCAACAAAAAACCCTTCATAGCTCTTTCGATACTGGAACTGCGTTTCATCTACTTCTGATAGAGTCACATGCAGGGAATCAAGTTTCTAAGATGAAATGTAATTATGTTCAAGCTTTTGAGTCTTCACAGAGTCTTCTTGTTTCTTCAGAAATGAGATATTAGATCTACATTCTCTTTTGGGTGCCATGATCTTCAATTGTTACTTCTTCAAACATTGTTAACTCAATAGAAGTGATAGGTTAGACTGAGCATTCTCTTGATTTATAGAGACCCTCATTAACGATTTCAACATTTTGTGGATTTGTCAGAATTTGGTCAATTTTAGAATTTGGAAGGTTCTGATTTGATTTGATCTTTGTCCAAATACACCTAACCAATTCTCATCATCAATGTTCTTTCTGTTTGAGTATTTATTGTCGTTCATTCCATTCCTCCACTATCCCATTAATGCTTCACCCTTTGTCGTAGTTAATAATTTTGCATGCATATTTTACTGTGACGGGTCCGACAGTGAGTCAGTTTTGTACTGGAGTGGATACAGGTTTCTCTCCCAAGTCGTTCATCCTTTCATTTCAAAATCTATTTGGATTAGAATCACTATTTACCTCTTTCTTCCTCTATACCATCTTGTAAAAATGATATTTTCTTTAGTTTTCAGAGGTACTGCATCCGTTGTATGATTGGAAATCCTTGTTAGCTATCTTTATCTAGCATATCACGATATTTGTTTTTTTAACAATCCTCAGCCTTGTGACCAATTTTGTTGCATTTGTAATAGGGAACATTTTTGCAGTATTTCCCAATATGTCCAGTCATTATGCATTTCCAACGTTGAACTGATTCGTGCAAGTTCATCCTCTTTGTTTGTGCAACATCCTCAATAGAACTTTTGCAATCATCCTCGAAAACTATACCATTTTTATCGTAAAAATATCCTTGCTTCTTGAGAATCTCATTTAGTACCCTTGTGCTTTTAGCAAAACTTTCTATCACCAAAACTCGGTCTTGCATTCTTTTAATTTCGTCTTCCTTTTCCTGTAATTTGATTCTTTGCTTTTCAATTCTTTTTTCATACTCATAATTATTTTGTTTGATAGAGATCACCTCTATTTGTTTTGCTTGAAGATGAACTTGAATATCACTTTGTTTATGTAGCTGATACTTTAATGACAAAAATTCCTTGGTCATTCCATGATTTTCTTTTGTGACATTTACAAACTTCTCCTTTATCAGAGTGATATCATTTTCAAGTCTCTAATTATCTGCAATTGATTTCTTCAGCTTTGTCTCTAAGGCATTATTACTCAATCTTTCATTTTGACAGGTCTCATTCACTTCTTGGAATTGAATGGTGAGAACCGCTTCCAATTCCTTAGATTATGCTTCATTCTTCTTCAGGATGTTTATATTTTTGGTAGCTATCCTTTTAACTTCTTCTATCATCTTTCTCTATGTTTGAATGATGTTCTGTGCTTCTATGATAGAAAGCTTGTCTAAACAAGCTTCTTCCTGTAGCCATGGTGCTTCACTAAGAGAACCTTCTTTTCCCATAACTGCACAAAGATATGTATTCCAGATGTTAATCTATTACTAAAGACAACCACTCTGATACCAATTGTTGGAATCAATTTAATACTAAGAGGGGGGGGGGTGAATCAATATTAACGCAGTTATCATCAGTTTTTACCTTCTTTAACAGATTAGTATTAACTTAATCTTGATGATTAATTATGCATCCAATAAAAAAACAATCATTCATCCATATATGAACCAATAAAAATAACACATAAAACATGAAGTTTGATGTGGAAACCCAATCGGGAGAAAACCACAGAATGCTTCTTTTATAGTGGAAAAATAATACATTCAAGGAAGCACCAACTTCCTGTATTTACTAGCACCAACTGGAAGGGGGTACAAACCCCCTAGTTTTATAGGCACCGACCTAAAGGAAGCTTCAACTCCCTGTGTTTCTCCAGTACCAACTAGAAGGAGGCTACAACTCCCTTTCTCCTTGCCCTGTTTTGCCTCCTAGATATTCAAGATGTAATTCTGACTTATAGAAATTCTAACCTATGCACACTTCTGATCTTTTGATATTAGTTCTATTGTGTGCTATATTCGTATGTGGACAAATTTCTGTCACTATGCTGCATACATCACTTGACTTCTCATTCCTCTCAATTCTACACTTTTGATGATGTCTTACTTCATGTACTTTGTGCTTGCTGATTCTGCAGGCTGCGCCAAGATATGCTCTGTCGAATTACTACTCTGCAGCTGCATTTTCCAACTGATATTGTGCTTTCAATTGATAGTTTGTTGCTCTGGTATAAAGAATCAGTAACAGATGGAAGTGTGCACTTACTTATGTGTCCTTTTTGTTTAAGTGCCATAGTCCTTTAGAAAATACGCGGCATGTTGTGCATCAAATGATTTCTCCTTTTAGTTTAACGCACTTGTCTCAGATCATCCTCATCATGATGCACTTCCTGGATCCTGCTTCTGCTCTATCGTTGCACATCATATGGACTTCTCAAATTATCACACTTCACTTCAGTCTTCATGCATCAGCTTGACATCTGCGCATCACCTGATATACTTCGGATTTGTCTACGCACTTCTATCTTACTTACAACATTTGTGACTATCTGCGTACTTTCTATAATCCAGTCATTCAAAACATAACACAGTTTCACATACTTCAATAGTTCTTCCTTTGAGTATTTACGCAATCGTCAAAAATCTACAACATCATTCTATGCACCATCAGCTGTATCATTCCTCTGTCTGTGCGCACTCAACTCCTCACTAGATCATTATTTTCTGTCCTCGAGTCCTTGATGCCCAGAATATAAGTCTGTAATGAACATTTGAAGCTCTACAATATCGCCATTGAGCTTACTTCAAATCTCCAACTTGCATCTCTATTTATACATGTCTTGCACGGGTTGTATGTCCACAAGTTGGTTGTGGCATATCTTCTTTCATACTTAAAAAATTGTGCTTTTGCCACATGTAATCATATGCGCTGCTGATGTGTCATCCTTTTTGGGTTTTACGCATTCATGGTTTGTCACGTCCCCTCCCATTGATCCAATGCAAGGAAGGGAACGGGACACCAAAATCTGGGATTTTGCAAAACTTAGCCCCATTCATCATTGACATTTCATATAAATAAAATCATGTGTGCAGATGCATAGCTAATTAAACATGCACAACGAGATTAAATTACCCACACACATTTCATAAGAATTCACCATATCAATAACAATCATCAATTAAAACATTTCAGAAGTAAATACACATAAGAGAATATTTATCTTGGTTATGAAGTTGTCCCAAGTAACTAGCTATGTAGCTACAATGTTCCAACCCAACCATAGGTCTCTGCCCAGCCTGTATTCTTTCAGCACTCAGAGACCACCCCCGAGCTGGGCATGATATATACAAGGAAAAGGGGACTCTCAAGCTCAGCACAACCCAAAGCAATGGATACCCATCTCAACCCCAACATTCTCTTACACACAACAAACTCAAATATTGGGCATGGATACACATTTTCAACAATGGAATTTACAAAATAGGGTCCATGGGTTTTCTCCAAATCGTGGCACACCCAAAAATGAATTGTGGGAAGAGAAAATGAACCCCAAGGAAGAAACGGATTTCTTCCACAAGTATGTGAGCATTTAGATGACCAAAAAATCCTCTATGAAACCCCCAAATTGCTTTATTCTCTTACCCACTGTTATCCAAAACAAAAATGCCCTTCCCAGCTAGAAAAATGAAGGAAAACACAACAAAACCATGGAGGTAAATGCCCAGGAAGCTCAGACTACGTGAGAGAGAAAAATTGATGGGTGAAGAATGGCTCGGGGAAAAATTTCATGGCTCTTTTCTTTCCCAAGAAGTCAAACACAAATTTCCATGAAGGGTGGCTTGCCCATACCCGAATTTGGATAGCCATACCTCTCCATTCCCCAAGGAATTAACTACCTCAACCAACTCTTGGGAGAAATGAATGATTGGGCACAAAATTCAACATGGCTAATTGAGGGTTCATGGGTTCTCTCATTGACACTTGGCTTGACTTGATTGGATCAAGGGTTTGAATATTTCCCTCCCAATTCCTTGTAAAAATCATGCGCTCATCTCTTGTTGCATTGCATAGTTAGTTGTGGGAATTTCTATTAAAATGCATATTTACAATTTCCATGGCTCAGTAGCACATGGGTATCATAATACAAAATACTTGCCTCTTCAAGGTCGAGCATTCACTAGCGGGTCCTTGGCCTTGATCTCCATGCTATGACTCATACATAACATGCATACAATATTTACATTATAGGCAAAATATCCTAAGGGTCAAAATGGGGGTATTACATGGTCCATGACTTGGTGGGAATTACACCTCAGCGGTGTAGTTCTTGAGCTCTTGATGTACCATTGCTTTAAGGTATGTGCACATCCTTTCTCTTCAACTTGGTGAGTCTTCGACCTCTGCCGTCCCATCCCTTGTGGGTATTGCACACTGTTGTATCAATGATTTGTGGAATTGCGCATAAACACACTTCTACTTGGTGGCACTTTGACCCTTCTATATCATCATTTGTGGGACTTGTGCTCATTTTACTAACTGAAAGCATCTTTTGATTGGAAAGACTTGTGCGCTTTCATGAATGTCTGAACATAGGTTGTTTCTTATAGATTGCACATTCCCAATCCTTTACCAAGCAATGCTTGGGCATTCCAGAATCTTCTTTCAACATGCTTTTACACTTGTATCTTTGCTTAACCAACTCCTTGGCATCTTGTGCACATGTACCTTTGTCCAACCAATTCTTTGATTGCTATCTTGACTGAGTATGTCTTGGTGGACTTGAATTCTTCGCTGGTACCACATGTAGTAGGATACATTGCTTATTTCTTGGTAATGAGGATGTCGATATGGTTTCACACTTGATGGTTTCTCTTCCTTTTTCACACCCATGTCATCGGTATTATTTTCAACTCATTTATATCCAAAATGGTGAACACTGGAAGAATTCTCAACAGCTATATCCAACAAATCAACTATATCCAGAAGGAAGAACACAAGAAGGATCGACCGACCCTTCTTGCAGTCTAGAAATATTACGAAAATAATACTGGGCATAAGAAGTGTCTCCTGCCTATTCATTTATGAGGGAATTTTAAAAATTTTCAACCTACGAATGTTAGGACGTCAATTCATGTATATCCAAAATGGTGAACATGGGAAGAATACTAAGCACAACAAGGGTCGGCCAACCTGTCATTTACGAGATAAATGTAAAAATATTTAATCTATGAGGGCTATGTCAACAATTCCCGACTTCCAAATTTCGTTGTAAATATTAGGGACCTGGACATCATCTAAGTTCTAACATATAAATTTTTTTGTCCCGGCTTCCATTTTTCGACGAGAAGTATCAACCACTCCTTCATTTAGTAGATAGTTGTGAACAACTATATCCAACAATTCACCTATATCCAGAATGGTGAAAGAACGAAGGATCGACCGACCCTTCTTGCATTCTAGAACTATTATGAATAGAATACTGGGCAGAAGAAGGGTCGGCCACCCCTTCATTTATGAGGGAATTATAAAAATATTCAACCTATGAAGGAAAAGACGTCAATTCATCTATATCTAAAATGGTGAACACCAGAAGAATACTGAGCACAAGAAGGGTCGGTCGACCCTTCATTTACGAGAGAAATGTAAAACTATTTGATCTTCAAAGGCTAGGCTGACAATTCCTGACTTTCGACTTCCGCAGTAAATATCAGGGACTAGACATCAACTAAGTTATAACATATACAAATTTCTTTTCCTGACTTCCGTTTTCCATTAAGAAGGATCAGATGCCCCTTCGATTAGTAGATAATTGTGAAAAAATTTATCTAGCAATTCAATGATAACCAGAATGGAGAACACAAGAAGGATTGACTGACCCTTATTGCAGTATCGAACTATAAAGAAAATAATATTGGGAAGAAGAAGGGTCCACCACCCCTTCATTTACGAGGAAATTGTAAAAATAGAACTTGGAGAAAGAGCGACCGCTCTTTTTCAGTTGATATTTTCACTCGAGAGAAAAATGTGTGAAGCAATGTTCATATGAAGTTTGTGTTCAGAGTGTCGATATCTACGTTCTCCACTCCTAAAAAATCATCCCTGGAGGAAGGAGCGGATGGTCTTTCTCCTCAGCATCTACTTCCACCACCCTAGAATATAACCACCTGATGAAAGAGTGACCTCTCTTGCTCTGACAACAGGAAGAATACTTAGCATAACAAGGGTCGGCCAACCCTACATTTACGAGATAAATGTAAAAATATTTAATCTACGAAAATATGTCAAAAATTCCCGGCTTCCGACTTCCGTTGTAAATAGTAGGGACCCAGACATCATCTAAGTTTTAACATATAAAAATGTTTGTCTTTACTTCAATTTTCCGACGAGAAGGATCGGTCGCCACTTCATTTAGAAGACAATTGTGAACAACTATATTTGGCAATTCACCTATATCCAGAATGGCGAAATAAAGAAGGATCGACCGAACCTTCTTGCATTCTAGAACTATTATGAATAGAATACTGGGCAGAAGAAGGGTCGGCCGCCCCTTCATTTATGAGGGAATTATAAAAATATTCAACCTACGAAGGATAAGACGTCAATTCATCTATATCTAAAATGGTGAACACTGGAAGAATATTGAGCACAAGAAGGGTCGGTCGACCTTTCATTTACAAGAGAAATGTAAAACTATTTGATCTTCGAAGGCTAGGCCAACAATTCCTGACTTCTGACTTCTGCAGTAAATAGTAGGAATCGGACATAAGCTAAGTTATAACATATACAAATTGCTTGTCCCGACTTACGTTCTCTGCCAAGAAGTATTGGGCGCCCCTTCATTTAGTAGAGAATTGTGAAAACCTTTATCTAGCAATTCAACGATAACGAGAATGGAGAACACAAGAAGGATCGACCGACCCTTATTGCAATCTCGAAATATAACAAAAATAATATTGAGAAGAAGAAGGGTCGACTGCCCCTTCATTTATGAGGGAATTGTAAAAATAGAACTTGGATAAAGAGCGGCCGCTCTTTCTCAGTGGATATTTTAACTTGCCAACAAATTGTGCGAAGCAATTTTCATACGAAGTTTGTGTTCAGAGTGGTGATATCTACATTCGCCACTCCTAAAAAATCATCCCTGGATGAAGGAGTAGACTCTCTTTCTCCTCAACATCTACTTCCAACACCCCAAAATAGAACAACATGACCAAAGAGAGGCCTCTCTTTCTCTGACAAAATTTCTACTTTCCAGCAAACTCTTTGTAGCAAAACTTCTATAAATTTTGTTGTTAAAATGTCGATACCTAGTTTCCTAGGGCGACATGTAGAATGCTCATATTTTGCCACATGGCGTATTTGATTTTTAAAATTAGTCTAAAGATTGTATAAACGAATATTAAGGATATTAATGGTACCATTTCAATATAAACATATGGATTTAAGTTATATAAACTTTTGGAAAAACCAAGAAATACATGAACTTCAATAATACTCTTTTTATAATAATCCTATTGATAATGTTTTATTAAAAATTATTGTTTTCAAACTTGAAAATTAAGGCATATTTAGATATCCATGTATAGTATGCAAAGTAAAGTAAGTTAATTTACAAAAATTACTTAGAAAATCAACACAATTCCATTTGCAAACCTATACAAAAAAGCTAAAATGCACTTCCAAGAAAAATATGGTTCCTCACTCAATCTGAAAAATGAAATAATGTAATTCTTGTTGCTGGTATCTTTAAATTAATTTATCTTCATTAATGTATCTCCTGGAGTTTTTTTACATTCAAAGAATTTCTCCCAATAAGTAATCACAATGTTGAATTGATGGCCTGTACTTTTTGTTTTCCATTATTTAAACTATCATCCAAAAGAAATTCAAAACTTTATCTAAATTGAAATAGAATCCATAGATCCAATCATAATTGATAAATAAGAGAGGTTAAGAAGTTAGAGAAGAATGCAGAATTAAAAAAATTAATTAAAATTAATATTCAAAAAACTGCATATATTTGATTCAAAAAGTAGGGATCTGAACATCAACAAATAGTTTAAATTTTTCAAAATGTAAAGTTTAAATTCTTCCAAAATACCCAATTTAAATTTTTCAAAACGTAAAGTTTAAATTCTTTCAAATATAGACTTAAATTCTTGAAAACAAAAAGTTTAAATCCTTTTCAAATACAGAGTTAAATTATTCAAAACGTCCCCATAGCGGGTGCAGCAAGAGGCAACTGGCCCAGTCACGAGCCCGACAGACACGTGCCCAGCCAGTAGTTTCAACCCCGCGGCTGGATGCATGATGTGCCATGCGCCCGACTCCAACTCCGGACACCTGCCTGCCAGAATGCCTGCCCACATGCCAGCCCATGTACCTCCCCACGTGTCCACCCAGCTGCCTACCTTCTCCACCTCTGAGTTTGATCACGTACTAACCTCCACCTTCCACGCACCCCATGCAAATCTTTAATTGCCCCCATTGTTTTCTAGTCTGGAGTTTGGCCTCCCATCTACGACATGAATTCTCCAGCATGCGTAATGTCCAGTCTGCTACTTCTAACCTACTCTGGGTTCTAGCTCTAATGACTCCCACGATTCTGAATGAATGGAGCAGTCCTTCCGCTCTCATGACCATTACAGGCTATTAAGTTATTATGCACTTCATTCATATTTTTATTAGACCAATTGATGCTCTTCTGAGAGCTCTGTTGCACAAAGGCTCCACTGCAAGCTCTTCGCTCTTTGAAACTCGGCTGTGAGAAGTTCTATTCTCTGCTCTCGTGGAGTTCATAACTATTCTATCCCTCGGTTCTAGTTGTTGCTCTGGTTCTCTCAGCTCTAGTTCTCTCGGCCCAGACCGTTTCATGTATTCGTATTCTAGTTTTCTTGCTAAGGGTCGAGGGGACTCTGGTGCTCTGGTTTTCTTGTTCTCTGGTTGTTGGTTCTTGTGCTATTGGTTCTCAAGCTCTTTGGATACCGATTGTTGGTTCTCTAGTTCTCTCGGCACTCGCTGGATTGTTAATTTTTGGGCATTAATTCAATATACTCTAGGATCTTTACTGAGAGAATAACATGTACAACATATCAATCATGTCAATCACAACAAGAGGAAAACATAAGAGACAATAGACACACAGAGTTTCCGTGGGGAAAACCCTAAGGTGAAAAACCCCGCAACTTCCTCAGAGATAGATAGAGAAATAATACAACCAAGGTACAACCAAAGTACAAGAGATAGTCTTCTACTAGAAGCTCCTCCTCCTCCTCAACTAGTGTGCCACTTTCCGAGTGATGTACAAGTGAATAATGAGATGTCCAAATAGAGATCTCTCGATCTCTATTTATACTTGTCTTGTCTTGCCCAATAAACTAATGGGGCCAACTTGTCTAGCTTAGCCTAATAACCCATGGTTAACTTAATTAGGTTCGACCCCACACATGGTGGTCTAATAACCCATCAACAAGTTATGACACTTGCGACACTTGTCAATACAAATGACGACACTTTCATATAGAGGAATAACACATCTCTATAGGAGTACAATATACATAGGTGAAATACATTCCAAAGTTACATATACATCAACACTACCTCTTAACTAGGAAGGTATTTCTTGACACAGATCTGCTAGCACAAGTCTTATTCTCTGGATCATCATCAACGAATCATCATCCTTGAATCATCGTCATCATCATGGCTATTGCTATCTCAATCAATCTCTGAATCTACTCGTCATATGAAGTTCTATAGAGCCAATCCTTTTTCATACTGGATGTAGGCCCACCACCTGCAGGTCTTCATCATCACTGGCCATACTATGGAATCCTCAGGACTTATTACGTGCGTCACAAAACCTCGCAAGAGCATCCAGGCCTTTACGAGCACATGGCTCTACCTGTCGGATCTCCTAGGGATGTATTATATGTGACTGTCAAAACCTTAAAAGAGTGTCTTGACAAGCAAGATATCTAAAGAGCATCTGAGTCCTTTTTCATCCTGTCCAGATATCCAAGACTTATTACATGTGACCCCTACCACAAAACCTTTAAAGAGTGTCTTGATGAGCAAGAACTCTAAATAGCATCTGAGGCCTTTTTCATCCTGTCCAGATCTCTAGGGCGTATTACATGTGGTCATGGAAAAACCTCGAAAGAGCATCCCAGGACTGATTACGAGCACATAGCTCAACCTATCGGATCTCCTAGGGCTAGATTATATGCCATAGGAAAAAACCTCGAAAGAGCATCTGCCATATATCCCAGGACCATATTACATGCCATAGGAAAGACCTCAAAAGATTATATCCAAATCTCCCAGGGCCGGATTATATGTCCTCCCAAAGCAAAACCTCGAAAGAGTGTTTTCCAGATATCCCAAGGCCACATTACATGCCATAGGCAAAACCTTGAAAGACTATCTGCAAACCTCCTAGGGCTAGATTATATGCTTATCTGCACAACCTGTCCACGGCCATAGAGTATCAAACTGATACTCACCATACATCATCCTGATGTTCATCATCACATGATCAACCTGATCATCATCACTGCATCGTCCTGATGCATGTCATCTTTAGAAACATCTTGAAGCTCATCATCCATGATCATCCTGATCATATAATGCATCCACCTGATGCATACCAAGTATCTACCTGATACATATCATCATACATGATCCACCTAATTATATAATGTATCCACCTGATACATACACAGATACATGATCCACATGATCATACAATGTATCCACCTGACATATATCAACATACATGATCTACCTGATCATACAACGTATCCACTTGATACATATATAGATACATGGTCCAAGCATCCAACATGATGCATATACATATACATGATCCAACTGATCATAACCAGCATCCAACATGATGCATATACATATACATGATCCAACTGATCATAACAAGCATCCAACTCGATGCATATACAAATATATCAAGCATCCAACATGATGTATATATAGAGCAGTAACTGGAGCATCATCCTGATGCTCATGATCCAGCGCTTACATCCACAGCCATGGAAAGGATTCTCCTCTAACATGCTTGGAATGGCTCCAGCAAATGTGTCCATCACTTCTTTCTCGAAGTGTCGTCAATATGAAGAACACCAAGCCTCCCTCTGAAGTACTCAAACTTCACTCTGGCTAGTGGTTTCATCAACACATCCGCAACCTGCTCATCCGTTGCAACATATAGGAGCTTCACTGCTCCTCTATGCACCATATCCCTGATATAGTGATATTTGATCTCGATGTGCTTCGACCTATCATGGAACACCGGGTTCTTAGACAACTTCACATAACTCTGGTTGTCACAAAAGATACCAGTAGCCTCCAACGGGAGATCAAATAACTCAGACAGTAGCTTCCGGAGCCATACTGCCTCGCAACTAGCCGAACAAGCTCCAACATACTCTGCTTCGACTGTACTCAGTGCTACGTAGGACTGCTTCCTGCTAAACCAAGAGATCATACCCGATCCCATACTGAAGCAACACCCAGATTTGCTCTCCCTATTTGCAGCACTGCCTGCTCATTCCGAATCAACATAACCCTACAGGTTAAACTTTTGATTCGCATCATACTTGAGCCCATAGTCAATTGTACCCTTCAGGTACCTCAGAATATGCTTTAAAGCAACCAGGTGAACATCTTTGGGATCTGTCAGGAACTGGCTCAATGTGTTCACCGCAAAGCAGATATCTGGTCTCATGTTCATCAGGTACATCAAGGACCCAATCATCTGACGATACATAGTGACATCAACTGGATCAGATGAAGCATCACACAGAAGCTTCAGGTTTGATGCCATAGGTGTGGCCATGGCCTTGCAGTCCATCATCCCGAACCTCTTCAGGATCTCTACTGCATACTTCCCTTGTCCAAGGAAGATTCCCTCTACACTCTGCCACACCTCCATGCTTAGAAAATAGTGCATCATCCCCAAGTCCTTCATCTCGAACTCGACTGCAAGCTTCCTCTTGGTATCGACAATTAATCTATCATCACCTGTAACAAACAGGTCATCCATATACAATAGTAGTATCACAGGATTTCCCTCCTCAACCTTGTAGTAAAGGTTGGAATCCGCTTTACTCTTGGTAAAGCCCAAACTGGATAGAAAGTTGTCTATCCTCCCATACCAAGTCCTAGGAGATTTCTTCAAGCCATACAAAGATTTCTTCAACCTGCAAACATATGACTCTCTATCATGTGTCTCAAAACCGAGTGGCTGCTCCACATACACTTCCTCTTCGACTACACCATTCAAGAAAGCTGTCTTGACATCCATCTGGTGTATCTTCCATTTCATCCCTGTAGCCAGAGAAAGTACTGTTCTAATGGAAGTGTACCTGGCTACAAGAGAAAAATTTTCTTCATAATCAATCCCTTCTTTCTGGGAGAAGCCACAAGCTACAAATCTCGCTTTGTATTTCTCTATGCTACCATCTACAACATGTTTGATCTTGTAGATCCACTTGGAAATCATGACAGTCTTCCCTTCAGGTCTTGGGACTGCATCCCAAATATCATTCTTCATGATCAACTGGTACTCCTCGATCATGGCATACTTCCCGAATCCTGAGAACTTCAATATCTTCAATAGATAGCTTTGTTGCTGGAACAAATGTTGTAGTCCTTCTTTTGTAGGTGATGGTATATGATTTTTCCTACAAGACAACTTAAATTGCATGATTAGAAACATCTCATAGTTTCATAACAAAATATTACACATAAGAATATATGTCATACAGTCATGCATTTATTTTAGCCAATGCTTCAATACAACATTTATCCATATCCCGTAACTTTCTAGATGCCTTCCAATCTCTACCAGAACATTGTTAAGAGTGTGCACAACTCCCAACATGTCAGCAATGAGGTTTCATTCTAGATAAGTAGCAATGGAATGTTGTATAGTACCATAGGCCACTTACCCATTACTTGCATATTAGTAGTATCTTGTTCATCAATGCAATTATTCTAATATGCATAATACACAACCTAAGTCTATGAACATAAGCATATACATCACTGAATAACATTGTTTTAAACAACCAGAATATATAAGAAATGACAATTCAAATACTTATCTTTGTTTATTTGTTGGGTGGACTCCCTCTGAATCTTTGCTTCCTTGCAGGAGCTGCTGGAGTCTTATTCTGAAGTAACTTCTTCTACACCTTTCTGTTGTGAATTGTAAGGAGTGGTGAACTCCCTCTTAATTCCTGAATCATTGCATAGCACTTGAAGTCTGCTGAAGTGAATTCTCCACCATTGTCGGATCTGAAGGTCTTGAACTTCCTTTCAGTGTGGTTTTCTATCAAGGCCTTGAATTCCTTGAACTTGTTGAATATTTCATCTTTGTTCTTCAAGAAATAAATCCCAAGTCTTCCTAGAGAAATCATCAATGAAAGAGCCATAGTATACATACCCACTCCGAGAAGTTGATGATATCGGACTGCATACATCGGAGTGGATAATTCCTTTTTCCTTACTTGCTTGTGATTTCCTTCTTTGTGTTCTTTCCTTTTGCAAACCCTTTGCAAACATATTCATACATTGACTGGATTTCAGGAAGATCCTCTACAGCTTTACTTGCAATTGGTAGTGCTCTATAGTGCACATGTGCAAGCCTTCTATGCCAAAGTTCACTTAGCTCCATGGATTCATGTACCATGGCATGTTCAGGTTGTCCCTTTAATTCATACAAACCTCCCTCTTGCTCTCCAATCACTACTGCATCGTCAATAGTTTTACCTTTTGGCCACATTAGAACTTGGCCATCTACAAATGCAACCCTCATTCCTTTTGCATCCAATGCAGATATGGAGAGTAAGTTCTTCTTGAGCCCCGGTACATATAGAACCTCTTTCAGCTTCAAAGACTTCCTAGAGTCTAGGTTGTAGGAGGCTTCACCACTTCCTTTGATAGGATATTGATAGTCATCCCCAAGTTTCACCTTATGGGGTGACTCATGTTCAGATAGATTTACAAAAGATTCTTTAAACCCAGTCATGTGTTTGGAAGCCCCACTGTCAATAAGCCAATCATTACAACCATGAGAGATAGTACCTGTGAGAGCATAGATTAGAGCATATTCTTCTTCGCTTGATGAGTCATCATCATCACTTTCTGTTCTAGCC
This sequence comes from Larix kaempferi, assembly GCA_027924585.1. Taxonomy (NCBI): domain Eukaryota; kingdom Viridiplantae; phylum Streptophyta; class Pinopsida; order Pinales; family Pinaceae; genus Larix; species Larix kaempferi. The sequence goes on from BSBM01000089.1 coordinate 33,980,637, forward strand.
TTCTTCTTGGGAGGTTCATCATCCTCAGCAGCATGAGCATGATATCTCTTCTTGTTGCCTTTCTTCTTCTTGTTGAAGTTGTTGTCCTTTTTGTTCTTGGGACAATCTAAAGCAAAGTGTCATTTCTCATTACATGTGAAGAATCTCATATCTTCCCTATTCTTTATATGGGTGTGAGAGGATTTCTTGTAATGAGAGTGCTCCTTCTTAGGCTTGCTTCTTTTGGTGTGAGCTGTGAGAGCTTGATCTTCATTTCCCATTTTTTCTTCTCAGGCTACAAGCCTAGCCTCTTCTTGTGAACATTCATCCCACAATCTACTGAAGGAGATTAACTTCCTTCTTGCACATATTCCTTGGATAAAGGAATCCCATGACCTAGGTAGGCCATTCAGAGTGGTCATCACAATTTATCCATTCTCCACCACTTCATCTACAGCTTCATGTTGTTCCTTGATCTGAGAGACTTTGGAGAAATAAGATTGAATGGTCTCTCCATTCAATAGCTTGACCCCTTTCAATTGATTCCGCAGAGTCATCTTCCGATTTATGTTCTTCCCTTCAAATAGCTTGGTCAAAGAGTCAAACATCTCCTTGGGTGTCTTCAGAGATGACATATGTTGTATGAGATGGTATTTGACAGAATCAACAATGATTCTCTTTGCCTTGACCAAGTTCTTCTTATGCAATGCCTTAGCCTCTTCATCCTCTGGGATAGGGACCTCAGAGTTGATGTAGGTGTCTAATTCATTTTCTTCCAGGATTAACCCAATCCTATACTTCCAGGCTCGGAAGTTATCAACTCATTCAAGCTTATCCTCAAGCTTGGTGTGGTGAGACATCTTAAAGAGTACTTCAAACGGAAATAGAAAAGATTTAGGTCTTACCACTTGATTTGCTGAAAACTGGATCTGGTCTCGGATTAGGGTTTGTTAGAGAAACCCTAAAAATTAAAAATGTGAATTTCAAAATTCCAAAAGGATGGAAAGATGCGCCTTAATGAGATGATCATCCTGATATGTTCAGAATTTGAGATCTGCAAAGTTTCACCCTTCGAAAATGCCTTTTAGTCTTCCCGGATTCACTAGGGAGGACCCTGGATTAGGGTTTGAGTTTCTCGGAGCTTCACCCAACCAAAATTCTTGATCCAAATCTATAAACTTCTATTTTTCCAAGGAACTTCCAGCTATGTCTTTAGATTTCAGAAATTCCTATTTTTGTGGAAACCCTACTTTTTAGGGCCAAAACTGAAAGTGCTCAGAATTGAATTCTGATTGGACAGATAGATTCTCTTTGATGAGTAGAGTCAATCTACCTTACTGCTTTTCCAAAATATATGGAGAGAAACCCAATAAATAAGAAACCCTAGTTTCCACCACTACACAATGTCTTCTTCTTAGGGAAGCTCTGATACCATGTTAATTTTTGAGCATTAATTCAATATACTCTAGGATCTTTACTGATAGAATAACATGTACATCATATCAATCATACCAAGCATGTCAATCATGTCGATCACAACAAGAGGCAAACATAAGAGACAATAGACACACAGAGTTTCCATGGGGAAAACCCTAAGGTGAAAAACCCCACAACTTCCTTAGTGATAGATAGAGCAATAATACAACCAAGGTACAACCAAAGTACAAGAGATAGTCTTCTACTAGTAGCTCCTCCTCAGCGATAGATAGAGCAATAATACAACCAAGGTACAACCAAAGTACAAGAGATAGTCTTCTACTAGCAGCTCCTCCTCCTCCTCAACTACTGCGCCAATTTTTGAGTGATGTACAAGTGAATAATAAGATGTCCAAATAGAGATATCCCGATCTCTATTTATACTTGTCCTGTCCTGCCCAATAAACTAATGGGGCTGAATTGTCTAGCTTAGCCTAATAACCCATGGTTAACTTAATCAGGGACGACCCCACACATGGTGGTCTAATAACCCATCAGCAAGTTACAACACTTGAGACACTTGTCAATACAAATGACGACACTTCCATATAGAGGAATAACACATCTCTATAGGAGTACAATATACATAGATGAATTACATTTTGAAGTTACATATACATCAACATGGATCGGGCTCCTTGTTATGCAGGCTTCATAGTTTAGTTGTTTGCTTGGGGTGCAGTACTCTCGGTCTTCGAATCCTCGGCACACACTTATTCATTGGTTCTTAGATCCTTCAACCATCTTCGCCGCCATGCCACCTAAGAAAAGGATTTGCACCCGTTAGGATACTCAGCAGGCAAGCGCTCTGCAACACAGTGGCTCTTCCTCCACTGCGCCTATTCGCCTCATGCGCAGGGTGGTAGAGAAGGCTTGCAAGTTTCACTTTGAAATTCCAATTCAGGCTCAATCGGAGATCAATGATGCTGAAGATGACGCGAGGGTCTCTCGTTGTTTCCTAACAGATGAAGAAATTCATGAGGAATTCGAAGCCCTTATCCCCGACCCTGGTAATACTAAGGTTCGGGCCACTTTGTACCAAAAAACTCTTGACTTGCACTGTTCTCATAAGTTGGTTATGGGAAAAGATCTCACCGATAGAAATGAGGCTCAGGATGAAATCCTCATGCAGCAAGACGAAATGCATGATATGCTGAAGCAACTACTGTATAACCAGCAGCAGGTTTCCCGCTGGTTTGGGATCACCTTGGCCAAGGACCTGACCACCCAACCCGAGAGGAAGGAATACAATAGTAATTAAGCTATGCATTCTTTTTTGCTTTGTTTTAGATCTTTTGGTTTTGGCCGTTATGCTTTATGCTTATCAATAGTTCTTTTATTTCTTCTTCTTTCAACAACACTTGTTTCCTTGGTAGGATGATTGTTTTAAGAAACATTTCAAAACTTATTTTGGGGTTTGTTTTCTCTTTCATGAGAGGATCCGGTGATACCAAGACTCTGTATATTTTGATGAAGATAATATAAGGATCTATATCTAACTTACAAAATAAAAAAAATTCTTCCAAATGGAAAGTTTAAATCCTTTCCAAATACAGAGAACCAAAAGTACAACCCTTCAAAATACCTGTCGATACAAACTGAACAGAAGGTCCTTGGAAAATAGGCCAAAATCCCTCCCTAAACTAACGAAAAAGGAAAATCTAAAAACAGAAAAGTAAATTGTGGTGGGTAGGCCGTGTGGTTCCCTCTTTAGTCAATCTGATCCATTGATTTGACCCCTAATGATCTTTCCCATGGAGTTTTGACATCTGAAGGGCACTGTCCAGAGTCTATCGAAGTCACTGGGCTCCTCTAGGGGTCAGCTTGAGCTCGAATGGCTTCGTCACGTTGAAGAAGGAGCGCTCGCATCTGTTCGATCATTTTGTTTTTGTTATCTTTGAGATTGCACTGAATAGTATCCTCGATTGTCTTCTTCAAGGACTCCAAGTCCTCTTTGTTGAATTTCAAGTCTAGCTTCTGTCGAAGCTCTGCTATATCCTTTTCTAACTTCTCGAATCTGTGGCTGTTTTCATCGGTGACGCTCGTCCTTCCGTGAGTGCTACCTTCCGCGATTATAAAACAAGGAGATAGGCCTAAAGAAATGTTGTAACAAAGCTTCCCATACAGGAGCTCCCAGCCACTAAGCAGAGCACCGGGCGAAATCCAGAGACTGCCCTTTTCTTGGACTTTAACAACCAGACGTTGAGAAGGGCCAATGTAGGGAGAAACAATAAAAGACAGAGCTAAGTTAGACAACATTTTGGTAAAACACGAGGGAATAGGGGCATATCCGATTTAAAACCAGAACACAGATCGGAAGAAATCTCCACAACCATTGGAATTAGAGATCAAAGTACTTCAAAGAGTGTTATATGACATTAAGAGTCAAAGACATTACCCGAGAACTGAGAGAATTTACCCTAACTGACCTTTGATTTAACTAATGGGACAGATTGACGACTAGGGTTCATAATTGGGCTCATAAACTTTTCAAGTCCACCGTTGATCTTGGATGGGGCAATCCAATGGTACAGGACAATTACGCGGGGTTAAGTTGTGCAGCATTTAAAGCTCAGTATGTGATGCAAATTCTTTAAGAAATCTAGCTAAGTGCATGTTGAATTCCACCTCCAATGTGGATTGACGAACATCCAATGGTTTTGAATCATTTCGCTGTTCAGACATGCTCGAGGGTTAATTAAAAGGATTGAACGCGAAATATTTGTAAATCTTAGTTGACCGCGGGTTTGACATCCACTCTGTTGAAGAGAGGTTTGGGAATGGTAAATTTGGAGAACAATTTGGCCAAATTGCCAACTTTGGAGAATTGTCAAAATTGGTTAACTCGACAAAATAGTAATTCCTTACTAATTAAAACAAGATTTAAAGACTATGAATATCAATGATGAATTGATGCCATTATAAGGATACAATATTTTTTATGAAGAAGCATGATTTTCCTAAAAAACAAAATGTTTTAAATAATAAAGTTCTTTGAAAAGATATATAACCATACAATCCAAATGTATGAAGAGGACCATAGGTATATCTAAAGTTTTGGTAATTACATATCAGAAGCAAGAAAGAGGCCAATGAGATAGATGAAGCATTACAAAAGTTCGAGCTGCCACTAAAGATCTAAAAAACTGAAGTTAAAACTATGATAAGACAAGTATACTGTCCATTAACTAGTACATGGATAAATAGAAATTGATGCATGAATAAGCATCAAATTGTGGCTAGTTGATAAGATGTATGTTTCATCAAATCAAATTAACTATCGATAGGCGTTTTTATTTTAGAATTTGGGGTGGACTATGGCCTATGCTTTTCTAGGATTGTACGAGGATGAGATAAGTGTACTTTCTAGATTGATTCTCAAAATTCTAAATAAACAATTATGAAAAAAAAGAATTTAAAAGTAACTAGTAATTGATTAATGGATAACTCTTAGCCGATGTATGTTTAATTAGTAGCCGATGAATGGATAACCAACAATTCATGGCAGAGAACTAGAAGAATGTGAGAGATAAAATAAAAGAATATAATAGATAATTGATGGTCCATACATGAATGTATGGATAATGCATAACTGATGAATGGATAGAAGGCAATTCATGGCAGATGATACCTATCTTAGTTTTCCATCTCCAAGTGACCCAAAAGTGCTAGTAACAAATTTATTCCATATTTGATCAACATAATCTTTGGATAAAAGGGAAGTACTACTTGCAATTTTCCAATCTCATCAAGAGTTATGGATCTTTGCATTTGAGTATATTGTATTTTGGAATTTCACAAAGAATCAAAACAATTGCTACATTTTCATGCCGATGCATAAATTCTTTGATGTTTTTAGTTTTATATTTTAGAGGAAAGAAGAAATGAAAAAACCGTTCCTTGCAGTTATTCAACACTCATGTGAGTCTAGTCAAGTGCTCCATATTTTTTAGAGATGCCAAAATATATACATTTGAATTAATAGGGCTCCATCAAACTTTGCAACCTATGGTAGCCCACTCTGTCTAGTCAGGTGTCCTCAATATTATTTAGAGTTTATGAGCCTTGTATTTTAGGTAATGGGTTTCTTTATCCATCCAAGTATTTAATATTATTTAGAGTTTATTTGACTTGAAACATTTGAAGTAGTAGGTATCCTTGTACAAGAAGACTAGAGTTTTGACAGGCGCACAAAGAATAGAGCTTCTCCAACTTTTCAATGGCATATTGTCCTTCATAATAAAGGTCCACTTTAAAAAGGATTTTTGCTAGCACTAAGAATGTTTTAAAGCTAATATGTGCAATTTTTCCACGTCTGTGTAAAAATTTGAACTTATCGCCCGTAATCCATAAAGATTCACTATTAAGCATAGTACAAATTCTATCATTTTTTCCTTCTCTAACACCAAAATATTCTAGAACATATTCTAGGTAGAAAATATATTATTTCTCTTAATGTCATCTTTCATATCTTGAAAGAGCATTAATTGAGTATAACAATCTATCCTTCCATTCATCCCAAACATAAACCAATGTAATTGGAGAAAATATATTCTCAAGCAACATTATAGAGTAATCATCCACCATGAATAAACTCATCTCTTGATCAATCTAACATATTTTCAAATCTGAGTTAAGATGTGCCTCAAGAACTTTATGAATATCACGCAGAAATTCAAGATTGATATTTCTCATCTTCTTTGCAATGATCAATTTTTTGTTATTTTAGGAAGACCCTGTAACTCATCCAAAAGTATTGATGGTTCACAGTTTAGGGAATTGTATAGATGATTTGATTATTTTTCTTCTATGTGTTTTACTTTCTCTTTATTATGCTTATATACACTTGTACCAACTTGATGAGACAGGTCATCGATTTTTGATTCAAAATTTTGCTTTCTCTAATATCCAGACTACTCATGCTATTGTTATCATTCTTTGAATTAAGAGTTGACTCTTCTTATAGGTGTTATCATTCTTTGTTATCATTCTTTGAATTAAGAGTTCACTCTTCTTTTTACCGATACTGATTATCAATGCCTTCACTTGATTCCTCTTGCGCTCCATTTATCAAAGGATTATCTTGCATGTCTTCTTGTATCTTCTTACCCGGTGAAGAATTCCCACCAACTTGCTCACTAATATTAGAATCCACTTTAGGGGCCTCTAAATCTAAACTAGAACTCTTTTCTTCAGTGTTTGTCTCCTTGTGTGTATTTTGAAGCAAACCCAAGCCTTCAACGCTACACTTGATATCCATTGTTTCTTGTTGCCTTGTAGTGTCATCCTCTGCCGCATTTTCTCCTTTAGAAACTTTAAATTGTCGATGCCATTGCATTCTACTTTTACCTTGTATTCCGGATACTTTCACTGGCTTTTTGATTCCATATCCATTGGAAAAAATGAAGTTTCAAAACCCTAGCTAATCCCAATTACTTTCACATTTATTCCTTGAGCCTAGAATGCTCCAGAAATATCGGTTTTCATATTTCCACATAATTCTTCAAGACCTGCACCTTGCAATGCTGTAATAAGTGTCTCTCCTCGTCCCACAACATTTAACACATGTTGTCTTTGTTCATAGGCTATAGCACCAAACCTAGTTACATCAAGCATCATCATTATAGTTTCTACTGTTTGTAGAACTTGAACTCTCTCAACTTCTTCTTGGCCACTCAGTGATTCTTCAATTGCATATGTTTCCTAAATTGAGTATCCTTCTTTGGGCAAGCCCATGGGATTTCCTTATGTAACTTTGTGCCTTTCCTCTAGCACTAACATGTTTTAACCAAGGCATTGGTTATTAGGCTCTCAGGGCCTTTTGTAGGAAGAACAAAGAGGTACCATTGAAGAAAAGGTACCCCAACCACTCTACTTCTTTCCAAACTTGATGTGAAAAGGTACAATTTAAGAAAAGGTGCAGTGTGTTCTCCTCATTATTTTTGTAAAGTATACAAATCCTAGCCTTGTTTCTTTTTCGCACTTGTTCACAACTTAGAACATTATTATTTAAGTCTAATTACATGAATAAATTACTCTTAATAGGGGCCTTGAATTTCCAGAGTTCCCCATTTTCCAACTTCAATGGGTGTCCCCTGAAGAGCAGCATAACCTAATTTTGCAGAGTTTCGCTCTTGCCTTATTCATTAGCTAAAAAAACCAAGTCATCCTCATTCCTAGTTAACCTTATATGTTCCTTGTTAAGATCATTCAAGTCGGAACCCCAAATCCTGGCCTCGTCTCCTTCCATCGCAATATCCTCATCATTAAGCCAACCTTGCTTCCATATTGTAGTATCCATTGGTTTATCCAAAAAATTAAGGGTTAACTTGGCCTCGTCTCCTTCCATCCCAATATCCTCATCATTAAGCCAACCTTGATTCCATATTTTAGTATCCATTGGTTTATCCAATAAATTAAGGGTTAACTTTCCAATTGATTGCAAATAAAAAATCAATTTTTCAGTAAGAAGAATGTCCCTTTCACATACCATCACCCCACTTCTCCAACCCATATACTATTATATGAAATATTTATATCATATGTTCGAACTCATCATAGTTGCATGAGAAGGAGTTTGCTATCATACACTTTCATTTCACCATGGAAGTGTTTAAAGTCAATGTGTAGTGAAAATCTCTCTTTCTACTGTGTTTCTTACTTGTGCCTCATTATAATTCATGCATAGTATATTTTGAATCTAATGCATATGGGATTCGATGAATTTTAACATGGTATTCTTCTTTTTATTCACTTGAAGTATGACATTGGTCATATGTTGTTGTCAAGCTAACAATATTTCCTAAGGGTTTCGTTGGAAATAAATGTTTATACTTATTTCTTTTGATTTCAAGCTTTAGCAGCACTACGGTTGAAAACATGGGCTATTGTTCTGGGGTGTGTAGAGAGCTTGTTTTGAGTAAGGTATGCATAAATATGAGTCGATTTGGATTTGCTTTCAAATCCAAAATAGAAAAGGATAAAATAAAAATGTCTTCAACTTGTTTGTAATATCAATTCCATAATAGAATGTGCAAGAGGGTTAAAACAAGTTCATGATAATTGCATTGTAGTATGGGGTTTTTTGGCATGTGAGAAGAAATCAATAAAATATAAAATTATATCTTCCACTTTCTGCTACTTTCATTTAACATTATAAATGTTTTTTAAGCTCAAACGTTGCTTATAACTTAGAACTAAATGCCTAAGATGATTGGCCTACCTAGGAAATAAACAATAAGTATTTTGTATTGATTCTTACAGATATGCATGCTTCATTATTTGTAGAAGAATGCAATTTGAAGAATAATTCCATTCTTAGCTCCTGTTGTTCCAGAGTTTTGTAACTTAATGATATTTTAGGGTAGAGGGTAAATACTAAATATACATGATCATCATTTTCTACTGATTCTTACATATATGAATAATTCATTCTTTGTAGAGGAATACAATGTGTAGAATAAGTCTATTCTTTGCTCCTGTTGGTCTAGAATTATATAACTTAATGATGTTATAGGGTAGAGGGTAAGTACTAAATACATCGTTGATAATGGATAGTGACAACCATTGATTGAAACATGTTTGTTGATTTAGTTCATAAAACGAATTTAAGTGAGATGAAGATCCCAGATGTACAATCATTGTTTTAGGAAATTTTTCCTAAACATAGTGGAGTGATAGTTACTAATTGTCTCCATATAAATATTTTGAACCATGGGGACCTATATATATTCTTTATTTACATTCAAATAGGTGGTGGGATCTTGGATACCACTGGTGGAGACCATAAGGTGGACACCACTGATGGACACCTTTCCAACTGGCACAAACAAAAAATGTAGCTTTTCCAATTCCTTGTAGTATACTTGTTTTTTGTTTGTAATTTATGGGAGTGTTTCTTTCAACTTGAGAGGGATTTGTATAAATTTAGAATATGTTATGCTTTTAAATAATGCATAAAGAACTATTATCTTTGTAAATATTTAAACCTTCTTGAATACAATTTTCCAGAAATTTGCTTCCCTTTCCAAATCCATCTTAGCTTGCTCTTAAAAATATTTTCCTCAATTGTGTTCTCTCTTATATGCTCGATATTATTGCCATCATTTTTATTGTTTCTCCAATGAGATGAATAATAAAGAGATCTTTGATAATCACTGAAATGCAATTGATAGTAGTCACTGTGAAAAGTTATAGTATTACAATTTATGCATTAGCTCATTCTATATACTTTTGTATGGCATTATTGGTAATTAGTCTATCTTACTTCTATATATATATATATATATATATATATATAGATATATGATCTCTTGAAATTATAGATATATGATCTCTTGATATATATATATATATGATCTCTTGAAATTATAGATAGTTTTCCTCTTAGTTATGTGGAAGTTATATGTGATACGCATTTGAATCAATTTTTTCGTGAATATTTATTTTTATGAATGCAATTTTGGTTATATATTGTTGTCTAAATATTTTGACAAAATAATCTTATACATAAATTTTGTTGACTCTCTTCCTTATCATTATTTTTCCTCCTGGAATTATTTATCCAAATTTCAGTTTCAATAATATGTGGGATATTAGATTATTGATAATGCTTTGATTTTAAATTTAGAAAGCATGCAATGTTTTCAAAAACAAATCGACCAAGTTTCTAAAGTATGGCAAAACAAAAAATCACAACCGTTGACTTCTAGATTCCACACTTATATGCCATATAGACACCCTTTGTGATGGAGCCTTAAATATTTTAAAGAGTTTGCAACATGTTTTATGTTATAGTTGGAATCGTAGTGTGTTAATGTTTGTAAGAGTTTGTGCTATATTTTTAGTGTGAATTTTGATTTAGTGTGAACTTTGATTCTATTTAAGGGTGCTAGCTCAATGGAAGAGCACCTGCCTTACAGGCATGAGATTGGTGGTTCTATTCCTTTGTGCCCTATCTACATAAATCAATGACTAGCTAAATGACCAGTTAACAAAAATAAATGACTAAATAAATGATGAGTTAACAACAATCAATGACTAAATAAATGACCAGTTAACAACAATCAATGACTAAATAAATGATCACTTAGCAACAATCAATGACTAAATAAATGACCACTTAATGGCAATCAACGACTAAATAAACGACCACTTAACAATAATCAATGACTAAATAAATGACTAAATGTACTACCAAACAATGATAACTAATGACTAAATAGAAACAATTAATGATCAAATAAATGATTGAATAACGACAATTAATGATTGAATAAATGACTAAATATATGACCAACACATGAAGCAATTCAAGCAATTTATGAGCAAGTGATAAATGACCAATTTGGTTGGGTGATAAGTGATTGCTAATTTATGACCAATAGTTAAGTGACCAAACTTAGTCATTTATTACCCATTTTTAGTCATATTTTTAGCCACTTATCAACAATTTTGTACCTGTGAATTCTTCTTTGAAGAATCCCCACCATGCACAATTGATTTTCTCTTCTTGGCTTGCATGGACTTTTGCATGGGCTTGGGGGGCGTTCATGAGTTGTTGATATCTTATGCTACTGGTGTTGACTATCTCTACTGCCCTGCTTCTTCTTCTTCAGTCAATGGAATCCTCCATTTTGCGCCCTAGTCTTGATTAATTTTTGCAACATCTTCTTTAGAGAAAACAAACCTAGTAGGAAACCATCATTTGCTAGGTTCCATTTTTTCCTGTATGTAGGTGTGATGCATTCCAATCTTGAAGTGCATGATTCCCTTGTATGTTTCAACAACATGAGGAGATATGCGTGGATAATTTTTCAAAATAAATATGATTTCATCACAATATCAGAAGAAATTGATATTGTTTTCCACCTACCTGTCAGAGATGTCAGAGACCCACATATTTGTGTATCTTGCAGCTTGAAAGGGTCTTCATGATGCGCTTCCTGGATCCTGCTTCTACTCGATCGTTGCACATCATATGGACTTCTCAAATTCTCACACTTCACTTCAGTCTTCATGCATCAGCTTGACATCTGCGCATCACCTGATATACTTCAGCTTTGTCTATGCGCTTCTATCTTACTTACAACATTTGTGACTATCTGCATACTTTCTATAATTCAGTCATTCAAAACATCACACGGTTGCACATACTTCAATAGTTCTTCCTTACAGTATTTGCGCAATCATCACAAATCTACAACATCATTCTATGCACCATCAGTTGTATCATTCCTCTATCTGTCCGCACTCAACTCCTCACTAGATCATTATTTTCTGTCCTCGAGTCCTTGATGCCCCGAATATAAGTCTTTAATGAACACTTGAAGCTCTACAATCTCGCCATTGAGCTTACTTCAAATCTCCAACTTGCATCTCTATTTATACATGTCTTGCACGGGTTGTATGTCCACAAGTTGGTTGTGGCATCTCTTCTTTCATACTTCAAAAATTGTTCGTTTGCCACATGTCATCATATGCACTGCTGATGTGTCATCCTATGTGGGTTTTATGCATTCATGGTCTATAATGTCCCCTCCCATTGATCCAATGCAAGGAAGGGAACGAGACACCAAAATCTGGGCTTTTGCAAAACTTAGCCCTATTCATCATTGACAATTCATATAAATAAAATCATGTGTGCAGATGCATATCCAATTAAACATGCACAACGAGATTAAACTACCCACACACATTTCATATGCATTCACCATATCAATAAAATGTTGATGTATATGTAACTTCGGAATGTATTTCATCTATGTATTTCATATATATTTATTGTACCCTTATTAGAGATGTGTGATTCCTCTATAAGGAAGTGTCGTCATGTGGATTGACAAGTGTCGCAAGTGTGTGTACTTGCCGATGGGTTATTAGACCACCATGTGTGGGGTCGGCCCTGAAATATATATTATATTATGGATGTATCTAGATAGACAAGTCGGCCCCATAGGTCACTGGGCAAACATGTTAGTATAAATAGAGATAAGGAGATCTCTATTTAGATCATTCGGAAAGTCACACTTCTCTCACTCAGAAATTGGTGCACTAGTGAGGAGGAGAATCATTTGCTACTAGGAGACTATCTCAAGTGTATTTTGGTTGTACTTTGGTTGAGCCATTGCTCTCTCTATCTCTGAGGAAGTTGTGGGATTTTTCACCTTAGGGTTTTCCCCACGAAAACTCTGTGTCTCTTGTCTCTCATACTTTTGATTCTTGTGATGCTTGTCATGCTTATTGTGATTGTTATGCATTGATATACTGTATATGTTATTCTCTCAGTGAAGATCCTAGAGTATTGTGAATTAATGCTCAAAATTTAACATAAAAATCATCAATTATAACATTTCAGAAGTAAATACACATAAGAGAATACTTATCTTGGTTATGAAGCCATCCCAAGCAACTAGCTATGCAACTACAATGTTCCAACCCAACCATAGGTCTCTTCCTAGCCTGTATTCTTTCAGCACTCAGAGACCACCCCCGAGCTGGGCATGACATCTACAAGGAAAAGGGGACTCTCAAGCTCAGCACAGCCCAAAGCAATTGATACCCATCTCAACCCCAACATTCTCTTACACACAACAAACTCAAATATTGGGCATGGATACACATTTTCAACAATGGAATTTAAAAAATAGGGTCCATGGGTTTTCCCCAAATCGTGGCACACCCAAAAACGAATTGTGAGAAGAGGAAATGAACCCCAGGGAAGAAACGGATTTCTCCCACAAGTATGTGAGCATTTATATGACCAAAACAACCTCTATGAAAACCCCCAAATAAATTTATTCTCTTACCCACTGTTATCCAAAATAAAAATGCCCTTCCCAGCTAGAAAAATGAAGGAAAACACAACAAAACCATGGAGGTAAATGCCCAGGAAGCTCAAACTGCATGAGAGAGAAAAACTGATGGGTAAAGAATGGCTCGGGGAACAATTTTGTGGCTCTTTTCTTTCCCAAGAAGTCAAACATGAATTTCCATGAAGGGTGGCTTGCCCATACCGGAATTTGGATAGTCATACCTCTCCATTCCCCAAGGCATTAACTACCTCAACCAACTCTTGGTAGAAATGAATGATTGGGCACAAAATTCAACATGGCTAGTTGAGGGTTCATGGGGTCTCTCATTGACACTTGGCTTGACTTGATTGGATCAAGGGTTTGAATATTTCCCTCCTAATTCCTTGTAAAAATCATGCCCTCATCTCTTGTTGCATTGCATAGCTAGTTGTGGGAATTTCTATTAAAATGCATATTTACAATTTCCATGGCTCAGTAGCACATGGGTATCATAATGCAAAATACTTGCCTCTTCAAGGTCGAGCATTCACTAGCGGGTCCTTGGCCTTGATCTCCACGCTAGGAATCATACATAACATTCATACAATATTTGCATTATAGCCAAAATATCCTAACGGTCAAAATGGGGGTATTACATGGTCCTTGACTTGGTGGGAATTACACCTCAGCGGTGTACTTATTGAGCTCTTGATGTACCATTTCTTTAAGGTATGTGCACATCCTTTTTCTTCAACTTGGTGAGTTTTCGACCTTTGCCGTCCCATCCCTTGTGGGTATTGCACATTGTTGTATCAATGATTTGTGGAATTGTGCATAAACACACTTCTACTTGGTGGCACTTTGACCCTTCTATATCATCATTTGTGGGACTTGTGCTCCTTTTACTAACTGAAAGCATCTTCTGATTGGAAAGACTTGTGCGCTTTCATGAATGTCTGAACATTGGTTGTTTCTTACAGATTGCGCACTCCCGATCCTTGACCAAGCAATGCTTGGGCATTCCAGAATCTTCTTTCAACATGCTTTTACACTTGTATCTTTGCTTAACCAACTCGTTGGCTTCTTTTGCACATGAACTTTTGTCCCACCAATTATTTGATTGCTATCTTGACTAAGTTTGTCTTGGTGGACTTGAATTCTTCAATGGTATCACATGTAGTAGGATACATTGCTTATCTGCCTCTTTAAACCAGATCTGTAGGATGTTCCTTCCTTATGTGCTTCTTCATACTGAACATGCAGGATGTATCTTTAGATACACATCTTCAAATTGGATGCAACTTCTAGATATACTTCTTCACATTGGAATCCATGTCCTTCACGATCTTGCGCATATACTTCTTCAAAGTGGCGTCCATATACTTCTTTAAGCTGTCATAGGAATGTTGTATCCACTTTGACATCAGTTGACATCAATGACTCAAACTGAATCAATTGAAATCCTCTTTGACATTAGTTGACATCAATGACAACCAAAGTTCAACAAGATTGAATTACATTGTCTAAAAGAGTGTTTCCTTTTCATGAGAGAAAAATAATTAAATAACTCTCTCCAAGCCTGAACTCGAACCATACTCATTGCAGCCAGAAGTGAAGACGATTGCAAGATAAATTCTCTCTTCCTTTGGGAGGAGTGGAGCAGGGGATCTTCCTTTTGCTCAAGCACAACGTAGACAAAACCTTTAGCAACATCCCCCCTTCTCTTCTCTTTGACACCCCCGATCCTTATGAATACGCCATGTCCTAAAAAAAATGATTTTCGTTACTTGTAATAGTCCCCAAAGGATAAACCCTAACCTATATATTTTCACAAATTCCATTAATAAATTGCCTTTCTAACAATTCACAAAATTCCATTTTGCTTTATATATAAAATTGAAATTCCATTTTACTTTATATATAAAAGTGGAATTCTATTTTGCTTTATACATAAAAGTGGAATTCCTTTTTGCTTTATATATAAAATTGGTTTATAAAGAATATTTTGTATATATATAGGAATCCTTTTAGATTTGATTGAATTTTTGTTTATTGGAAGTATTTTAATTTAGATTGCATAACAATCACAAACTAGGTTCTGATACATGTGACAATCCAACCTAGATCTAGATAGCAAACACAATCTCACTTAGAATTATTTGCACAAAGAGATATCAATAATAGAGAAGAATAATTGAACAAAACACTAGAGGAAAACAACTCTAGTGGGAAGAATTCCACTCTGATATTATTCATTAACATGAGTACAATATATATATGTTCTCAAGAGACAAAATCAAGAGGCTTAGTGGTGAGTTGAGTAGTTCACAATAATGAGGCTTAATTTGGAGCAATTCACCCATCAATGACATGAGACCAAGTGTAACTCATAGATTAGGCCATAATGAGGTTCAATGAAGTAGATGGACAATGAGGAGGTTAGGCTAGTCAAAATAGTGTGAAAGGTACCATTATGAGGGTGCATGGGTGAGTAGTTGGCTAAGTAGTGGCCATTAATGCACAAGTTGACCAAATAATTAAGAGGGTGCACTCTATTTCCTTAAAACATGGAAATGCAATAATTCCCACATAAATGCAAGGTAGTGAGACACATTGACTTCTAAAATGAAAAATGAGTGGATAAGTGGACAAACAAGGCTTTATAAAAATATATATAACATAACATAACTTAATATTAAATATGAGTATTAATTATTAATATTAATAATTCATAAAGTAGAATTAATTAATTAATTAATAAAAATTTAAAAGATGTGCCCCTTCAGTTGAAAAGGCACGATAAGGATTGTAAACATCCTTCCCAATGTACTTGTAATGATCATCAAATATTTTATCAATTATATTATCCATTCATGGATCTTTTTTCATGCTTGTTTGGTTATTTCTTTAAAGAAATAGATTTATTCGTTCCAATGGTATTAGAGCCCCTTCTTGGAAAGATTCTAGCCATTGGATATTACTAGGAGTTTCTCCCGTCAATTGGTCTTTGACCATAAAGTGTCCATTGGCCAAAAGTCAATTCTCCAACTCCACTAACTTGCAGACCCATCACTCATTTATTTCCACACGTCTTCACCATTCCCCACTCCCCTTTATCCATATAACCCACGCCTCCACACCATTCCAACTTGCCCCACTCCGCCTCCCATCACACCTGTGAAACTCCCCATACCCCCAGCCTCTACCACCTTAACACTCACTCCACTCTCGCAACTACAGTTCTCTCACACCACCAACTGCGCACACCCCTCCATCCCACCTCACTCTCCTCTTCATTCTCTTCTCACCTTCTCGCTCAGTACACTTCTCCCTCCTTCTCTGCGCTCTCGAACAACGTATTATCCACGTTGTTGCCTCATCTTCTTTCCCTATCGCATCCTCTCCAGTGCATTCTCCCTCCACACGCAGTCCATTCGTCCTCCACACCCTCCACCTGCACCAACATTTGACTCACCACATCACCACTCCTCTCCCGTGCCTGCTCCCACTTCCCTAAACCATGTCGGATCCTACCTGCATGTCCATCTATCTCCCTCCTGAGCCTGGAACTTCCCCTCGCATCCCCATTACATGCTGCCAGCCTCCCACACACTCATCTTCTACACCTCCCTTTCCAACTGTATGCGCCACAACTCCCCGAGCTGCGCCCTCCTTCTTCCTTCCTTTCCCCCGTGACTCCTCACACCCCAAATCTTCTCTTTTTCCCCACCTCCCTTGTGGCATTCCCTCAGCCTACGCCCTTCCCACGCTGCACCACTACCACGTATTCCCCCTACACCATCTCTGATCAGTTCCTTTCCCTCGCTGATCTCTCTGCTGCAACTATGCCAACTCCAACTCCTTTGCCTATTCCCATGCTATACCCCTGCCCCAGCCACCTGCGCTCCTCTCCCTCCGCACCTCCTCCCCTCACGCAGTCCTAATTTCATCGCGTCCTAGCCTCTCGACCATATCCATCTCCACGTTGATTGCCTCCACCCGCCACGCTTCGGAGCTGCCACCTCGTCGGTCGCCAATCCAAGCGCCACCTTACCACGCCCACCTAACCCTAATCAATGGCCAATCAAAATTTTATAATAATAATAATATTATTAGTCAAACATCAAATTTTATAAAACTCCAAATATTATAAAATTTCAAATTTTATAATAATATCATATTTATTTGAAACCTTATATTATTTCAAATAAAAAAAAATTATACTAATATCTTTATTATTTTTATAATAATTATTATTATTAAAAAAAATAGAAGGGGCATACAAAAAAGAAGAAATACCAAAAGGGTCAAAGACGAAGAGTCAAAGAAGATATTAAAGAGTGAAAATCAAGTATCAGAAGATATTAAAGAAGTCATTGAAGCCAATTGTGGATTTGTTGAAGAAATTATGGGTTCCATATATAAATCCAAATTCTGGACTAAGTGTCCTTATTGCGAAATGGAATTCCAATATGCGACAGTTTTTAAGAATTGCAATCTCTCCTGTCCAATATGTGGTAAATACTTTTTTATGAAGGACAATCAAGGTCAATCACAATTGCAATCACAAATTCAGAAATTGGAAGTCGAATTAGGATACTACAAGGAAAGCAATAAAAATCTACAATTTGAGATAAGTAAGCAGAGCATTCTTGATCAATTGACAGAACAAGAGAATCGTCGCTTAAAATATCAAAACCAAAAGATGGAAAAAGCTAATGAAGATATCGAGAAAATGTTATTAGCTAAGAATGGAGAAATATCTCGATTAAAAAATCACAATCAAGATCTTGAAGTCAAAATCAAAAAGTTTGAAGATAATGAAGAATCACCGTATAGGAGTGATAACGATTTTGAAGAATACATAAAGCATTTAAACCAGCTCATCATGGACAAAGATGATGAATTGGCGCAAGTCCAGAGAAATCGAAAAAGTCAAGAATCAGAGATATGTCGACATCAGCATTAGAAGGAAGAACTCCAACAAAAGTATGAAGACACTAAAAAGAAACACAAGTTAGAAATTAAGAAAATCAATGGCATATTAGAAAGCAATACTGAAGAACTATTTCGACTAAGAATTCATAAAAAGACATTACTTACGAAAATCAAGAAGCTGAAACATAGTCGGAAGACGGAACATTCCAATGAAGACCTCGAAGGAAGAATACTAGAAAAGCAAGAAGAAAACCAGATCCTGAAAAATTTTAATCAAGGACTAGAGGAACAAATCAAGAAGTTAAAAGAAGACAAAAAGCCGCAAGATGAAAGGTTCGAGAAGAGTAAGAGTAATAACAATCAATTAGAGAAAAAATTAGTGCAAATGCAGAATGAAGCATCGAGAGACTCTGGAAAACAAATTCAAGTTGAGGAAGAAGAAATAAATACAAATTTAGTCCTCATCATACTTCAAAAAGAAGTTAATCCAACAGAAAAACAAACAACAAGAACTCCTTATCGACACCCCAATTCTAAACGTCATTTTGACCAACGACAGGCTCAAAATGAACATACATAGAATATTTATGATGTCAGACAACCAAGAACATCAAATCAACATACGAAGAAACAAACGAGAAGATCCATCCCACAAAGCGGCCAATTAGCTCCGATGAATATAGATCTTGGATGGACCACATCAGAGATGATGCGACATTTTTTCTTCGGAATTCGTAACTCGTATCGCCTCATTTCATCAAGTGTGGCACATAATAAAAAAAGATCTAGAGATGATTTTTCAAACAAGAAATCAGACATAACCCTTGTCTTCAATAATCTTTGAGGACAAAGCTTCCTTTAAGGGGAAGGCAATGTTATATAAAAATATATAAGATAACATAACTTAATAATATTAAATATAAGTATTAATTATTAATATTAATATTAATAATTAATAATTAATAAAGTATAATTAATTAATAAAAATTAAAATATGTGCCCCTTCATTTGAAAAGGCACGATAAGGCTTATAAAAATCCTTCCCAATGTACTTGTAATGATCATCAAATATTTTATCAATTATATTATCCATTAATGGAGTTTTTATGATACTTGTGTTGGTTATTTCTTTAAAGAAACAGATTTATTCGTTTCAGCTTCATGGATATATCACTAGTCTAAGGTGGTCAAATGTGGACAAACTATGGTCCAAGATACTAGACTAGGCAATAATGAGCCAACTAACACTAGGTAGAACAACATGACGGTCCATGGCATGAATATGTTGGTGATATTGTTCTAACACCCTCCCTTAAGCCAAAAGGGTAGTGAGCATGAGAAATATGGCCCAAGCAACAAAGTCTTATGGTCACCCTTTACATTATTAATCCATATGAAAGGAGGAAAGAGGAAAAACAACAAGGGGGAAATCATCCCTAAAAAATGGACATGAAAGAGAAACCAAAAACTGAATGCACTCTAAACTAGATGAATATGTCTGGAGGAATCTTTTTTTTGGGAAGAAGAGGAATGTGCTCAACTAGATCATGTACATGTACATCTACATGATGGAAACTGAAGCCATGTAGAACAATTGAGTAACACTTATAGCAGAGCGAAGGCTGCTCTTTAGACTTGATCTTCGAACCAACCAAGGTTCCAGGTCCAAAAGAGACTTGAGTTTCTTGAGAATAAGTGACCTTAAGCGAATCATAAGGATTTTGAAGCATCAACTTCAAATGATGAGAGTTGTAAATAGATCCAAGAAGTAGGAACACGAGTCACAAGTGTGCCAATGTGATGGCTAAGGCTTCTCCATCTTTTGTGCAAATCTGAAAATCGGTTCTAACAATCATATAGGAATACATAAGAAGCATGGATCCAATGAGAGCGAATGCTACAAATCCAAGCTTTCATCCTTCTTCCATAAAATCCAAGGGATCACTCTTTTGCACACTAGTAGAATCAATATAATAATTGAAGAACAATGCTGAGATATGGAAGGATTTCTCTCCAACGGTATTGATGGCAAAAGCTCGTATATTATCTTCATGAAAAACAACTTCATGTAAAATAGAGGAAGCCACAAAGGAAGAAAGTTGAACTGGATCATTTGTTGAGTCTTCTTCCATTTCTTCATGTACTTGCAAACAACAGTCTTTGAAATTCCTTACTTCAACAACATGCCTGAGAAAGGAAAAAAGGAGAAACCAAATGACCAAAGGTAATAACTGGAAGCAACTATGGAAATTGTTTTGCATCAAACTTGCTCTAATACCATATTAGAATTTAGATTGCACAACAATCACAACACTAGGTTCTGATACATGTGACAATCCAACCTAGATCTAGATAGCAAACACGATCTCACTTAGAATTATTTGCACAAAGAGATAGCAAGAATAGAGAAGAAATATTGAACAAAACACTAGAGGAAAACAAATCTAGTGGGAAGAATTCCACTCTGATACCATTCTTTAACATGAGTACAATATATATATTCTCTCAAGAGACAAAATTGAGAGGCTTAGTGGCAATTTGAGTAGCTCACAATAATGAGGCTTAGATTGGACCAATTCACCCATCAATGACATGAGACCAAGTGTAACTCATAGATTGGGCCATAATGAGGTTCAATGAACATAGATGGACCATAAGGAGCTTAGGCTAGTCAAAATAGTGTGAAAGGTACCATTATGAGGGTGCATGGGTGAGTAGTTAGATAATTTGTGGCCATTAATGCACAAGTTGACCAAATAATTAAGAGGGCACACTCCATCTCCATAAAACATGGAAATGCAATAACTCCGACATAAATGCAAGGTAGTGGGGCACATTGACTCCTAAAATGATGGAAATGAGTGGATAAGTGGACAAACAAGGCTTCATGGATATATCACTAGTCTAAGGTGGTCAAATGTGGACAAACTATGGTCCCAGATACTAGAGTACTAGGCACTAATGAGACAAATAACATTAGGTAGAAAAACATGAAGGTCCATGGCATGAATATGATGGTGATATTGTTCTAACAGGAAGAAAATTGTTTCAAAGTATTTGTCTCCATAAATAATTTCCCTTTTTATAATAAGTAATATCTCCAATTAGGTAGTTTGGGCTTCCAAAAAGAGATTATTTTCTAAAAATCCTAGTTTCTCTAATGATACACATAGTTGTATTTCCACTTGTATAATAATATTTTTCAATAATAGGAGCTTAATGATATCTCATGGCATCCTTTCCAGGACTAATATATCAATGATGTCTAAAATCATCACTTAATTTTTAATATCACTTAATAATAATTAACCTTATGCTAATAGATAGGTCATAGGAGCCTATTATTACCTTGTGAAAAATAGTAATTCATTCAGAGCTCCTATTTAGGAATGACCATTAACATACCTTTAGACGATACTTATAAAATTAAGGTCATCTAATGAACCATAGTTCACTTTTATTCAAGTTCCCGCATCACTAGGATGACACCCGTCATCAAACTCATGGCTTCCCAGCCATGCAATGCCCCCCCCCCTAGTGGATTCCTTGCCCCTATCATTTATTTGTGTTAATTCCTTCAGTCTCCTATGTCTGCAAATTCAAATTAAAACTTAGGAAAACACCAGAATACTTATAGTGCTTTACTAGAGGGGCCTTGGACTTGAGCTCCTTGCCAAGAACTGGTACATTGTACACTTACATTTGTACTTTTGTTACAGAGAAATAAGGGTAACAAAGGGACATTGCAAGTGGCTCACTAAACCATCTTAGAAAAAACTAGAACTATTGTTTCTCTATAAGGTATATCAACATGAGTCTATTGTTAATGGGTTATAACCATAAAAAAGAGACACAGTCTATAGCCCTAGCCAAATGGCCACTTGAAGCCATGTATTAATGCAAAAATGAATATTTACATACTAGTTTATCTCATAATTGATCATTAGCAAATGAATCTCAATGCTCTTTAAATAGATATCATGGACCAATTAGGTGATAAATTTCCATGGATCAATATAGGTGATGAACCACCGTATGATTTTATATATAGAACATATTGTGACTGTTAGATTACATAAGTACACATGCATACTAATGCATACAAAAGAAACACAATTTACCTAAATAAAACATTAGACCAAGATGATATTAAAATAACTCATTAATGTCTAAATATATTGACACCCCCCATAAGAACAACTTGAAATAGGATGGAAGGATTTACAAAAGTGACACGTGTAATACCCCCATTTTGACCCTTTGAATTATTGGCTTAATATGAAAATATTGTAAATATGCAGTCTATGATTCCTAGCATGGAGCTTAAGGCCAAGGCCCAGTTAGTGAATGCTTGGATTATAAAGGCTATTAGTTTATATTTTTTGGACATGTGCCAATTGGCCATGGAAAAATGTAACATCATTTAAATATTTATAATACAAATACAATTTCCAAGAGCTAGATATGGAAGCAACTAAAATGAGGGGGTTGTGTCTATCCACTAGGGAGAAGTGAGGGGTGTGTGGGGATCAAATCTTTTGCCTCCAAGTGTCATATTGAGAACCCATGAGCCATAAATGGTAAACAAATACCTAAGTGGCTCCCATGTTGATATTTATTTATGTTGTAAGAAGGTAGTTGAGAAATCAACTCATGAATTTAATGGAGCATGGGATGACTGCAAAAATTTGTATGGTTAAGTATGGGCTCATTTTTTGGTACCCATAAGTCAATATTCGTCATGGTAATTAGTTTCCTTTCACTCACATTCCATTGTTTTGCAATCAGAGAGCAATTATGAGTATGCTATGCATTCTCGACAAGAGATAATGCAGAAATCACAACTTGAGAAAGAGATTTGTTTCAGACTACCAAAAATTCCTAGAAACCGGTGTTCGTTGTGAAATATAGTGGGGGATCAATAGACCTGAGCCCTGGGGAAAACTTGAGAGTGCCAGAAGCTCAGAAATTCATGGGAGAACCTAGATATGGAAGCCCAAAAATTGGATTTCGTGGCTGCAAATTGGTGTCACTGGGAATAAAAAAATTCAAGATGCCATTGAAGTCTAAGAGAGATGAGGGGTTGGAATGGCTTGATAAACCAAATGAAGGCAATAAATATATGAAATTCTATAAGCTTGGACCTTTTTATGCCCACCCTGAATAGCACTAGAGGGAAGGGGCTCCTGAGGGATTGTGGATCAGAGAAGGGGACCTTCCTTGTGTTGGGTGTGGTAGGTATTGTGGGTGCCAAGGCTGGATGAGAGCAATTGAGATGCCTATAGATATGTGGTTGAGCTCACTGGCTGAGCATTTTCTCTTTGCTTGATAAACCAAGTTGTGTGATGGCTTAGCATGAGAGTGTGTTCCTATGGCTGTGAGTGATCCCGTGTAGTTCCTTCTTAGTGGATATGTATCCCATCTCGGGGGTGGCTTCTCAGTAGAGAGATAAAGTGTTGGACAAAGTGCATATGGCTAGGTGGAACATTGCTCTTCCATAGCTAATTGCTTGGACGACTTCAATTAAAAGATAAGTGTTTTTTGTTAATTTACTATTCTATTAAATGTGCATGGATTATTGCTATTATTATTATTCATGTGATGAGTGTGCTAGTATATGGATGCTTTGTGTGTGGAGTAATTCATTTTCTGCTGTGTATTTTTATTATACATCTGCACATACATTAAAATGTTTATGAAATTTGTAATATGGTCGTGGCGGAGAAATTCAGTATCCCTACTAGTTGTTCATGTCCCCATCAATGGTCGGGTTGATGGGTGGGGACATGAAAACACAATAGGAGAAGGAAGGAGGCACTAGAGTATCTTCCCCGTTAATGACAACTTCCTGAATTGAAAATTTTTGCTTATGTAAGAAACTTTGTGAAACTATCAACAACTTGATCACAAGTAGGCAAAAAGAGCACTTCAAGAACGTGATGTTGAATATCATGAAGTATATGTGTAGCTCAATGTGTTTGTAATGCTAATGTTGAATTAGATCTTTTGTGATTTTGATGGTATTCTAATTGTCACACGTTATGATGGTTGAATGCTACCATTGGAATCCAAAATCTAAAAGGATCTTCCAAATCCATAGGGCTTCTTGAATTGCATTAATTGAAACTTGTTACTCTACTTCTTCTAAAGAAAGAGAAAGAGCTTGTTTTTTCTTACAAGCCCAAACGACATGTTAGAAAAAAAAAGGATGAAAATCATAACTTACAGCAGATTCCCAACCATTAAGGTCACTAACCTAATCAGAATTAGTTAAACCAACCAACAAAGGGGTCCCTCCTAAATTGTAATGAATCTAAAATTGAATTGTACCTGAATATATTGAAGTATCAATTTTTCTTCTTTCCAATGACTTTCATGGGGCATTTGCATATAGTAAGAAACAAGACCAACAACAAAGAAATTGTCAAGATAAGTATGAATCAAGTACAAGAGGCTAACTAACTAATGGTACAAGGTAGCATCTACTTCACGTGCAGTGGACTCGCAACAATTTTCACTCGAGAATAGAAGGGAGACGGGGTTGGTTTACAATCTTCCTTGTGAAAGTTGAGAAAAATGTCACGAGTATACATAGACACAGAAAGAAAATCACCTTCTTTGGCTTACAAGACATGGAAGCTAAGTAAATAATGCAAATGTCCTAAGTCGATCATTTCAAATTTCTTCTAAAGGATGACTTTCACATGGATTAAATGTTTAAGGTTAGTACTAGTCAAAATGAAGTAATCAACATTAAAACATTAAAGAAACAAAGATAATGAGATGGTTTCCTACTTTTTTAGCATATATATTGAGGTTAGAACGATGTGTAGAAAAATTAGTGACATGTAATACCTTAATGTGTTGGTGAAAATACCATGTTTTAACTTAAAACTTAAAACTATTTGTAAATGAAAAAATCTGTACTTCTAGTAATCACTAACAAATCACCAAATCCAATTTAAACATGTTACCATACTAAAAACCCTTCGAAATTATACACATATACATTATTTTTTCTTTATTTCAATATTGTTTTGAAGATAGCAAAGAACTCACTCATAAAGAGGCAGATCAAACATGTAAATATTCGAGATTCACTCTTTTATCTTAAATTATGGATCGAAATTAGAATAAATTATTCATAAATAAAGTTTATAAGCGTGCCCCTCATAGATAACAACCGACAATGTCGGCACGATCAAATATCGATCTACCAAAACCTATTTATAATATCACTTGAACAAATTGCTAATGCGTAAAGCTAAATCAATATTCCTGTTTCATTTTCGAGATTTCACACGCGAGATCTTCTCTGCATGACGTAGAGCTATATTCGGTAAATTGTAATCTTCTTGAATTAGGTCATTTGGTAAGAATGGAAGAAGTAAACAGAGACATGGATACAAATGATAGACATGTGGCTCTCACTGTTATGAGATTTGTGGAAGATGATGTAAATCGAGGTACTATTCCCCCTCTTTTAGATCCCTCGCCAACCCAAACGCGCAGAATTGGAGATGACCAGAACGGTTTGGTGTCGACAGTGACTGCGAGCTTTATCAGGAATGAGCTTGTAGTATCCATGCTTGAGAATATTGATTTACGCGAATTAGAGGATCGATGGCGGGGACAGAACGTTCAACGTTATAGATTCAATACTCAGATCGATGAAAGTGAATATGAACAGACTGGGCAGTATCTCGCAACATTTACTTTTCCAGAAAATTTAATTGTTGTTCGATTCACACTAGAAGTTCGCGAAGCCTATCATTCCAGTGAAACTCAAATTATATGGAATTCGAGATTCACATGGCGTGAGATCAAAGAACATCTAGAGAACTATACGTACAACTTCGTTTTCAGACATGAAAGTCTCAGTGTTGGCCTGAGAAATGACATGAGTTTTAGGGAGGACAGAGTAATTAGTACTTCTACCGATCAGGAAGAGGAAGCAGCTAATAGTCTTCGCGTAGCAGTCGACGGGTTGCCAGAATTTGATATGATTTGCAAAGAAAAAGAAAGTGAAAACGGTGATGCAGTGATTTGCTCAATCTGTCATGAAACGTTTTTCAATGAAGACCCTGCAAAACAGTTGCCCTGCAAACATCTGTATCATTCAAAGTGCATTCTATTATGGTTTCGTCGTAAAAAGTCATGTCCAACGTGCAGATATGAGCCTGCAATAATTTTGGCATGATAGGGTTTTATTCGCATGATAGGGTTATGTCCTCATGTCACCTTTTTTTAGAATATTACTTTTGGCGGGAGTACATGTAAATGTTTAATGTTTAAGTGGTAACTTCAATGTTCTATAGAAAGTGATATATTTTTTATTAAAGATAAATTAAGTTGAATTGTGTTAAATGATGGTCATGACATAAGCATTAATATTTTATACAAAGTGGTATGTGGTGTAATAAATCAGTATAGATCTATCTTAAACTTTTATTTATCAAGTATTTATAGAGATCCAATTTCTTGAGGTGTATTTCTTTTTTAAAATTTGAACTCATGAAATTTGATCTCTTTTGATTATCCGAGTTTAAATTTTAAGTTTTTATTTTATAAACATCAATTTTTTAATTATTTTTTATAATATTTTATTTTATGAGCCAACATGGATTTTTTTTAAATACTTTCCATAATTTTTTATTTATGAGCCATCAAATTTTTTTTAAATTATTTTGTTAGGAACAAACATTACAACATCTCCCCCATACTGTAGAACACCGAGAATCTTGGGTGCAATTATATAATATAATTAATTTATTTTAAAAAAAATTATATATAATGAAGAAAAAAGAATAAGTTATCGATATTTTACAATGATTATAATAAACCTTTACAACACAATATTTGATATGTTTATATTTTAAAGGCTAATCCCAAAAACATTCGCGAAGAAATTGGCTCATCCCAAAAATATTAGTGAAGAAATTAGCTCATCTTAAATATATTACGAGAGAAATTATTTTTTAAATGTATGGTTTTATGGGAAATACAATTTAAAACTTAGAAAAATTCCTTCTACTTCTATATATAGTCACTCACCATCTAGTGATCCCACACTAATGAGTTCAGGCTAACTATTTAGAATGTCTTATTCCATAATCATGAATCTTTTATATTAATCAACCAGACACCAACTATATTGTGGCTAAGAACATGGTATTACACATTAATTATTTTATATTAATCAACCACACACCAACTATATTGTGATTAAGAACATGATATTGCACATTAATTAATTAGCGAAAGTACCTCATTTCCCAATGTTGTTGATCATATAATGCTCCCTCATGTAGTCATCAACAACAAAGTTTCCCCTACTATAGATAAAATGAAAAATATTGATGAAAATTCACCCATGCCTCCTTAAGTGTCATGAAAGGCCTTTATAGAAACCTATGATTGTTGTTCTTGTGGATGCTTCCTCAACTATCAACTAGGAGACGATTCAACTACTTTTTCCTTGGAATCGCTTGTGGTTCTACCTCCACCCAAAGGTTACTACTCAACTTAAGATTTCATTGAAGATAGCCCAACCCTCTTACTTTTCCTGACCAAGATCTACTTTCCTTAGTTTTATGTATAGGTTATCATGCTTCTTAAAATGATAATCTACATATGGACAATTTCATAATGTTTTTGACATGGTGGTATATTTTGTATAGTCAAGATTGTTTAACTATTATTTTTGTGATATGGATAAGCTTTTATTTTTTATATATAAGAAATTTTGATTATATCTATATGTCCATTTTACTATTCTAACTTGGTTCAAACAAGGTGATGTGAAATATTCACTCTATGATATTGAGGTTCATGGAATGTGGTTCATAAGTTACAGGTAATATGAAATATTCCATTTTTGACATGGAGGATCACTGAATTTTGACGGTTTTGTTCTAAACTTGCAGGTATCTAATTATTTAAAAAATATTGTATAATTTATATGCCGATTACTTAAGGATTTCTTCATATTTCTTGAAGTTGAGGATGCTTTGTTTTCATCTTATAGTGTAAGGTCCTCACAACTAGGTACATTTAATTGTGGTCTAAATATCAATTTTGGGTGGTTTCTCGTTGGATTCTTTTTTTAAAAGTAGTTCAATTATCCATGTAATGTACCTAATTTATGCAATGTATTTTTAGGGAAATGAAGTATATCCTTTATCTTTATTCACAAACTAACTATGTAATGTACCCAATTTATGCAATGTATTTTTAGGTAATCATAATTTAACTAACCTTTTCAACATGTAATCATAATTTAACTAACCTTTTATTATGTGGTCTTGTAACATTTTCAACATTTTTAATGAAAACTTGACTTGACAAAATATGAAATGGATTAATATTTATAACTATGAGAAGTCATGCATACAATATCATTAACTCTACTCTTCTTTCAATCATAAAATTATAACGAGTATAGACCAATCATTAAGCAATTATAATTTATTCACCAAAATATAGTCTAACAATGACCTACTCTTTTTTAAATCATCACACTTACGATTGAACAAACCATTACTATATGGTAACTTTTATATACTAAAACAAACCATCACTATATGGTAACTTTTATATACTAAAGGGTGCATTGAGTTATTTCACAATGTGGTTAAACATTTATGACTCTTATCTATGCAAAACATTACTACTACGGTACTTATATGGTAAGATAGTAGGAGTTCATCACATCCTTCTAACATGATTCCAGTCATAATATTTAACTTTACACTATTATGTGAATATATGCAAATGCAAACTAGGTATATCATTCAACCAATAATCATCAAGATTGTAGTTATTCCTATCATTCAACTAATAATAATCAAGATTGTAGTTATTCGTCTCACGACATTTTAAGGATTACTTTCTTTAATCAAAGGATAATCAATCCTTTCAAGAAAAAGAATACATATTTAACTTATTAGCATATTCACATTTTAATACAAAACCCTTTACTATTTCATATTTTATGATATCATATTTACCAATTTTAACATGTGATACGTGTATGCATAACAATACCTAACCACAAAATGTGATTTAACTACTATATTTGTATTTAAATAAAAAGAGTCTAACATGTGATACGTGTATGCATAAGAGTACTTAACCACAAAATGGGATTTAACAATAATATATTCGTATTTAAATATAGAGAGTCTAGCAAACATATTTAAGGATTCTTCTCTAAGTATTAAATATATCCATGTTTGAAAGTACTAATTTATAAAGGAATAATTACTTAACATTTCTAGTTTAAAAGTAATATCGATACTTTCAACTCGAAATCCTCTAAGACTAAAGTTTTTATTTCGCTTAGAGGCCTTCCACTCTGTCGTTTCGTTAATATACTTCTGGAATGTATACCTTACTCATGCGTTTATTGTAACATTGTATACCTTACATAGATTCTCTTTTTTGATACATCTTGACACTACATTCACAATCCTTAATGATTTTAGCAACAAAATCTGCTTAAACCTCAGCTCTTATCAAGGCATATTCATTGCCGGTGAGATCTAGTTTTGCATAGGTTCTTATTTTTTTTTGACACATCTTGACACTACATTAACAACCCTTAATGATTTTAGCAACAAAATCTGCTTAAACCTCAGCTCTTATCAAGGCATATTCATTGCTGGTGAGATCTAGTTTTATATTACGAATCAACTTAACATAAGGAAGATATGCATAGTATAAATGCTTCTTCTAAAGTCCTCTACCACTAAGTAAGGGCCTTGGTCCTTTTCCTTCCATTCATAAGTATGAGTATGAACTTCAATGGAAAATACAAGGAGAGAGGGCTATGCCCATCTCATATTAAGCATTAACGAAATAACATGCGGGACATGGTTATGTTTTTCTTATCACAACTATAAAATAATGTAACCATAAAATTAGAGATGTAATTTTTTTTTAAATTATGATGATTATCTATCTATCTATCGATCTATATATATATATATATATGAATTTAAATGAAGAATCTGTGTAACATCCCGGAAAATCACAAAACTTTAAAACTTTTCTATGTGACAATAAATGTTATTTAATAGATGCAGAAATGGAACAATGTATGAAATGTTATCTTGTTGTCTTTAATGTCATGCTAGTTGATTAAGTAAGGATTTACAACAAATCGATTTATGCTTAAGTCTTAATGTTATCCATATTTAGTTGTGTTGTTACACATCTCTGTTACTATTATTTATTAATGTTAGAACAACTGTTTGACTAATGTACTTTTGTTTGATTGATGAAGGGGTCCTTCGGACGCCCCCGAGGCTTACTTAGCATTCATGCTAAAGCATGTGTATTCGTACTTGTGACAGATTGACAGGTAAGAGATTAAAGTTGCGACACGTAATCAATAGTTTATCCAAGAAGATCTATAATGTTTGTATCGCAGTGTTATACCCAGATTTATTTGTTTTCCGTCATGTTTTCTGTATGTAAATGTCTACCTTCTAACTCCATGGTAATTTGTGAAAATTCCGTGTACAACTATTTGTTAACTTGTTTAGGGCCTATAACCTACTATGATAGTGTTGGTCTGAGATATTTCCTTTACATACACATTGGAATGTATGTAAGTGTAAGTCTAGAATCTGTTCACCAAGTATAACTCTATGGTATATTTTAAGGTGTTTAAAGGATTATTATCGAACCCTTGCAAATGGAGTTTATCGCCATTTTAACAACTATCACATTTATGCAAATGTGAGTTGTGTGCATCGTGACACCCTATGTGTCACTTATGTGATTGTGCAACATTATATGCACACTATGATTTCTATGCAAACTATATGGTATGTATACATTTTGATATCCTATTTTATACTATACACTTTGAACCTTTTTGACTATTATACAATTGATATGAGTTATGTGTGACCCACATTATATATGTGTAACTATATGGAATTGCATACACACATATAAACTATATTCAAAATTTGTAATACTTTATGATACGTGGATTCTAAGCAACTATATGTTATAAGGAGTAAGTGCAACTATGTGATCATACGTTGCGTTGAGAACTATGAAATTATTCTATCCAACTATGTACAAAATGTGTTGTAACATGGTGAAGTCCTTCCACTATATCATATGCAAATCCATTGTAATAATTATTGTGATGTGAATGTTGATATGCACCACAGGTTGGAAGCTGTAAACGTAACCTGGGCATTGAATGCACACAACTGCTATGGTAATGGAGTTTCGATGTGGCATCGCTTAGTGTGCTCGATCATGTGCTACCACCATGCTTATGACCATTAATACGTTGAAGTGTAGACATGCGTTTTCGCTTGTTGATGAGTTGGCTCCACCATGGCTCCATCGTGGTTCATCGTGGCAATTGCAATAATGTTTTAATTAATGTGGTAGATATCTTGGGATTTCGTATTTCCATCTGGTGATCTACACTGTTGATCAGTCGAGGGTTTCAATGCAAGCGGTTTATCCTACCTTTGCTACATTTTATGAGTTTATTGTGTTCGAGTCTTTTGGTGGTGGTGGCTTTGCACGATCGACAGGCTGCAGGTTTCTAGTCTTGTTGTTCTACCTGTAGAGGTGAAGTTCTCGCGTTTTGAACTCGTAACCTCATCAATTTGTAGAGCCGAGCTCTCAGTTCTGCGTGCAGTAGTTATTGTTAAGTTATTAGTTGGGTTTGTAACCTTGATAAGGTATGATCTTCAGACCTATTGAGATTTTTGAGATTCGATTTAGATAAGCAACCAACCCTTCGCTATGGTTGTTCTAGGTGTTGACATTGTTGAGAGTTGATGGTTTTGGTATTGGCTCCGGTTACTCCAGCATTTAACGAGGTAGGGTTTCGTTGCAACTGCACCAGGCTTGGCGTTAAATGCTACTACAGCTTTCTTATAAGAGGTAATGTGTTTAAATTTCTCCACTGTAATGTTTATTCAAAATACTATCAGTTTATCAAATTTCAATACTGAAGTCTTTTTGCTTGGAAAATGTTTTAACCACTTTGCAATGATCTTGCAGGTGTAACTATATAATGGCTCCTTGATTTCATGCGTTGAAGGTTGGCACTAGCTATACCAACCGGTAAGCCTCGACAATGTCTTGAGACTCTGTGTAGATGAGAAGATGGCCGACTGGTGTGATGTTTGTGTGTTTTTGTTTTTAATTCAAAGAGTTTTGTAATCTTCGTAGGGTTAGGGTTTGAAAACTTCTTGAAAGTATGGGGAGGATATGCCTCAACCCACATGGAAAAATTCATTTTGAAAATGAAATGTATAACCTGTAGGTTAAGTTTCGAGCTCTGTCAAATGGAAATCGAAATGTTTATAACCTATGTTGAAGTAGTTGAGTCTTTTTGTCAATTTTGGGCTTGACCCGCAAACACGATCTTTAACTCATCGTTAATGTGAAACTGTGATATGTTTTGGCAACTTCTATGTTTATCTTGGTTATGAATCGATGAATGAATGTTTTAGGAAGCAAGGATACGACTGTTTGATTTATAGAAACAACGAATAGGTGAGAATATTGAAGAGGCTTACAGCCTGCATAAACTTTGTTTATTCAAAACAATGTTACTACGTCTTAAAGAAATAGGATAGTATTTCAGTGCTAGGGTTTAGCATTTGTATAAAGTTTAATAATATACTTAGTTGAAGTCTCGACAATAACCTGTGTTTTCTATTTTGTTTGGAAATCTCCTACAGCCGTCTTGATAACTCAAAATTACTAAACGATCTACAGGCATGTGTTTTGTGCATTCGTTGACTCTGCTTATACATGCATTGTAATGTCTAAAATATTTTGAACTGATAGTGAAATAAATAATTTCAATCTACAGGCATGTTTATGGTGTCACGTTTGGTTCTTGTCTTTATTCTTGTTATGATAATGCCATTTGAGCCTATCTGTCTTGGTACTTCTGTTTAAAAAGATCTGTCTTTTATTTAAAGAAATGAAAAGTCAGAGAGCTCATTTAACTAGCTTGACTCTGTAGATGAATTGTAAAACGTTGGCTAAATGTCGAGAAGAATTAACAATGTTTTATGGGTATAAAATAACTGGTAATGGTTTGAAAATAACATGAGCAAACCCTAGATTGGTAATATGCTACTTCTTATTTGTTTATTTGTTCTATAAGTAATAATAATAGCAAACCGTGATTATTTTTGGAAATAAACATTTGAGAAACAAAAATGTAAAGAATAGAAATGATTTCTTTAACCAGTATGAACTCTGTTATTTCTACGAAAAAGATTTACTATTGTGATGAAAGGAATGAGAACAAGAATAGTATTGTGAGTAAAAATGCAGTAGACAATACTAAATAATTATTAACAAATAATTTACAGAACATATAAAATGGTACATTCATCACCATGGCAGCATGCCTATGTTATCTTATCTATCTTAATCTGTTTCTGTACTAGAGTACGATGCTATTCCTTTTTGCATGGGGAAAAATACAGAAACTATTTTATTCATTCACTTCTTTTTCATACAAAATTATTAATTTGCACAGGAACTGAAATAAATTTATTAAATAAATAGTGAAAGTTAAAACAACAGAACTGTAAATATACCAAATAGATAACAGAACTTGAAATAAATTAGCTAAGATAAATAGAACCTGTAACTGAAGATAGGGCCGAAAAACACCCAAGGAGGCCTGTTCCTCCCAATCTGCTTCAGAAGAAGCAACTCAACTGCTGACTTCTAATGAACCCCGAGCCTGATTATTGATCCTGTAAGTGGGTGGAATCTGTGTAGAAGCAAGGCTCTTAAAAAAATACCTTCTCCACTCGGTATCAACCTCCTGAAAAATGCCTTCTTCACTCAGCATCAAACTCCTGAACTCAATAAGAGTTTGGCAGACTCACAACATGATCAACAACAACATATCCCCTCATCAAATCTCTTGGGTGCAAACACAACAAAACCTCAAGGTAAATTTTCTTGTCAAGAAAAGTGATGAACCTCAGTTCAATATTTGATGGCTATTATATAGACTGCCTAGGTCTTTTAGTGGTTACTTTTGAATAAATGAGAATCAAGCTCCAGTCCCATCTTTTAGGGCACTATGACCACATTTCAAGGGAGTTGTCCCATACCAGCAGCTAGTTAGTTGCATCATGACGCTGCCACTTGTCCATTGCCTTCTACCCCAGATTCCATTCCACCTAGTGGATTAGTAACTACTCTTTCAACAGTCCTCTTAGGTGTTTGTCTCCTATTTTATTTATTAGATAATAATATATTGTGCAAATTACAGTCATCCTTGGACACCTGTCCAATATAAACTTTACAATAAAAGTTATCATAATGTTTCTAAACAAAAAATGTTTTCCAGCTTAAAAGGTATGTTACAAACACCCCCTCTTAAGCTCAACATCGTCCTCGATGTTGCTTATTCATCATCAAGTTCCTCATGGAACAGAACTGGATATGCTGCCCGCATATTACTTTCCAGTTCCCAAGTAGCTTCATCAGGGCTAAGGTGCTTCCATTGCACGTTTACTTGCCCTATGGTGTGATTCTGAAGCATAATTTCCCTCCGGTCTAGAATACAGTCCAGTTCCACCTGAAAATCTCCTTCAGGTTCCACCTGTATGTCATTCCAATTCAGCACATGAGTAGCATTGTGCACATACTTCTTTAAAACAGAAACATGAAAAACATTGTGTATTTTTAGATTGTATGGCAATGCCAATTGATATGCAACAGCTCCTATCCTTGATAGGATTTCAAATGGTCCACAATACCTCGGTGCTAATTTATCACAACTCCCAAGCTTCAAAGAACTTTTCTTGGGCTTTACCTTTATGAAAACATGGTCTCCTACCTGAAATTCTCTTTCTGTGCGTTTCAAATCAGCATAGCTTTTCTGCCGATCTTGGGCAACTTGTAAGTCACCTTGAACCTGTTTCATGGTTAGCTCCATTTCTTTCAATAGATCTTGTCCTAACATCAATCTATCTATAGGATTATCCCACGAAATTGGAGTACAACACTTTCTTCCATACAAAATTTCAAATGGACTTAACTTAGCAGATGCTTGATAATTATTATTGCAGGCGAATTCTGCTAAGTGCAAGCAATCCTCCCATTTAGATGGTTGATCTTTAACATATTTTGAAAAATCTGATTCACTCTTTGTGTTTGACCATAAGTTTGTGGGTGGAAACAAGTGCTGAAATTTAACTTAGTATTTAATCCTTTAAACAATGCTGTCCAAAAGTTACCAGTAAACTTAGAATCTCGGTATAAAATAATTACCTTTCGAAATCCATGCAAGCAAAAAATTTGCTTCATGCAAATATCTGCAATGTTAGAAGCCTTGAAAGTAGTTTTAACAGGAGTAAAATGAGCAGCTTTGCTAAGTTTATCAACAACAACCATAATTGAGTCATTCTGTTTTATGATTTTTAGGCAAACCTGTAATAAAGTCAATGCTTATGATCTTCCATTTCCATTCTTGAATTGGTAAGGGCTGCAATAGCCCAGCTGGATGTTGGTGTTCAGCTTTGATAGTCTAACACTCAAAACATCTAGCTATATATTCAGCAACTTCACTTTTCATGTTGGCCCAAAAGTACTCATTTCTTAACGTAGTTATCATTTTCTGATAACCAGGGTGCCCTGAATAAGGACTCTTGTGAACTTCATCTAAAATCAACAACTTAACCTTTGAAAAATTAGGCACATAAATTCTGTTTTTGTAAGTTAAGAAGCCTTTTTCATTAATACTGTAATATGTTATAACATTTTCAGATGAATTTTTAGCCACTTTATCATGTAATTTTTGGTAATTTTTGTCTTGCTTAATTCCTTCTTCAATCTTGTTTTCCAGATAAGTTTTAAAAGTACTGATTACTGCCACAAAACTTAATCTAGCGTTTATGCTCAATGCATCAACAACCTTATTTTCCTTTCCATTAATATGATGGATCTCAAAATCGTACTCGCTAAGGAAAGCTAACCACCTAGATTGCCTTGCGTTAAGATTTGTTTGATCCAGTAAATACTTTAACCCCTTATTATCAGTCATTAAAATGAATTTTCTTCCGATCAAGTGATGGCGCCACATCTTTGAAGCATGTATCACAGTTTCCAACTCAAGATCATACGTTGCATAATTCTTTTCATGTATTTTTAACTTCCTTGACTCAAAAGCAATTGCATCACATTCTTGACTTAAGACCCCTCCAAGTCATTCGTTGCATGCATCCGTGCATACGACGAAATCCTTATTAGGATCTGCAATTTTTAAAATGGGTGCAGTAGTTAACAATTCTTTTAACTTATTAAAGTTGTCTTGAAACTTTTGATCCCATATGAATTTCTTCCCTTTCTTCTGCAAAGAAGTCATGGGGTTAGCAATTCTAGAGAACCCTTCAATAAACTTTCTATAATAACCCGTTATTCCCACGAATGACCATACATCTGTTACATCTTTAGGGACATGCCATTCATTTATTGCTTTTATCTTATCAGGATCAACAGAAATACCATCTTTTGAAATAATATGACCCAAATACTGAATTTTCTCTTTATAGAAATCACACTTACTTAACTTGGCGTAAAGCTAGTGATCTCTAAGTGCTTGTAAAATGATTTTTAAATGTTCATCATGCTCTTCTTTAGTCTTTGAGTAAACCAGGATATCATCAATGAATACCACTACAAACTTATCCCAATATTTATGCAGAATGTTGTTCATTAAACACATGAACACTGTCGATGCATTGGTTAGCCCAAAAGGCATAACTACGAACTCGTAGTGTCCATAATGCATTCTGAATGCAGTTTTGAATATGTCCTTGTCTTTTATCCGGACTTGATGATATCCCGACCTTAGATCAATTTTAGTGAATATCTTTGCTTCTCATACATGATCAAATAGATCATCTATGCAGGGTAAGGGATACCGGTTCTTAATTGTCATTTTATTAAGTTGACGGTAGTCAATGCACAAACGCATGGTACCGTCTTTCTTTTTAACAAATATGGGCCGTATGTAGTTTTTATCTATTAATTATTTCAACTTAGAATTTAAATCATTTAACTCCAGAATATTCATCCTATAGGGGGCCTTTGAGTTTGGTATCGCACCAGGTACTAACTCAATGGTGAAGTCAAGTTCTCTTTTCGGAGGTAATCCTGGAATTTCTTCCGGAAATACATCAGAAAAGTCCCTAAGGATGGGAATATCCTCTAGTTTTAACTTGTCTCCTTTAGATGTACATTCATCAATAACAACATTAACAACAAACAATTTACAACCTTATCTAGGGGTGAAAAAATGAAGATGGGTGTCTATTTTGGGGGGTCTCGTGAGAAAATAATTCTGTTTTTTTCATGTCTTCCAACTTCGGGCGAACAAAAGTGATATTTTTATTTAAAATTTCACTTTGCCGTAAAAAGAAAACTTTTGTAGAATTATGTTAGCTTTCTACTCATAATTTTTTCAATTTTTTTTATTAAGATTTGATATGTCGATTTCGCAAATGTTTGACAGTGTGTTCTTATAAAATGAAAAGACTACAAAAGAGTTATGATTTGTTGCACCACTAAAATCGTTGTTAGACGTGTGTTTTGCAAAAACTGAAAATGCTACGACAATCTACACACAATGTACTAACGCGTGACTATAAGTTTGCATCCAATGGACCTCTATACTAATTATTATATTTTTTTAAAGTCGATCCATGGGGAAACTCAGTCGATTTTCAACAACCTTTTTGTTGCACCACTTTTCTCTCAACCCGCTATAAAATCAAAAAATCTACGACCACCCTTTTGAAGTAGACACGTCAATGAATCGACCCACATTTTCTTCGATTTTTTTGGTGTTGTATTTACAAAGTTATGGATTTTTCTTTTCACTGTTTTTTTAAAGAGCTGAATCATAACTCGACACATGTTACAAATATAAAACTTAAAAAATATCAGTTCTTATCTATATACAACAAAATTTATACCCTCGTAAAGTAGATTCAATGATGAATCTACTGGTATGAAGTCCGACATTCGTTTTGTTGTGTAAGAGGTGGTTTTCTCCTTCCGAAAATGGAGAAACCTGAAAATTTTGCAGAGATCTGAATCGGTCATGTTTCAGAGATTATTCGGCCGAATAATTATTCGGCCGAATAACTTTTTTCCGTAACGGCGCCGTGACTTATGGCGAAGGTTATTCGGCCGAATAACTAAACGGAAAAAAAATTACGTCGGCCGGAAAAAATAAAAATAAAAAAAATTTATACTCATATAAATAAACGTAAAGTTAATTCATTATTTTCGCATGTTTGAACTTCGCATTTTTTTGTCAAACTAATTTCGGAAGGAGGAGATAATTTTTGCAAAAGGAGGTTTTTACAAGGTATGTTTCTTCTTCTTCTTTACAAAATGCACATTGAAGGAGTTTTTTTTTCTAAGGCATATTTGCAAGGAGTTTTTCCAAACTATCTCTTTTCTTATTGCATTTTTACAAAGAAGACATTTTTTGCAAAATGAGGTTTTTACAAGCTATGTTTCTTCTTCTTCTTTACAAAAGGCACATTGAAGGAGTTTTTTTTTCCAAGGCATATTTGCAAGGAGTTTTTCCAAACTATCTCTTTTCTTATTGCATTTTTACAAAGAAGACATTTTTTGCAAAATGAGGTTTTTACAAACTATGTCTTCTTCTTTTTTACAAAAGGCACATTGAAGGAGTTTTTCCAACATATCTCTTTTTTATTGCATTTTTACAAAGAAGACATTTTTTGCAAAAGGAGGTTTTTACAAGGTATGTTTCTTCTTTTTTCCAAAGGCACATTAAAGAAATTTTTTTTCTAAGGCATATTTGCAAGAAGTTTTTTCCAAATATTTATTTTCTTGTTGTATATTTGCAAAGAAAACATTTTTTTGAAAAAGAGATTTTTACAAAGTATGTTTCTTTTTTTTTTTTCCAAAACACATTGAAAGTGTTTTTTTTAAGGGATATTTGCAAGGAGTTTTTTCAAAATATTTCTTTTCTTAGACATGTTTGCAAGGAGGTTCTTTGCAAGGATGTTTTTTTTTCAAAGTAGCTTTGCACTTTTTATTTAATTGAAAGAGGTTTTTTCAAATAGTTGTTTTGCTAAGGTATTTTGCAAATGATTTTTTTCCAATGTAGTTTTGCACTTCTTATTTATTTGAAAGGAGTTTTTTCAAATAGTTATCTTATTTTGCAAAGGATTTTTTACAAGGTAATTTTGTACTTCTTATTTCTTTGAAATTGGGTTTTTTTCAAAGAGTTGTTTCTTTACAATGATTTTTTCCCAGATATATTTATAAATAAGTTTTTATTGAAGTATTTTTTTCTAGTGGTTTTTTTCGTAGATATTTTTTCAAAAAAGTATTCTTGGAATGAATTTTACAACAAAGATTTATTTACAAGGTGTTTTATTTTCTTCCTTGGCACAAGGTGTTTTTATTATTTTCCAAAGAAGATTTTTGTTCAGAGAATTTTTTCAAAGGAAAGTTAATTCCAAAGAAATCTTCTTCAAAAGACTCTTACAAAATTTTTAAAAGGTAAAGTAAATTTCAGTTCATGTTTTTATAAATTCCGTAAATGTTTTTAAATCTTAATTTATTTGTTTTTACTATAAAGTAACATGATTCTTTAATTTATCGTCTATAGATTAAACAACCATGGGCAATAAGAGAAATCGTAAAACAAAAGCTGATCGTAAACGCGATGATGATGATAATAGAGAGAAACAAAAACTCAGATATATTGCCAAAAAACAAAGGGTTGCTGAAACGGAAGAGAGAACTATTGAAGATATAAATACAGATTTACATGACAATGTTGAAGAAATGGAAATTGAAAATAGAGTACAAGAAGAACAAATTGAAGTTGAAAAGAACATTGTAGAAGATGTAAATAGTGATTTACATGCTAATGTCGATGAAATCAATATTGAAGATCAAGTTCAAAATCCAGAAATTGAACCTGGTATGTATATATCATATATTTTCCAAATTCATTTTTTTATAATGAATTTTATTTTTTGATATATGTTAAATTAAATTTAACTTGATGTATAGGTACTTTTACTATTGATGATGAAATGTTAGAAGACATTGATTGCGACAAATATGGAGAAAAACTACCAATACATGTTGCACGATATCGTGCTACAAAATTTTATGATGAAGTTCTCAAAGATTACTCAATAGCAGGACAAGCACAAATTTTGAGATGTTTATTAGTGTCCAAGAAATTAGAAGGTGCTACATCGTTATTGGGTATTCACAAAGTAACAAAAGAGTCGAAATTGAAACAAAATGTGATGGAAAATATAGGCGATGCAATAAAAAAATTTGGAAAATCCAGGAAGAAAGATATCAGTGCTGCACGTAAAGCAATTCATACAGCAATTCTTTCAGCTAATACTAAACAAAAGCGTTTGACAACAGAACTAGCAAAAGCAGTTGGAACATCAAGAAAAACATTATACAAACATAGCAAATTCAGAATGCAAATAGATGAAAATAATGAACTTGCTTGTTGGGCAATTATTTGTAGACAACCTTACAAAGATAGATTAGGAGCAGGGGTTAAAGATATTGTACGAGAATATTGGTTGGAACATGCTCGAGTTTCACCAAATGCAAGAGATGTGATACGCAAAAGAATATCACGAAATGTATATGAAAGCCAACCAAAACATATAATGGACATGACACAAGTACAATTGTTCAATAAATTCAAGGAAGATCATCGTGGAATTAATATATCAATCACTACATTTGTGCAACAAAAACCATGGTATGTTCGACCTATAACTATACGTGATACATGTTGTTGCCGTTATCATGTGCAATTTCAGTTATATTATGATACGTTTCTTGAATTTGGTAAAATGTTTTGGACAAATTCACCACCTCCGCCAACGATACGTGAATTCATATCTCAAATTTTATGTGAGAGAAATCACGATGAAGTATTTTATTCAAAGAAATGTGTCAATGGAAAACATTGTCATCATTGTGGAAATTTGGTGTTATTCCACAATAAATACCCTATCGACAATGATCAATCGTTGTCAAATGTAAATGTTGATTGGAAGAGATACGAATACATCAACTATAGTACAAGTTCTAGTGATTCACATTCCAAAAGAATTGATTTGCTAGAAGACAAGATATGCGTCACAGATTTTCTCAAAAAATTTGAAAGCGAAATTTATAAATACACCCAGCATTCACATAGAGCACGATGGCAAGATCTTCAATTCAAACAGTCTCGTGAAATTTTTCCACCCGGAACAATTTTGTCGGTGGTTGATTTTGCTGAAAACTATACATTTGCTGCACAAAAAGAAATACAGAGTGAATACTATCACTCTGACCAAGTTTCGATATTTGTCCATGTCGTATATAGACATTCTCAACAGGATGTCGATGGCATTGAAAGCACATGTGACAATCGAGATGTGATTAAAGAATATCACTTCTATATCAGCGATGATCGTACACACGACACACATTTTGTCCAACATTGTATAGAAAATATTTTCTATGAATCACTGAAAAAACGCGAAGTCAAATTCAAAGAGCATTGGATATGGTCTGATGGATGTGCGGGTCAATTTAAATCTTCCCGATCATTTTTTTGGTTATGTCGACTTCATAAAGCGCTGAACATTAAACATCGCTGGAATTTCTTTGAAACTGGGCATGGAAAAGGTGAGCATGATGGTGCAGGAGCATGCGTGAAAAGAGCACTTCGAAGATGGCAAATGAACTATTCTTCAGCACGATTTCATTCAGCTGCAGAGGTTGTCCAATGGTGTCAATTAAATCTAAGCCATGATTATAATCAACAATCAAAAGACGTGCGCAGGTATGTCCACTATTTTTTTAATTTATATTATTTCCTAAAATTTAAAAAAATGTATATACTAACATTTAAGTACACATGTACACTATTTATTGTGTAGGTTTTTTTGGCTTGTTGGGATCCAAGATATAAATAGATCAATACCATATGACGCTAGCACCATACATGGAACTAGAGATCTTCACTCTATTCAAACAAAATCATTTCACAACGTGTTTGCATTTGACAGTAGAAAGCAATCATGCTTTTGTCATATTTGCATTGAAAATGTCGAGTCTACAGAAGTTTGTGAAAACATAACAAACAACTACGTAAAAGCTTGGAGACACACAGAGATTAATCCAAAAGGAAAAATGCCTCTAGCAAGTGTTGAAGAATTAGAATCAGAAGAAATAGCAATATCGTCTGATGGCGATAGAATTTCAGATCTCGTAAGAGAAGGTAATAAACTTGTTTTTGACTTTTTAATCAATTGTTCATTCTAATCCATCGCCATAAGTAGTCAATTTAATTCATTTAAATACACTAACACCAATCATAACTTGCACAGGAGATGTTTTCGCTGTGATTGCACCTGTAGACAACAACGAAAATGTCAAATATTATTTGATGCGATGCACTGAAGGAAAAATGAAGTTATTGGAGGACTACAACGACAACGGATTTACATACGAAAGAGGATCCATCATTTTAAAAGGCTACTTTTTTCAACAGACACACATGACTAAAAATTATGTCTACTTTCAAGATTATGAGCCCGATGTTATATGTTGTCAATATAGTCATTTAGTATGTGCATCTTGAATAAAATTGATACAAGTTCCATCAAAAAAACAATTAAAAACCAAAAAATGGAAACTATCCATATGTGACCATGAACGGATAGTTGAAGATGGTATTCCATTGCGATGTTTTTAACTACATATCAAAAATAAATTGATCTATATTTTTGTCCATGTCAATTGTTGTGTGCAATATATTTTTTGTCCAATTATCAAAATTGTTGTGCACAGTATATTTTTTCATTGAGATTTTATTTTTTCATTGAGATTTTATGAATATTTTCTTGAATGACAACTAACATAAAAGCTTAAATGGTTGTACTTTCACATGCTTAAAAATGAATTCAAATATAATTTGAAAATTCAAAAGTACTTTATTCGGGTCCCCATATGTCTATTAGACCACTAAGGGATGAGATAACGGATGTGGCTATCCCCACTCCGCCCCGAATTTTTACTTTTGGTTGATTGATACTAACGAAAAATCACAAAAAGACCTATTAAATTTTGTATTATTTTAATTCCATCGAACATGTTTTTTTAATACATACTTCACCATAAATATGATCTAAAATAGATGTCTTAAAATTGTCACCAAGTTTTCCGTCCCAAATCTTTAATTTAAAATATCGCTTGTGCAAATTCACATAACTGAAATCATGGCAAATGGAGATAACGATCATTTGATTTTTAATCACAAGCAAGGATTCCAGGATTGTGAAGCTTATGCTAAATTAGAGAAATGATTATTTACAACAAATGAACGAAAATCCGTCAAATTGTTGTTTAAAATCATTGCTCTAATCTAGCACAAACTTCACAATCCTGGAATCTTCGCTTATGATTAAAAAACAAAAAAACCGTTACCCCCATTTGCCATGATTTCAGCCGCATCAAATATACCTAAAAATTGAAAATAAAAATTAAATTAATTAAAAATCCATTATATCAAAATTTGATCTTAACATATATTTGCTTTTAAACTTCCTAATTCATCCATGTTTCTATCAAAAATTTTAACATATATTCTCAACATTGATTCTTACCATAACATTCATTCTCAACATTGAACATTTCCCAACTTAGAATAACATTTTAAACATTCCTAACATTCAACATTCATTCTCATCATTCAACATTTTCTAACAAGTCATAACATTCATTCTCATCATTCAACATTTTCTAACAAGTCATAACATTCCTAACATTCAACATTCATTCTCATCATTCAACATTTTCTAGCAAGTCATAACATTCATTCTCATCATTCAACATTTCCTAACCTTGGATTACAC
The DNA here is from genome assembly GCA_027924585.1 of Larix kaempferi. Lineage (NCBI taxonomy): Eukaryota > Viridiplantae > Streptophyta > Pinopsida > Pinales > Pinaceae > Larix > Larix kaempferi. The sequence continues at coordinate 34,024,789 of BSBM01000089.1, forward strand.
CTATAAAAACATTCCTTCTTCCATAACACCTCCCATTCATTCTTTCCCAACATTCTTTTTTCTCTAACACCTCCCATTCATTTTTTCTCAACATTGATTCTTAACATAACATTCATTCTCAACATTGAACATTTCCCAACTTGGAATAACATTTTAAACATTCCTAACATTCAACATTCATTTTCATCATTCAACATTTTCTAACTTCATAACATTCATTCTCATCATTCAACATTTCCTAACCTTGGATTACACCTATAAAAACATTTTAAACATTCATGCGAAACATATTATAAATATTATCAAAACACTTTAAACATTCATGCAAAACATATTCTAAACATTTACCAAATGAGAAATAATAGACATGTACTCATGTATATAATCCAAAAAAAAGTTGATGAACATGTGAATTCAATGTACATGTATATATAATCAAAAAATAAATACCCTCCATGTTCAAAACAACTACAAAATATATATATCAACAAAAACAATAAAGTCTGAACCACTATCCATCTAGACCAATATCTTTCCACTATTTTCCACTAGGACCTTCCCTGGGACTCAACTCCACCTACAATACACAAAAAAACAAATTATAAATTTAGATCATAAATTATTTAAACAATTTTAAACTAAATTCAAAATATTAAGATATTAAACTCATCTACAAAACAATTCAATTATTAAAAAAATCATACATCAAATTCTTTGGATGCATGTCCACCACTTTTTTCCCCTAGAGACTTTCCTTTAGCTCCAAAGGACCTCAAAGAACCAAGCTGCAACATGTACAAAAACAATTTTCAAATAAATCAAAAAAATATAAAACATTAAACTTATATCAAAGATCATTTCTAGTTCAACAAAATTACCTCAGTGCCAATATCTGCATTCATTAAAGACCCCACATCTTCGCCCCCAATTTCCAAATGGTCTCTTCCCTAAAATTTAAATTTTGTTAATAAATAAAACATAGTAGATACAAATAATAAATTAAGCAGTTAACTTAAAACCAAAACAAAAAAATTAAAATCATTAGCGCACAAGAGATGGTAAATCATCTAAAAAGTTGGAATCTAATGAAACCTGCATAAATAAGTCAAATTAACAATAAGATACATTGATATTTATTAAAATTCAAGCAAACAAAAAAAATATCATGTTCAATCATAAATATTATAATTAAAATACCTCTCCTAAGCGCTCTTCATTTTGACTAGGATGCTCTCGATTTTGACTACTGGAGACTCGAAAATTATTTGCATTTAACATTGACGTAAACTGCAGACAAAATACATTTGCTTAATATATTTATTCCCATGTAGCAAAAAATTCAATTCAAAATGCTTAAAAAAAATCAAATATATTGTCATAGCATAATCAACAAACCTCTCCCATGCTCGATGTGTCATTGGATAACACATCTGAAGCTATATCTCGACAAGACTTAGCATAAGCCCTGAGATCATCAATGCTCAATGCATCTACCTCGTCATTCGTCTTGTAGACAAAACTCTGACGAAGAATAACACGAGCCCTCTCTCGCCCCAAACCGACTTCTACTCCAGCAAGAGCTGAAGCTAAACCATCACCTATCGATTCCCTTCCAACTGTCCCTAGTTGAGATGTTGTCTCCATCTCTGATCTTAAAGCCACAACCCTTGGTGGACGACGTATCTCAGGTGGAGGTTGTATAGTGGTAGGGTCTCTGAGAGCACCTTTTCGATTATATATTCTACCCTTTCCAGCTCCATAAAAGTCAGAGGGAACATCAGTATAGTTAGGCTTCATACCTAAAAAAAACTCCGCATAAAAAAATCTTGCAAAATAATTAGGAACCTCATCGTTCCAAGGCAATCGACCATAAGCTGCAAGAAATCGATCATATATTAAATGTGCAATTTGAGGATGCTTGAAATATTGCACTTTCAACATTTTTCGCTTAAGGCCTTCTTTGAAATTGAACATTGAATTGGCTTGTTCTCTAGTGACTCTCTCCTTCACAACCTCCCACTTATCTGGACCCATAACTTGGTCCCTTCGCATCCGCATCAAATGAACAAAACTATTTGTAGTTGGTCCAAGTTCCTCATATGCATCAATGAATTTCTGCAAAGACGCCAAAACAATCTCTAGATTTTGTCGGCTCTCTAGAGGGAGATCCAAAGAACAAAAATCATTGTTCAGCCTGTCATAATGGGATCTACAACTTTCAAGAATAGTTTGTTGCACAACACCTTGCCATGGAATATTATCAGGTAAATCAGATGGATAAGTTGATATGGGTGTACACCCCTCATCTAGTGGAACATATGTTGTCCTGGCTCTAGGAGGATCTTCAGGACCTTGCTCTCCACCCACACCTATTCCATCATCTACAATCCTATCTTGATCTCCCCCTCGCTCCATCGAATTACGCACATCTTCTGAACGTCGCTCTGCTTCAAATATAGCCATAGTCAAGAATTAACCTTGTCCATAACTTCAAAACACAAAAAAATACAATTTATACTTTATTAAACATTAATGTTCATACCAACAGAAGGTTGAGATCGACGCTCTCCCACAGAAGATGAAGGAGAATCATGTGTACCCCTTCGAACTTGTTGATGATCAAATGACTGGGACCCATGCAATAAACTCAAACCTCTCGGTGAATTCGACAACCTTCGACGACCAACTGGAACACCAATTCCTGAGGATTGTGATGACCTCCTACGCTTTCCTCTCGAAGACTCTCTTTCCATTTGATATAACTTCTAAATTTACACAAACATTAACATATTGAAATTGTACATGACTATTCTACAAACATCAAGCCAATATTTGATAAAAAACTACAACAAAATGTAAGTCCCCCTCCTAACTCTAATTAATTACCTAAAATTCCTTACCATCACTAATATTGCAGCATAAAGATATATCTAATAATCATTTCATTATCAAATATTAGTCATAACATGATTAATTGAAGTAATATAATAACCTTAATAACTTTTAATCCAACAAATATGGTTGAATTATATATGTCAATGAACAAACATCTCACTAAACATATATATATATTCTTATTAAGAGAATTCTAGCTCATATTTATAATAATACAATTTACACACACTAAAGTTGTACATGTTAACTCTACAAACTCAAAAACATATCTATTAAAGACCTGCATACAAAATGTAGAGCTGGCTAAAATAGTATAACATATATATCCACTTATTAAGAGATTTCTAATTTATATTTATGATAAAACAACTTCCACACATTGAAATTGTACATGTTCATTCTACAAACTTAAAAGCATATCTCTTAAAAATCTGCATACAAAATGTAGAGCCACCTAAAATATTATAATTATTTTCTTTCGTAAGTTCCTCTTCTAGCTCTAAGAACACTATTGCACCATAAACATAACATCAATAATCATCTTATAATCATTTAATTGTAATAGTACACAATAATCTTCCAAATTTTTCACTGATCACTTATGTTTTTGTTCTATATCTCAATAAACAAACATTCCTTCATTTTTATAAAAAAAATACCTAAGAACATCAAACTTTTAAGGGAAACTTAATATGATACTCATTCAAGTTTAGGGTTTAAATATCCATTTATATAAAGAAGCCATGGCATTGCATTCCATAAGAATAAGACAAATACACGTTATGTTGTTTGATATAAAAAATATCTTACCATTTTTATATATAAAAAAGACCATAACATGAGCAGAGTTCTGTTCATGAGCAAAGTTCTATTCATGAGCAGAATTCTGTTCATGAGCAGAATTCATGAACTCTGCTCATGAACAGAGTTCATGAACTCTGCTCTACCCCATTATATTATCTCTCGGCAAATAAAACATGTTTCTATTTATACACCAAATTGAACGTTAAATACATAAAACATTTAAGCAAAACAACTCTATTAATTTGTAAAATAGTGGACCTAGCTATGCTTAGGGTAAATATATCTATTATAGAGTCCATGGACTCTGCTCATGAACAGAGTTCATGAGCAGAGTCCATGGACTGTGTTCATTATACAGTGTTAATGGTGAAGTGATTAGTCAATTACAATTTCCTGCCACATTAATTAAAATATTATAGGCTCTTATTAACCAGAAATAAGCTTACTCGGATTAAACCAGGCACAGTAAAGAGCATTACTTTTAACCAGATTAGCTTTCCAGGTAATATAGACGTGCTTCGGTATTAATAATTAAATTACAAGCATAATAACGAGGCATAATAACGAGGATTAGAATCAGGCTAATTAAATATAACATGGTCGTAATACAGCTAATCCTGTAATAAACTATTAATACTACCTTATTAAGGTTTAATACCTAGCACAGCGTGCACGACTATGCCTAACATAAACTTATGGATATTATTTACGAGCATAACCTGAATATACTTGTTTGCCTTCGGATACAAGCAAGCTTAAATTACTACAAAGGTTTACTACCCTTGTGGTACACTACATGAACAGTTCATTAACCACTTAGAGTCCATAAACTCTGCTCATGAACAGAGTCATGAGCAGAGTCCATGGACTCTGCTCATGAACAGAGTCATGATCAGAGTCCATGGACTCTGCTCATGAACAGAGTCATGAGCAGAGTCCATGGACTCTGCTCATGACCAGAGTTCATGTGCAGAGTACATGGACTCTGCTCATGACCAGAGTTCATGTGCAGAGTACATGTACTCTGCTCATAAACAGAGTTCATGTGCAGAGTACATGGACTCTGCTCATGAACAGAGTTCATGTGCAGAGTAGATGGACCCTGTTCATGCACATACAAACATCTCTAAAATCAACATTGATTATAAAAAAGTTAAAACTTCTAATTTTAACAGCCATAACAGATTTTTTTTTATTTTTTTCTAATGCCACAAACTAATGAGCAGAATATGCGACATACCTGTATCCAAACGACACCGCTATTATTCGTTCCACCAACGCTCCACGAAACTTATTCCTTCACCAAGCAGAAAAAAAAGTCATCAACTAAACATATCACATACACAGCCATAATCAAAACAACACAACTCAGAAAAAAACGCACCTAAATGACAAATTTGAAGCCTGCACACAAAACCGAAACCGCGTCCACACAGCAAAACAAACGGGCAACCTGCCACCCAAAGCGTAACGGCTGACGAGCAACAGCCAACAAGAAAGAGCATGAACCAGCCAACAAACCGAAAAACTATCTACCGTAAAGCCGATGAGCAGCAACAGGTCCCAGGGCATCATCGAGTCGGTGGGACACAGCAGGGTGGCGAACGTAGGCGACGAGCTATCAACTGTATAGCCGACGGGCAGCAACAGGTCACAGGCATGAACAGCTAGTCGTGGGGAAACAGGATGGTGGCGAACTGTAGCAGCAGTTCGCGGAGGGTCAGCAGGCGGGTCGTCGGATAGCGGCAAGGTGGCGACAGAGGCGATGCGGGCCCGCTGCGGGGTCTAGAAAATTTACAGCAACGAATGTCAAATGGCAGCCGATGCTGTGCTTTTATGCAGAAAAACAGTTCGGCCGAACAATTAATCGGCCGAATAATTATTCGGCCGAACAATTAATCGGCCGAACAATTAATCGGCCGAATAATTGTTTGGCCGAGTAATTGTTCGGCCGATTAATTGTTCGGCCGAATAATTATTCGGCCGAATAAACTATTGCCAAATTTTTTTTTCCGTCCGGTAACTGTTTGCACACATTTCAAGGATCTTCGTTAGGCTGGACGGAGAACTGTTCGTGGTTATTCGACCGAATAACCTTTGCATTATTCGGCCGAATAATTTACATTATTCGGCCGAATAACTTCCGCTAAGACGATTTCGCACTCGTTTCTCACGAAAGTGTTACCCACCTTCACGTTTTCACCCCTAGCAGCTCTCTTTACTTGTAAGGCAGAAATCCGCCTTACTGAAATCTGCCTATGAATTCCTTTCATTGTTTCTGAATTTCCTTCATTATTTATACAAGTAAAAGATTTATCATAAAAATTGTCATGTCCCAAATTTGGAATTGGGTCACAATGTCCTAATCACATTGGCCATATTCATTATAGTTTGTAAAATTGATGTTAAAGGTCAAATAATTGCCAAGGAGGAAAATTACTAGTTTCCTAGGTTTGGGGTGGAAGCTTTGGGATTTGGAATAATGAGAATAATAAATGATGTTTGAACATTAGAGTGGCATAAATATTTAATAAAGGATATAAATAAATATATACAAGTGAAAATCAAAGTGGCATTTGATCATGAAGACACATGTAGGAAGTGGGACCCACATATGGCTAGATTTCCCCACTACACTTAGCATCATTTTCTCACCAATTCGAATTCAAGGTGAATGGTAAAATACTTGGGGGAGTCCAAAAGATATTATTCATGGCATGAATCATCCAAGGTCGAAATATAGAGGAAGAGTAACTCCCATGGAAGACGAAGAGGCAATTTGGAGTTAGTGAGACACTTGGGCTAGATTCCCTAGCTCTATGACAACAATGATGAAGATGCTATGACACCTATGACACAAATTAGACCTGAAGGCTGAAATATGACATATATGACATGTCAAGGCTAAAAATAGACTTCAAGAGGGCGCTCAAGGGTGTTATGGAAGCTAAGATGCTTCCACATGTGATTTGGTGGAAGTGGGAAACTAGGAATTGTTGTACAAGTGGCATTCTTTGGAATCTCTTCCCAACTTGAGTTGGCATGAGTCTCTTGGAAGGAATTCGACCCATGGAGGACATTATAACTTTATAAATGTCAATAAAAAATAATGAAACCAGCTTTTGATCATTTGTAGAATTTGCAATTGCATTTGTGAAGAGGGAGAGCTAATGGATGACTAGTTTCTTGCCTTAGCCAATTTCGAGGGTGAAAGATTCCCATCCAAGTTGGTAATTGGAAAGGCCATTCAGACCTTTCATTTGGAGCTTTAATGGGGTCTTTATTTGCAGGTGTAAGCTATAGGGCAGCTCATGGTTTCTTCTATTGCAGCTCACTCCTTCAACCATTTCCAGTTTTGATGGCATATTCTTGATCCTTGAGGGAGGGCGTTTTTGGTGAGCTATTGTACTCTTCGAGGGAGATTCTAATGCCCCATTTATTTTTTAATATGAAGTAAATACTCTTTTAATCATCTCTAGAAATTTTCAAGTCGAAATTCCAAGTAGAAATGTATAAATCTCATTTTTAATGGAAGAACAATGCCATTTCCCCACTACCTTGTTGTGAACTAATGTATTGATGATGATTTCGAATGAATGTATGATTATCTAATGAATTTGTGATTAATGGACTGCCATGGATTTATTTTACAATTTTCATGTACTGTACTTGAGCATTTGAAGTATTTTTACTCAGTTTAATTGCATTGGGAGAAGAAATAGTGCCATTTCCCCAAGGGTCGAATTAGTGATTTTTGTAGTTGAATGGGAGAGGGTCGGAACAGATATAATAATCAATTAATGGTGCACATGAGACATTAATAATATCTTTAACACATTACATACCTCTGTTCATAAATTTGAATGGGTTTGGAGGCAATTGGGAAGCCATTTTCAGTACTTACTGCACGGGGATTTGAACCCCAAATTACAAGTAAAATTGCATACTTGGTCTAGAATCTTAAGAGAGTTTGCAGAGGTATTTTTGTGGCCATATGTCATCCCTGAACATCGTATTCAAGTCCTAATATCATTCATACACCTTCTTTGAATATTTGAAGGCATTTGGAGTCAATTTGAGACCTAGAGACCAATATTAGTGAAAGGGAAATCACTGGTAAAGTTACCTACATTGACCAGAATTAAAAGAGTATTTGTAGAAGTGTTTTAAAGGTCCAAAGGAATCCATGAAACACATATTTATGTTCTAATATCATTCATATACCTTCTAAGAATATTTGGGACCATTTGGGGCAAATTTGGGACCTAGAGATCAAAACTAGTCAAAGGTCGAACTAGGGAAAAAAAGTGGAAAGTTGCCATTTTAATAAAATTCCTAACAAGGGACAATACAGTGGTATCAGAGCATGGTCTTGGCACCTGATGTGGTAGAACATTAATGAATACCAGGAGTCAAAGAAATAAGCCACCACCCTTAGAAACTGAAACTGGATGTAATTTGGTGAAAGGGAAGAAATAGGAGAAGAAGTGCATTCATTGGTCACCATGAGTAAGGATGAGAAAGGAACCTTAGAGGAGAATGAGGAGTTTAGAAAAGTACTGAAACCTTCCTTTGAAGACAAGTGGAGGAAATACTTTCAAGAGTTCAAATTGTTGCTTAGTGAACTTGGAAGCAACTCGGAAAAAATAATGCGCAATGGTTCTCTTTTCAAGGAAAAGGATGAAACAATTTATGCCACAAAAGAGGAACCTAATGTAATTGTGTAACATGAGGTACATGTTGATATGCAGGTTCTTGAAGATGCTACACTAAAACAAGAAGAAGAACAAGCACTTTTCCTTGTTCAAAGGGATTATGAGTTGCCTCATGGAGAGAGTTGCAAAGCCTTGGAAGAGGTACATGATCTCACAATAGTTGGACCAGCCAATTATGGAGAAGATGAATTAAATATTTCAATGGGTAAGAGTTGTAAAGAATTAAAGTTGGTTCATAATTCCTCACCCCACACTTCTTTTCCAGCCACATCACTTTGGGATGAAAATTGGGTGAAAGGTTTTTCTCTAGTGGTGCCACATGAGGGGTATGAAACTCCTACCTCTCCTTTTGATGATGACATGAATAGAGCACCTCATTATTTAGAATTACAGCAGCATATTGCTTTACCTTATGATGATACATATCCTCGTGGATGTATGGATGAGACTTCTTTGAGTCCTTTGAAGTCTCCTTGTTTTTCCTGCTCATTATTTGGTTCATATTTTAGTGGAGATTCTTCATTCACTTTTTGGATGAAAGAATGCATGGCTGAATATTTTGATGTGTATCACATTCTTTTGGAGTAGCACTATCGGACATGGGATCCTCACCTATTTCATTGAAGCAGATTTGATTGGTCACTTGAAGATTGTATGCACCTAGCAAATGGTGGTCTACTTACTTGGAGGTATAAACACTTTCATGATTCTTTGATGAAGCATCTTTTTGATGTACATTTTCATTATGCTGTTATGTACTTTGATGAAATATATTCTGTACTCATGATGTTTGGAAGAATGCATACAAGAAAATGGGATCCAGGAATCCTCTTATATGATGGTATGGGTTGGAGAGCACTTTTAATTGTTGGGGTGCAATACAAGTAATGGGACCCTGGAATAATTTTTGTCTCATTGGTTTGAATTTTTTTTGGGGAAACAAGCAGTATGGGAGATAGATTTCCCACTTAATAAAGTGAATTTTATCAGAGTAGTGCAGCAGCAAGCATGGTGGTTCCTCTCTAAAAACTTCAAGGAAACTCAAAGACTCAAGGTTGGGCAATTCAATGGCAACTTCAAAGAATTATACAGGAAGCAGGTTCTTTAACACCCATGTTTGAAATTGCTTGAGGACAAGCAATATTGGGAAGGGAGGATTTTTCATGTCCCAAATTTGGAATTGGGTCATAATGGCCTAATCACATTGGCCATATTGATTAGAGTTTGTAAAATTGATGTTAAAGGTCAAATAATTGCCAAGGAGGAAAATTAATAGTTTCCTAGGTTTGGGGTGGAAACTTTGGGATTTGGAATAATGGGGATAATAAATGATGTTTGAAAATTAGAGTGGCATAAATATTTAATAAAGGATCTAAATAAATATATACAAGTGAAAATCAAAGTGGCATTTGATCATGAAGACACATGGAGGAAGTGGGACCCACATATGGCTAGATTTCCCCACTACACTTAGCATCATTCTCTCACCAATTCGAATTTAAGGTGAATGGTAACATACTTGGGGGAGTCCAAAAGGTATTATTCATGGCATGACTCATCCAAGGTCAAAATATAGAGGAAGAGTAACTCCCATGGAAGAGGAAGATGCAATTTGGAGTTAGTGAGACACTTTGGCTAAATTCCCTAGCTCTATGACAACAATGATGAAGATGCTATGACACCTATGACACAAATCAGACCTGAAGGCTGACATATGACATATATGACATGTCAGGGCTAAAAATAGACTCCAAGAGGGCGCTCAAGAGTGTTAGGGAAGCTAAGATGCTTCCACATGTGATTTGGTGGAAGTGGGAAACTAGGAATTGTTGTACAAGTGGCGTTCTTTGGAATCTCTTCCCAACTTGAGTTGGCATGAGTCTCTTGGGAGGAATTCGACCCATGGATGACATTAGAAATTTATAAATGTCAATAACAAATAATGAAACCAGCTTTTGATCATTTGTAGAATTTGCAATTGCATTTGTGAAGAGGGAGAGCTAATGGATGACTAGTTTCTTGCCTTAGCCAATTTCGAGGGTGAAAGATTCCCATCCAAGTTGGTAATTGGAAAGGCCATTCAGACCTTTCATTTGGAGCTTTAATGGAGTCCTTATTTGCAGGTGTAATCTACATGGCAGCTCATGGTTTCTTCTATTGCATCTCACTCCTTCAACCATTTCCAGTTTTGATGGCATATTCTTGATCCTTGAGGGAGGGCATTTTTGGTGAGCTATTGTACTCTTTGGGAGAGATTCTAATGCCCCATTTCTTTTGTAATATGAATTAAATACTCTGTTCTTCATCTCCAAAAAATTTCAGGTCGAAATTCGAATTATAAATGTATAAATCTCATTTTTAATGGAAGAACAATGCAATTTACCCACTACCTTGTTGTGAACTAATGTATTGATGATGATTTTGAATGAATAGGTGATTCTCTATTGCATTTGTGATTAATGGACTTCCATGGATGTATTTTACAAGTTTCATGTACTGTACTTGAGCATTTGAAGTATTTTTACTCAGTTTAATTGCATTGGGAGAAGAAATAGTGCCATTTCCCCAAGGGTCGAATTGGTGATTTTTGCAGTTGAATGGTTGAGGGTTGGAATAGATATAATAATCAATTAATGGTGCACATGAGACCTTAATAATATCCTTAACACATTACATACCTCTGTTCATAACTTTGAGTTGGTTTGGAGGCAATTGGGAAGCCATTTTCAATACTTACCCCAGGGGGATTTGAACCCCAAATTACGAGTAAAATGGCATACTTGGTCTAGAATCTTAAGAGAGTTTGAAGAGGTCTTTTGGTGGCCATATGTCATCCCTGAACATCATATTCAAGTCCTAATATGATTTATACACCTTACTTGAATATTTGAAGGCATTTGGAGTCAATTTGAGACCTAGAGACCAATACTAGTCAAAGGGAAATCACTAGTAAAGTTACCTACATTGAACAAAATTGAAAGAGTATTTGCAGAAGTGTTTTAAAGGTCCAAAGGAATCCCTAAAACACATATTTATGTTCTAATATAATTCATATACCTTCTCAGAAGATTTGGGACCATTTGGGCCAAATTTGGGACCTAGAGATCAAAACTAGTTAAAGGTCGAACTAGGGAAAAAAGTGGAAAGTTGCCATTTTAATAAAATTCCTAACAAGGGAAATTACAACAATTCAATATAACTCTATGCTGTTCAAGCCAAACCATGCCAATTAACAAATCATATGAACCTAAGGGTAAAACATTCAGATTAACTTGCGTTTTCAGCCGATTTAAAATATTTCACAATTCTGAACATAATCTGTAACCTTTCTTTTAGTTCCTATTGCAAGCTGAACTAACCATGCATCATTAAATATATCTATTTTTAGCTTGCAACGGTTTACTAAAGTAGGTGAAATATAACTTAGATTTGCACCAGGATCTATCAAAAGAGAAATAGACTCATTTTGTACCATACCTTCAATTTCGACCATGGATGTTTGATGGTCCGTTTGACGGTTCTCCAATGCTGCATTTATATTTGGCATTTCTCTTGTGATATCTCCAATTGTAGATTCTACTTGCATAGTATGTATGTTGTTGGCTGTCCTCTTGTTGCGTGGGCAATCTGCTCTCTTGTGTGGTTTGCCACATTCATGGCACTTTATGGGTCCTTTCTGTTCAGGATACCTACTGTTATTGTAATTATTATTATTGTTGTGATTATTAGGTACATTTCTTGCAGCAGTAGTGTTCTGAGATGTATTATTCCGATAATTATTAGGTAAATTTCTGTTATTAATTTTTTTTCTTAAAACCTCCAGCATTCTGATTAAAGTTCTTCTTTTTATAGTCATACTGATTAGTTTTACTGTTCTTCCAGCCAGTTGTTCCTTCTCTTTTTATGTTTTGGTCAAAACAAAAATTTGCCTTCCTCATGGCCTCTTCCAAAGTGGAAGGATTATCATACTCAACACGATCTTTTATATTAAACGGTAAACAATTGAGAAACCTTTGCACTTTAGGCTTTTTCTCAACCATGTAGGGTACGTACCTCAGCAAGCTAAGAAACTTGCTGCACAGTTCTTTCTTGTTCATTGTACCCAACTTTAACTTGTAAAACTCCTTAGATTTATCATCAAAATACTTTTCAAACAAGAACTTCTTTTTAAACAAACTTTTAAACATAGTCCAAGTTACTTCTTTTTCTTTTATATTCTTGATTCTTTTAAGATCCTGCCACCGTATATCTGCCTTTCCGGTCAGATTGTAAATGGCCATCTTGGCTTTCAGTTGAGAAGAGTAATCAAAGATATTAAAGTACTTTTTCATTCCAGACAACCAAGCTTCTGCTGTCTCACCCTTCTCACTTTTGCCATTAAAAGTAGGTGGTTTAATCTTTTTAAATTCACCGGTAATCTGTTCATGATGCTTATGTTTTCTCTTTTTAGAGCAACACTCGCTGTTACTACTGTCATAATTTACATCATCATTACCTGAATAAGACTTAGAAGATGAGTAACTATTCCTTTTATCATTTCTTGTTTTCTTATGCTTATGTTGGTGGGACATTATTTTAGAATCAGCTCTAAATTATGATTTTCTGCCTCTTTCATCACTGTGATAGTTTCCTTTTAAATTCTGCTATAATTCTTCCTGTGCCTTAAGAATCCGTTCATTTTCTTCTTTAACAGCTTTTAACTTAGATTTTAAATCCTGCACAGTGCGTAAAATTTCAGAAGATTGGTTGTTTAACTCAACGTAAATTCCTTCTGTGTTATTATGATTAATTCGTTCATTATGAGGAGATCTATCCTCTGTTGATTCCTCTGGTATTTCCATACCTGCAGTTAAAAGTCAATCTGTTCTATGCAAAAATGAAATTAAATTACAAAAGTTAGTAACATAAACTTTCTGATTTATTTTTCTGTTTGCGCGCATGAGCCTCGTTCAGGCCTAGAGTTTGAACTTGCGCTCTGATACCACATGTAACATCCCGGAAAATCGCAAAAATTTAAAACTTTTCTATGTGACAATAAATGCTATTTAATAGATGCAGAAATGGAACAATGTATGAAATGTTATCTTGCTGTCTTTAATGCCATGCTAGTTGATTAAGTAAGGATTTACAACAAACAGATTTATGCTTAAGTCTTAATGCTATCCATATTTAGTTGTGCTGCTACACATCTCTGTTACTGTTATTTATAAATGTTAGAACAACTGTTTGACTAATGTACTTTTGTTTGATTGATGATGGGGTCCTTCGGATTCCCCGAGGCTTACATAGCATTCATGCTAAAGCATGTGTATTCGTACTAGTGACAGATTGACAGGTAAGAGATTAAATTTCTGACACGTAATCAACAGTTTATCCAAGAAGATCTATAATGTTCGTATCGCAGTGTTATACCCATATTTATTTGTTTTCCATCATGTTTTCTGTATGTAAATGTCTACCTTCTAACTCCATGGTAATTTGTGGAAATTCCGTGTACAACTATTTGTTAACTTGTTTAGGGCCTATAACCTGCTATGATAGTGTTGGTCTGAGATATTTCCTTTACATACACATTCGAATGTATGTAAGCGTAAGTCTAGAATCTGTTCACCAAGTATAACTCTATGGTATATTTTAAGGTGTTTAAAGGATTATTATCGAACCCTTACAAATGGAGTTTGTCGCCATTTTAACAACTATCACATTTATGTAAATGTGAGTTGTGTGCATTGTGAAACCCTATGTGTCACCTATGTGATTGCGCGACATTATATGCATAATATGATTTCCATGCAAACTATATGGTATGTATACATTTTTATATCCTATTTTATACTATACACTTTGAACCTTTTTGACTATTATACAATTGATATGAGTTATGTGCGACCCACATTATATATGTGTAACTATATGGAATTGCATACACACATATAAACTATATGCAAACTTTGTAATACTTTATGATACGTGGATTCTAAGCAACTATTTGTTATAAGGAGTAAGTGCAACTATGTGATCATATGTTGCTTTGAGAACTATGAAATTATTCTATCCAACTATGTACAAAACGTGTTGTAACATGGTGAAGTCTTTCAACTATATCATATGCAAATCCATTGTAATAATTATTGTGATGTGAACGTTGATATGCACCACAGTTGGCAGTTGTAAACGTAACCTGGGCATTGAATGCACACAACTGCTATGGTAATGGAGTTCTGATGTGGCACCGCTTAGTGTGCTCGATCATGTGATACCACCGTGATTATGACCATTAATACGTTGAAGTGTAGACATGCGTTTTCGCTTGTTGATGAGCTGGCTCCACCATGGCTCCATCGTGGTTCATCATGGCAGTTGCAATGATGTTTTAATTAATGTGGTAGATATCCTGGGATTTCCTATTTCCATCTGGTGATCTACATCGTTGATCAGTCGAGGGTTTCAGTGCAAGTGGTTTATCCTACCTTTGGTACGTTTTATGAGTTTATTGTGTCCGAGTCTTTTGGTGGTGGTGGCTCTGCGCGGCTGACATGCTGCAAGTTTTTAGTCTTGTTGTTCTGCTTATAGAGGTGAAGTTCTCAAGTTTTGAACTCATAACCTCATCAATTTGTAGAGCCGAGCTCTCAGTTCTGCGTGCAGTAGTTATTGTTAAGTTATTAGTTGGGTTTGTAACCTTGATAAGGTTCGATCGTCAGACCTATTGAGAGTCTTGAGATTCGATTTGGATAAGCAACCAACCCTTCGCTATGGTTGTTCCAGGTCTTGACATTGTTGAGAGTTGATGGTTTTGGTATTGGCTCTGGTTACTCCAGCATTTAACGAGGTAGGGTTTCGTTGCAACTGCACCGGGATTGGCGTTAAATGCTACTACGACTTTCCTATAAGAGGTAATGTGTTTAAATTTCTCCACTGTAATGTTTATTCAAAATACTATCAGTTTATCAAATTTCAATACTGAAGTCTTTTCGTTTGGAAAATGTTTTAACCACTTTGCAATGATCTTGCAGGTGTAACTATATAATGGCTCCTTGATTTCGTGTGTTGAAGGTTGGCACTAGCTATACCAACCGGTAAGCCTCGGCAATGTCTTGAGACTCTATGTAGATGAGAAGTTGGTCGACCGGTGTGATGTCTGTGTGTTTTTGTTTTTAACTCAGAGAGTTTTGTAATCTTCATAGGGTTAGGGCTTGAAAACTTCTTGAAAGTATGGGGAGGATATGCCTCGACCCACATGGCAAAAGTCATTTTGAAAATGAAATGTATAACCTGTAGGTTAAGTTTCGAGCTCTGTCAAATGGAAATCAAAATGTTTATAACCTATGTTGAAGTAGTTGAGTCTTTTTGTCAATTTTGGGCTTGACATGCAAACACGATCTTTAACTCATCGTTAATGTGAAACTGTGATATGTTTTGGCAACTTCTGTGTTTATCGTGGTTATGAATCGATGAATGAATGTTTTAGGAAGCAAGGATACGACTGTTTGATTTATAGAAACAACGAATATGTGAGAATATTGAAGAGGCTTACATCCTGCATAAAATTTGTTTATTCAAAACAATGTTACTGCGTCTTAAAGAAATAGGATAGTATTTCAATGCTAGGGTTTAGCCTTTGTATAAAGTTTAATAATATACTTAGTTGAAGTCTCGGCAATAACCTGTGTTTTCTATTTTGTTTGGAAATCTCCTACAGCCGTCTTGATAACTCAAACTTACTAAACGATCTACAGGCAAGTGTTTTGTGCATTCGTTGACTCTGCTTATACAGGCATTGTAATGTCTAAAATATTTCGAACTGATCGTGAAATAAATAATTTCGATCTACAGGCATGTTTATGGTGTCATCTTTGGTTCTTGTCTTTATTCTTGTTATGATAATGGCATTTGAGCCTATCTGTCATGGTACTTCTGTTTAAAAATATTTGTCTTTTATTTAAAGAAATGAAAAGTCAGAGAGCTCATTTAACTAGCTCGACTTTGTAGATGGATTGTAAAACGTTGGCTAAACGTTGAGAAGAATTAACAATGTTTTATGGTTATAAAATAACTGGTAATGGTTTGAAAATAACATGAGCAAAGCCTAGATTGGTAATATGTTACTTCTTATTTGTTTATTTGTTCTATAAGTAATAATAATAGCAAACTTTGATTATTTTTGGAAATAAACATTTGAGAAACAAAAATGTAAAGAATAGAAATGATTTCTTTAACCAGTATGATATTTGTTATTTCTATGAAAAAGATTTACTGTTGTGATGAAAGGAATGAGAACAAGAATAATACTGAGTAAAAATGCAGTAGACAATACTAAATAATTATTAACAAATAATTTACAGAACATATAAAATGGTACATTCATCACCATGGCAGCATGCCTATCTTATCTTATCTATGTTAATCTGTTTCTGTACTGGAGTACGATGCTATTCCTTTTTGCATGGGGAAAAATACAAAAACTATTTTGTTCAATCACTTCTTCTTCATACAGAATTATTAATTTGCATAGGAACTGAAATAAATTTATTAAATAAACAGTGAAAGTTAAAACAACAGAACTATAAATATACCACATAGATAACAGAACTTGAAATAAATTAGATAAGATAAATAGAACCTGTAACTGACGATAGGGCCGAAAAACACCCAAGGAGGCCTGTTCCTCCCAACCTGCTTCAGAAGAAGCAGCTCAACTGTTGACTTCTAATGAACCCCCGAGCCTGATTACTGATCCTGTAAGTGGGTGGAATCTGTGTAGAAGCAAGGCACTTAAAAAAATACCTTCTCCACTCGGTATCAACCTCCTAAAAAATTCCTTCTCTACTCCGCATCAAACTCCTGAACTCAATAAGAGTTTGGCAGACTCACAACATGATCAACAACAACATATCCCCTCATCAAATCTCTTGGGTGCAAACACAGCAAAACCCCAAGGTAAATTTCCCCGTCAGGAAAAGTGATGAACCTCAGTTCAATATTTGATGGCTATTATATAGACTGCCTAGGTATTTTAGTGGTCAGTTTGGAATAAATGAGCCTCAAGCTCCAGTCCCATCTTTCAGGGCACTATGAGCACATTTCAAGTGAGTTGTCCCATACCAACAGCTAGTTAGTTGCATCATGATGCTTCCACTTGTCCATTTCCTTCTACCCCAGATTCCATTCCACCTAGTGGATTAGTAACCACTCTTTCAACAGTCCTCTTAGGTGTTTGTCTACTATTTTATGTAATAAATAATAATATATTATGCAAATTACAGTCATCCTTGGACACCTGTCCAATATAAACTTTACAATAAAAGTTATCATAATGTTTCTAAACACAAAATGTTTTCCAGCTTAAAGGGTATGTTACAAACACCCGCTCTTAAGCTCAACATCGTCCTCAATGTTGCTTATTCATCATCAAGTTCCTGAACATAACTGGATATGCTGCCCGCATATTACTTTCCAGTTCCCAAGTAGCTTCATCAGGGCTAAGGTGCTTCCATTGCACCTTTACTTGCCCTCTGGTGCGATTTCGAAGCATAATTTCCCTCCGGTCTAGAATATAGTCTGATTCCACCTGACAATCTCCTTCGGGTTCCACCTGTATGTCATTCCAATTCAGCACATGAGTAGCATCGTGCACATACTTCTTTAAAACAGAAACATGAAAAACATTGTGGATTTTTAAATTGTATGGAAATGCCAATTGATATGCAACAGCTCCTATCCTTGATAGGATTTCAAATGGTCCACAATACCTCAATGCTAATTTAGCACAACTCCCAAGCCTCAAAGAACTTTTCTTGGGCTTTACCTTTATGAAAACATGGTCTCCTACCTAAAATTCTCTTTCTGTGCATTTCAAATCAGCATAGCTTTTCTGCCGATCTTGGGAAACTTTTAAGTTACCTTGAACCTGTTTCACAGTTAGCTCCATTTCTTTCAATAGATCTGGTCCTAACATCAATCTATCTACAGTATTATCCCATGAAATTGGAGTACAACACTTTCTTCCATACAAAATTTTAAATGGACTTAACTTAACAGATGCTTGATAATTATTATTGTAGGCAAATTCTGCTAAGTGCAAGTAATCCTCCCATTTAGATGGCTGATCTTTAACATATAATCTTAACATATTTTCCAAAATCTGATTCACTCTTTCTGTTTGACCATCAGTTTGTGGGTAGAAAGAAGTGCTGAAATTTAGCTTAGTATTTAATCCTTTAAACAGTGTTGTCCAAAAGTTACCAGTAAACTTAAAATCTCGGTCTGAAATAATTACCTTAGGAATTCCATGCAAGTGAAAAATTTGCTTCATGAAAATATCTGCAATGTTAGAAGCCTTGAAAGTAGTTTTAACAGGAATAAAATGAGTAGCTTTGCTAAGTTTATCAACAACAACCATAATTGAGTCATTCTGTTTCTGATTTTTAGGCAAACCTGTAATAAAGTCAATGCTTATGATATCCCATTTCCATTCTGGAATTGGTAAGGGCTGCAATATCCCAGCTGGATGTTGGTGTTCAGCTTTTATAGTCTGATTCTCAAAACATCTAGCTATATATTCAGCAACTTCACTTTTCATGTTGGGCCAAAAGTACTCCTTTCTTAACATAGTTATCATTTTCTGATAACCGGGGTGCCCTGAATAATGACTCTTGTGAACTTCATCTAAAATCAGCAACTTAACCTTTGAAAAATTAGACACATAAATTCTGTTTTTGTAAGTTAAGAATCCTTTTTCATTAATACTGTAATCTGTTATAACATTTTCAGATGAATTTTCAGCCACTTTATCATGTAATTTTTGGTAATTTTCATCTTGCTTAATTCCTTCTTCAATCTGATTTTCCAGATAAGTTTTAAAAGTACTGATTGCTGCCACAAAACTTAATCTAGTGTTTCTGCTCAACACATCAACAACCTTATTTTCCTTTCCATTAATATGATGGATCTCAAAATTGTACTCGCTAAGGAAAGCTAACCACCTAGCTTGCCTTGCGTTAAGATTTGTTTGATCCAGTAAATACTTTAACCCCTTATTATCAGTCATTAAAATGAATTTTCTTCCGATCAAGTGATGGCACCACATCTTTAAAGCATGTATCACAGCTGCCAACTCAAGATCATACGTTGCATAATTCTTTTCATGTATTTTTAACTTCCTTGACTCAAAAGCAATTGCATCACCTTCTTGACTTAAGACCCCTCCTAGTCCTTTGTTGCATGCATCCGTGCATACGACGAAATCCTTATTAGGATCTGCAATTTTTAAAATGGGTGCAGTAGTTAACAATTCTTTTAACTTATTAAAGCTGTCTTGCCACTTTTGATCCCATATGAATTTCTTCCCTTTCTTCTGCAAAGAAGTGATGGGGTTAGCAATTCTAGAGAACCCTTCAATAAACTTTCTATAATAACTCATTATTCCCATGAATGACCGTACATCTGTTACATCTTTAAGGACATGCCATTCATTTATTGTTTTTATTTTATCAGGATCAACAGAAATACCATCTTTTGAAATAATATGACCCAAATACTGAATTTTCTCTTTAAATAAGTCACACTTACTTAACTTGGCGTAAAGCTGGTGATCTCTAAGTACTTGTAAAATGATTTTTAAATGTTCATCATGCTCTTCTTTAGTCTTTGAGTAAACCAGGATATCATCAATGAATACCACTACAAACTTATCCAAATATTTATGCAGAACGTTGTTCATTAAACACATGAACACTGCCGATGCGTTGGTTAGCCCAAAAGGCATAACTACGAACTCGTAGTGTCCATAACGCGTTTTGAATATATCCTCGTCTTTTATCTGGACTTGATGATAACCTGACCTTGGATCAATTTTAGTGAATATCTCCGCTCCGCGTACTTGATCAAATAGATCATCTATGCGGGGTAAGGGATACTGGTTCTTAATTGTCATTTTATTAAGATGACAGTAGTCAATGCAAAAATGCATGGTACCATATTTTTTTTTAACAAATATTACTGGTGCTCCCCAAGGGGACACACTGGGCCGTATGTAGTTTTTATCTATTAATTCTTTCAGCCGAGACTTCAACTCATTTAACTCCAGAATATTCATCCTATAGGGGGGCTTTGAGTTTGGTATCGCACTGGGTACTAACTCAATGGTGAAGTCAAGTTCTCTTTTTGGAGGTAATCTTGGAATTTCTTCTGGAAATACATCAGAAAAGTCCCTAAGGATGGGAATATCCTCTAGTTTTAACTTGTCTTCTTTAGATGTACATTCATCATTAACAACATTAACAACAAACAATTTACAACCTTTTCTAGCAGCTCTCTTTACTTGTAAGGCAAAAATCTGCCTTACTGAAATCTGCCTATGAATTCCTTTCATTGTTTCTGAATTTCCTTCATTATTTATACAAGTAAAAGATTTATCATAACAATTCAATATAACTCTATGTTGTTCAAGCCAATCCATGCCAATTAACAAATCATATGAATCTAAGGGTAAAACATTCAGATTAACTTGCGTTTTCAGCTGATTTAAAAATATTTCACAATTCTGAACATAATCTGTAACCTTTCTTTTAGTTCCTGTTGCAAAATGAACTAACCATGCATCGTTAAATTTCTCTGCTTTTAGCTTGCAACGATTTACTAAAGTAGGTGAAATATAACTTAGATTTGCACCAAGAGCTATCAAAATAGAAATAGACTCATTTTGTATCATACCTTCAATTTCGACCATGGATGTTTGATGGTCCGCTTGATGGTTCTCTAATGCTGCATTTATCCTGGGCATTTCTCTTGCGATATCTCCAACTGTAGCTTCTACTTGCATAGTATGTATGTTGCTGGTTTTCCTCTTGTTGCGTGGGCAATTTGCTCTCTTGTATGGTCCGCCACATTCATAGCACTTTATGAGTCCTTTCTGTTCAGCATACCTGTTGTTATTGTTATTATTATTATTGCTGTGATTATAAGGTACATTTCTTGTAGCAGTAGTGTTCTGAGATGTATTATTCCGATAATTATTAGGAAAATTTCTGTGATTAAAGTTTTTCTTAAAACCTCCAGCATTCTGATTAAAGTTCTTCTTTTTATAGTCATACTGATTAGTTTTACTGTTCTTCTAGCCAGTTGTTCCTTCTCTTTTTATGTTTTGGTCAAAACAAAAATTTGCCTTCCTCATGGCCTCTTCCAAAGTGGAAGGATTATCATACTCAATACGATCTTTTATATTAAACGGTAAAAAACTGAGAAACCTTTTCACTTTAGGCTTTTCCTCAACCATGTAGGGTACGTACCTTAGCAAGCTAAGAAACTTGCTACACAGTTCTTTCATGTTCATTGTACCCAACTTTAAGTCGTAAAACTCCTTAGATTTATCCTCAAAATACTGTTCAGAGAAGAACTTCTTCTTTTATACTCTTGATTCTTTTAAGATCCTGCCACCATATATCTGCCTTTCCGGTTAGATTGTAAATGGCCATCTTGGCTTTCAGTTGAGAAAAGTAATCATAGATATTAAAGTACCTTTTCATTCCAGACAGTCAAGCTTCTGCTGTCTCACCCTTCTCACTTTCGCCATTAAAAGTAGGTGGTTTAATCTTTTTAAATTCACTAGTAATCTGTTCATGATGCTTATGTTTTCTGTTTTTAGAGCAGCACTCACTGTTACTACTGTCATAATTTACATCATCATTACCTGAATCAGACTTAGAAGATGAGTAACTGTTCCTTTTATCTTTTCTTGTTTTCTTATGCTTATGTTGGTGGGACATTATTTCAGAATCAGCTCTAAATTCTGATTTTCTGCCTCTTTCATCACTGTGACAGTTTCCATTTAAATTCTGTTGTAATTCTTCCTGTGCCTTAAGAATCCGTTCATTTTCTTCTTTAACAACTTTTAGCTCACATTTTAAATCCTGCACAGTGCGTAAAATTTCAGAAGACTGGTTGTTTAACTCAACGTAAATTCTTTCAGTGTTATTATGATTAATTCATTCATTACAAGGAGATCTGTCCTCTGCTGATTCCTCTGGTATTTCCATACCTGTAGTTAAAAGTCAATCTGTTCTGTGCAAAAATGAAATTAAATTGCAAAAGTTAGTAACATAAACTTTCTGATTTATTTTTCTGTTTGTGCACATGAGCCTCATTCAGGCCTAGAGTTTGAACTTGCGCTCTGATACCACATGTAACTTCCTGGAAAATCGCAAAAATTTAAAAATTTTCTATGTGACAATAAATTCTATTTAAGAGACGTGAAAATGGAACAATGTATGAAATGTTATCTTGCTGTCTTTAATGCCATGTTAGTTGATTAAGTAAGGATTTACAACAAACAGATTTATGCTTAATTAGTCTTAATGTTATCCATATTTAGTTGTGCTGTTACACATCTCTGTTACTGTTATTTATAAATGTTAGAACAACTGTTTGACTAATGTACTTTTGTTTGATTGACGAAGGGGTCCTTCGGACGCCCCCAGGCCTACTTAGCATTCGTGCTAAAGCAAGTGCATTCGTGCTAAAGCAAGTGTATTCGTACTTGTGACAGATTGATAGGTAAGAGATTAAAGTTGCGACACGTAATCAACAGTTTATCCAAGAAGATCTATAATGTTCATATCGCAGTGTTATACCCAGATTTATTTGTTTTCTGTATGTAAACGTCTACCTTCTAACTCCATGGTAATTTGTGGAAATTCCATGTACAACTATTTGTTAACTTGTTTAGGGCCTATAACCTGCTATGATAGTGTTGGTCTGAGATATTTCCTTTACATACACATTGGAATGTATGTAAGCGTAAATCTAGAATCTATTCACCAAGTATAACTCTATGGTATATTTTAAGGTGTTTAAAGGATTATTATCGAACCCTTACAAATGGAGTTTATCGCCATTTTAACAACTATCACATATATTTAAATGTGAGTTGTGTGCATCGTGACACCCTATGTGTCACCTATGTGATTGTGCGACATTATATGCCCAATATGATTTCCATGCAAACTATATGGTATGTATACATTTTGATATCCTATTTTATACTATACACTTTGAACCTTTTTTACTATTATACAATTGATATGAGTTATGTATGACCCACATTATATATGTGTAACTATATGGAATTGCATACACACATATAAACTATATGAAAACTTTGTAATACTTTATGATACGTGGATTCTAAGCAACTATATGTTATAAGGAGTAAGTGCAACTATGTGATCATACGTTGCTTTGAGAACTATGAAATTATTCTATCCAACTATGTACAAAACATGTTGTAACATGGTGAAGTATTTCGACTATATCATATGCAAATCCATTGTAATAATTATTGTGATGCGAACGTTGATATGCATCACAGGTTGGCAACTGTAAACGTAACCTGGGCATTGAATGCACACAACTGCTATGGAAATGGAGTTCCGATGTGGCACCGCTTAGTGTGCTTGATAATGTGCTACCACCATGATTACGACCATTAATACGTTGAAGTGTAGACATGCATTTTCGCTTGTTGATGAGCTGGCTCCATCATGGTTCATCGTGGCAATTGCAATGATGTTTTAATTAATGTGGTAGATATCTTGGGATTTCATGTTTCCATCTGGTGATCTACACCGTTGATCAGTCGAGGGTTTCAATGCAAGTGGTTTATCCTACCTTTGCTACATTTTATGAGTTTATTGTGTCCGAGTCTTTTCGTGGTGGTGGCTCTGCACGGTCGACAAGCTGCAGGTTTTTAGTCTTGTTGTTCTGCCTGTAGAGGTGAATTTCTCGAGTTTTGAACTCGTAACCTCATCAATTTGTAGAGCCAAGCTCTCAGTTCTGCGTGCAGTAGTTATTGTCAAGTTATTAGTTGAGTTTGTAACCTTGATAAGGTTTGATCGTCAGACCTGTTGAGAGTCTTGAGATTCGATTTGGATATGAAACCAACCCTTCGCTATCGTTGTTCCAGGTCTTGACATTGTTGAGAGTTGATGGTTTTGGTATTGGCTCTGGTTACTCCAGAATTTAATGAGGTAGGGCTTTGTTGCAACTGCACTAGGATTGGCGTTAAATGCTGCTATGGCTTTCCTATAAGAGGTAATGTGTTTAAATTTCTCCACTATAATGTTTATTCAAAATACTATCAGTTTATCAAATTTAAATACTAAAGTCTTTTTGTTTGGAAAATGTTTTAACCACTTTGCAATGATCTTGTAGGTGTAACTATATAATGGCTCCTTGATTTCGTGCGTTGAAGGTTGGCACTAGCTATACCAACCGGTAAGCCTCGACAATGTCTTGAGACTCTGTGTAGATGAGAAGATGGCCGACTGGTGTGATGTTTGTGTGTTTTTGTTTTTAACTCAGAGAGTTTTGTAATCTTCGTAGGGTTAGGGTTTGAACACTTCTTGAAAGTATGGGGAGGATATGCCTCGACCCACATGGAAAAAGTCATTTTGAAAATGAAATGTATAACCTGTAGGTTAAGTTTCGAGCTCTGTCAAATGGAAATCGAAATGTTTATAACCTATGTTGAAGTAGTTGAGTCTTTTTATCAATTTTGGGCTTGAACTGCAAACACAATCTTTAACTCATCGTTAATGTGAAACTGTGATATGTTTTGGCAACTTCTATGTTTATCTTGGTTATGAATCGATGAATGAATGTTTTAGGAAGCAAGGATACAACTGTTTGATTTATAGAAACAACGAATAGGTGAGAATATTGAAGAGGCTTACGGCCTGCATATACTTTGTTTATTCAAAACAATGTTACTGCGTCTTAAAGAAATAGGATAGTATTTCAGTGCTAGGGTTTAGCCTTTGTATAAAGTTTAATAATATACTTAGTTGAAGTCTCAGCAATAACTTGTGTTTTCTATTTTGTTTGGAAATCTCGTACAACCATCTTGATAACTCACACTTACTAAACGATCTAGATGCATGTGTTTTGTGCATTTGTTGACTCTGCTTATACAGGCATTGTAATGTCTAAAATCTTTCGAACTGATAGTGAAATAAATAATTTCGATCTACAGGCATGTTTATGGTGTCACGTTTGGTTCTTGTCTTTATTCTTGTTATGATAATGGCATTTGAGCCTATCTGTCTTGGTACTTCTGTTTAAAAGATTTGTCTTTTATTTAAAGAAATGAAAAGTTAGAGAGCTCATTTAACTAGCTCAACTCTGTAGATGAATTGTAAAATGTTGGCTAAACACTGAGAAGAATTAACAATGTTTTATGGTAATAAAATAACTGGTAATGGTTTGAAAATAACATGAGCAAACCCTAGATTGGTAATATGTTACTTCTTATTTGTTTATTTGTTCTATAAGTAATAATAGTAGCAAACTGTGATTATTTTTGGAAATAAACGTTTGAGAAACAAAAATGTAAAGAATAGAAATGATTTCTTTAACCAGTATGAACTCTGTTATTTCTACGAAAAAGATTTACTGTTGTGATGAAAGGAATGAGAACAAGAATAGTACTGTGAGTAAAAATGCAGTAGACAATACTAAATAATTATTAGCAAATAATTTACAGAACATATAAAATGGTACATTCATCACCATGGAAGCATGCCTATCTTATCTTATCTATCTTAATATGTTTCTGTACTGGAGTACGATGCTATTCCTTTTTGCATGGGGAAAAATACAGAAACTATTTTATTCAATCACTTCTTATTCATACAGAATTATTAATTTGCACAGGAACTGAAATAAATTTATTAAATAAACAATGAAAGTTAAAACAACAGAACTGTAAATATACCAAATAGATAACAGAACTTGAAATAAATTAGATAAGATAAATAGAACCTGTAATTGATGATAGAGCCGACAAACACCCAAGGAGGCCTGTTCCTCCCAACCTGCTTCAAAATAATCAGCTCAACTGCTGACTTCTAATGAACCCCTGAGCTTGATCACTAATCCAGTAAGTGGGTGGAATCTGTGTAGAAGCAAGGCACTCAAAAAAATACCTTCTCCACTTGGTATCAACCTCCTGAAAAATGCCTTCTCCACTCAGCATCAAACTCCTGAACTCAATAAGAGTTTGGAAGACTCACAACATGATCAACAACAGCATATCCCCTCATCAAATCTCTTGGGTGCAAACACAGCAAAACCCCAAGGTAAATTTCCTCGTCAGGAAAAGTGATGAACCTCAGTTCAATATTTGATGGCTATTATATAGACTGCCTAGGTCTTTTAGTGGTCAGTTTGGAATAAATGAGCCTCAAGCTCCAGTCCCATCTTTCAGGGCACTATGACCACATTTCAAGGGAGTTGTCCCATACCAATAGTTAGTTAGTTGCATCTTGATGCTACCACTTGTCCATTGCCTTCTACCCCAGATTCCATTCCACCTAGTGGATTAGTAACCACTCTTTCAACAGTCCTCTTAGGTGTTTGTCTCCTATTTTATTTATTACATAATAATATATTTTGCAAATGACAGTCATCCTTGGACACCTGTCCAATATAAACTTTACAATAAAAGTTATCATAATGTTTCTAAACACAAAATGTTTTCCAGCGTAAAGGGTATGTTACAATCTGGCCTGGGTGAGCTTAATTATACCGATAGGTGTTTAGATATTATTTGATATTTTGGATTTCTTTGAGTGGACCAACATGATTAACTTGAGTGTAACTGTGTAACCAATATAGAGTCAGATTTCATTTCATGGTCGTCGTATTCTTGTTATGCTCAAATGCATCTTCAGTTAAGGGGTGGTTAAGAAAATGGGTATGCTTATTAAATAGTATTTGTTTTTATGTTTATATTAATTAATTTAATGTTTATGTTAGTTTAATATTTATAGTAATTATTTTAATGGTTAAATTTTGTTTAACAACAAGCCATTTCCACAAAACTAAATGATTGGCTATACCTATAGGTGTTCAGTGGCCACTTTAATTGTGGCTCTGCAAGTAACAAAATATATATAATTATTACACTAATAGGTGTTTAGATATTATCTAAGATTTGGACTTCCTTGAGCGGATCAACAAGAATAACCCAAATGTAACAAGTGTATAGTTATGAGTCATTTCATGGTCATCATATCTAGTTATGCTTAAATGCATATCTAGTTATGCTTAAATACATCTTGATTAATATTTAAATAAGCTTCATTTAAGTGGTGGTTAAAAAAAGGGTATGTTTATTAAATAGTATTTGCACAGAAGCCCCCCAATCAAAATCAAAGTCCATATTTTTAATTCTTTTTCTACATCAAATCTCCTCTCAATAAAATATAGTTTTCATAGTATGGGTTGCTGCTCCCCCCAAGTCCACCCCGTTCAAATATCCATCTTTTTAAAGCATCTTTGCTTTCCTTTCTAAGATTTTTATGTTTTTCTTCTCTGTTTTGAAAAGGTAGTCTGTTCTTTTTTATGAGGCTCTCCCTCCCTCTTGACATCCTCCAAAGACTAAGAAAATCGATCTACACTAAGAGAGTATTAGATTCCTTGGTGTATTCATGAATTTTTCTTGTGTGTCAATAAAATGCTATATTTAATTGCTTTTCAGATGATTAAAATCCTAATCTTTCTAACAATTAAGAGGACTCTACCTTATTCTATATACAAAAGCATTTTTTTGTTTATATATAAAAGTGGTTTATAAAAGTAGTTTAAAATTTACGCAATACCTCCTTAAAGAGTAGGAGAACCTCCTCCAAATACCCCAATAAATTCATATATCAAAATCACATATTTCTCGATATTGAGTATGTCTTCTATATATACATATTCTAACTCATTACACATTTGGCCCTCGTATTAGGCCAAACCAATTACACATATATTTACCCCTATATATGCATCCCTTGGGGTCTTATCATATACATTCACTCCCATATATGCACCCCTTGGGTCTTATCCTAGTATCATCCTTTGAAAATATTTTTTTGTTAAGGGTTTTACATGTTATGAAACCAAGTAATATGATTTCCTTAAATTCCTATTCTCTTGCTTTCATTAATGATGATCCATCCATCCAAATTCAATAATATTTTGGTCTATGATAATATGTTCTCAAATAATGATTTTGTGATGCTCTATACCATGAAAAATCTTGATTACTCAATATGTTTCCTTGGTAATGTCGATGGAAATATTGTTATCTTTCTTGAAAACATTCTTGGTAATGTGGGTGTCGATATGGTTTCACATTTGATTGTTTTCCTTCATTCTATACATCCTTATCACATGTCTTCTTTTGAAAGATAATGTCATCGTCTATCATTTGTTATTTGTTTTTGTATCACTTTGACCTTTGAAATAATACCATCATATTTAACATGTACATGTCCAAGTTGGAGCTCAACTTCCCAAAGTAATTTTTGTGGCCTTCTAGAACCTTTTCTTCCTTCTCCTTTTGAAAATAAAATGACATTTCACCTATTATGATGTCATTCAATTTTAGATTTCATTTATGATTTTATTTATATTGAGAGCTTCTTCAACCTTCTGAATTTTTAATGTGCTTCTTTTATTTTTTCAATGTCTTGACCTCATTAAGAGTATTTTGAAATAATTTCATAATATGCATATTTCTTCATCCTTCTTGCATATTTCTCCTTCAAGATTTCTCGTAACAACTTCATCCTTATTATTTCATTCATACTCTTGTATACACATTTTGCATTCTTGACATTGTTAAGAGATTTTTGATTATATTTATGCAATATTTTGATTTATTCATCTTCAATTTTCCATTCTCCACCAAACTCCTTTATTTATTGTCTAACTTTCTTGATCAATACTTTATTAATGGAATGGGTTTATCAACTCAAAATATTCCATAGGGTTGATTTAATATTGGTATTTATATGCAATAAATGAAGGTATTTCAATTGATTCTTAATTGAGGTCCAACCAAAACCATGAACTCCATACCTCACAATAATAAGCATAAACATACCAAATGTTTATTAATACTTTTCAAATATATTTTCATGTGTTTCCTCTTTTCAACAAATTGGACCATCTAGTTGACCATTATGCTAATTTCAAGATAACATAACTTTTAAAATACTAATTTGGAGACTCTCCTATGGAAAACATTTGTCCTAAAGTACCTTTGAAATTTTGGTACATATGACTCTAGAATTTCTATTTATAGTATATTTATATGTAATCTTGGGCTAGATATATCAAGCCATGTTTCCATTCCAATTTTTAGTCCCTGCTGTAGGTAGAGACTATATGTTTCACCTCACCTTATTAGTTTGGCTAGTAATACAAAGAAACCAAAAGTATCTCTAAAGTTTGACAAAAATAATGTTAATATGTTTTTAATTGTTCAATTTATTTTCATATGTGTTGAATTCTGATTGCCCATAGGCCTTGAAAATGCTATTTGTATCATTGACCACATTAGTTAAAAATAGGATATATATATATATATATATATATATATATATATATATATATAAACATTCTGAAAACTTTAGAAAGTTCATGAAATATTTAGGGTAGAGTGTTGTAGTGATGTCACTTATATATATATATATATATATATATATAATTATAATTTCCTACATATTCCAAAAATTTATACAACTTAAATCCATATGTTTATATTGAAATAGTACCATTAATATTCTTAATCTTCTCTTATGCAATCTTTAAACTAATTTTCAAAAGAAAAATATGCAATTTCAAAATGTCATATCAGTAGATATCGAACAGATCAAGTAACAAAAAGGGTTCCTCGTAAGGTTCTTCGTTATATTCCCATTATTCCACATTTGCAACGATTTGTCAAGTGCAAAAACATAACGCAATTTATGGATTACCATGCACAGAACATAAGTCAAGATGACATTATTCAAATGCCTGCAGATGGTTCTTCATTTAGAGATATGGACGAAAAATGACCACACTTTAAAGAAGAACCTCATAATGTTAGGATCTCTTTGGCAATAGATGGTGTCAATCCATTTGCAGAGATGAGATCTATTCTATTTGCTCGGTGTTTCCTATTTTTGTTATCAACAATAACATTCCTCCATGGTTGTCAATAAAGAGGGAGCATATAATCTTGGCAATGATTATTCCAGGTATGTGTCTACAACAATTTTTTTTTAATGTAGTGGCATCTCATTTGTCTTATTTTGTTGCATAATGTCATATATATATATATATATATATATATATTTCTGTTGTGTATTGTTTAGATATCTAAATGGTTGTAATAATTATATATTTTATATGTTCAAATCAATCAAGTAAGTACCAAGTTAAAGATATGAATGTATATATCGAACCTCTTATTGATGAGCTACTAAAGCTATGGAATGGCATCACTATGTATGATGTAGCTATACCAATACAACAAAGGCAATTTCAATTCCATGCAATGCTTGTATGGACAGTACATGATGCCCTAGGGTTAACCCTTTTTTTGTGGTTTGTAATTATAAGTTCCACTTTAATTGTATTTAATTTTATGAACTAGTTAATATATTATGAACACATGCTTTTTTAAATAATCCATTCATTTTATATAATTATAATTGACATAGTTAATCCATCTCTTTATGTAGGTCTTGAAACAAAGGGAAAATTTGCATGTCCAGTTTGTGGTCCTAAGATCAAATCTCATCGTTCAAAATTTTTAGGAAAGGAGGTGTTTGATGAGTATAACAACTTCCTCTCTAAGAATCGTAGGTATCGAACTACCGAAAAAAATCTATTCAATGGGAAGCAAGAGACTACATTAAAACCGTAGAGAATGGAACCTCACCTATGGACGTCACAATATAATAGAAATTGTCAAGGTACGTACGGATCAAATTGTCTATCTATCATCGTATATGAAATGTTTTGAATTTTTTTTATTGTGTGTTGTTTACTTAATTGACATTGATTTCTGTAATTTCTTTATAAACTATGATTCATGATGGTCATCATGATCATGAAGGAATTAATGGGCTTCCATGAGGAATGAAAATTTATCCTAAACAATTAAGTAGGTTTCCCTACTATGAGAACCTACAAATTGCTCATCTGTTTGATATAATGCATATCAGAAAGAATGTGATTGAAACATTATGGCGAATATTAGATGGAAGGAGTGGCAAAGAAAAAAATGTCAAAATTTGCAATGACATTCAGGAATCCAACCATGCAATGAAAGATGTCATTCAATTACATAGAAACGGAGACCAAATTAATATAAAATCACTTCCATAATTGTTAACAGAGCAACAAAGTAATGTTGTAAAAGAAGTCATGCGAAAAATTAAATTTCCCACTAGATTTTGTTCGAACATGAAGGATATCATAACAAATAAAGGTGATTTTGTGGGGGTGAAAATGCATGATTGGCATATCTTCATCAAGGTAATTATTATGGTATGTATATTGCTATATATTTTTATTCTAGTGCATATTGTTGGTATTTTTTTGTCTACTTCTTGTAAATAAAAATGAAAAGATTTTTATATTATTACAATATGTTCTACCTTATCTCTCCCGGACAACTTCGACATTTTGCATGCATAAAGTATTTGTTTAATTCATTGTAGCAGTTATATTTGACATTTGTTTTACTAAATGTTATGTAATATAATGTTTATTTTTGTTAAATATCATGATTGGTTTGCATCACTTGTAGATGGTTGTCATCTAAATAAATCCATAAAGAAGATATAAAGTATTCAAGGAGATAAATTCCTTATCTCATGTAACTTCGACATTTTTCAATGCACAAGAACACTACCTCATCCACCAAGTTGAGGAGATTGAATTGTGTGGACCTACACACTCAAGGTCCACGTGGATGGTTGAGAGGCACTTGAAATTTTGAAGGGTTTGGTTAGACAATGAACACGTCCTGAGGGTTCTATGGTGGAGGGATATATGGTATATGATAATATGATGTATATTAGTGAATATCTTCCTAAATTAGTGTCAAACCTAAATTTAGGTCGCATTTGTGATCCAGACTCCAATACAAATTTCGAAGGGGAGTACCTGAAGGGGAAAGGTAGACCGAGGAAGGTGAAAGGTAATTATTAGCTAGTGGAGATTAATTATAGTACATTTAATTGTTGATTTTTATGTATATATTATACTTATTTCATTTTAATATTCAATATGCATCAATTAAAAGTGTATACCGTGTTAAGTGAATATACATTTACAGTACTAAATTTTAATTTTATTTTCATCAAGCAATTGGCCGAGAGTGGAATGCACTTCATTTATACATAAAAAACAATCTTAATTGGATGAAAGTATGGATTGAATGATGTGAACAATCTGGTCATGGAATATCATGGGAAGGTTTGGCTTCAATAGTTAAGAATCTCATCGCAATGGAGATACCGATCTTACACAAAGGGAAATCGATTTAGCATATGGTTTAAAATATAAGTAGGCAAGCACATTAATTAGCCATACTATTTGATTTTTTTGCAAATATATTGATGTACATGTCGATTTTTTTCCTTGCAGAGCATAAACATGCACTTAATCATCAATTCGTGAAATAATATTTATGTGTATGGCTTGTTGTAGGTAAAACACCATAAGGCTATGTGGTGAAATGGTTGTAAATTTCACATCAAAAATTTGGATGAAACGAAGAAACGTCAGATTGTGGGATAACTGCAGTCGTTGAGGTGACCAATGTTTCCTCTAGAAGTGACAGACATCCAAAACTATCAGAAAATTGATACTATGGGTATTTGGAAGATATTGTTCAATGTGACTTTAACTCCTTCAAATTAGTTCTGTTCATTGTCAAATGGTATAGGTTACGATTGAATCAGCGTGATCCCGATAGAACTATTATTGAACATGATAATGGATTTACCATGGTTAATACAAGGTTGTTTTAGCTAGGAACATAGCCCTATGTTCTTCCAAGCCAATGTGAACAGGTATTTTACTTAGAGGTTCCAGGTAGAGGGGGTTAGTCATTTTTTGTGAGACATGATCCAAGGGGACAACCAGTAAGGTATAATGTAGAGGAAGCTAATGAATAGCGTCTTGAAGAAGAAGATGATCATGTTGAGGATGATCAACATGAATTAGTCGATGATCATGTTCTAGATGAAGATGACGAAGAATTAGTTGAATCAAATGATGTGACAGACAATTTCCATGAAGATGATATCGATGATGACATGATGATCAAAACTAACATCTATGACTATGATGATATGGCCAATCCTTACAATGTTGAATTTGGATCGGATGATACAGATGATGATTTAGATGAAGACAATGATGAAGTCCATTGAAGTGTATGTGGTATGCCTTAATATATCTACTCCATATATTTTGAATTAATATTGCGATAAAATTATTGACTTGTATTGGTACGTATAAATTATTTGTTTTTAAGTTTTTTTTCCATTTTCTTCTATGCTGGCATATGTTATAAGAGACATTGCTTCTTAAGTATGACAAAACACAATAATTTTTTTTTTTGTACATAGATTTTTTCGGTTTATGGGGAATTGAGACTGACGTGAGGGGGGGGGTCAGATGAGCTTCCACCTTCACGTGGTTGGCCCTGGTTATTAGAGAATATTAAATTATTCTCTGAACATATAGAAGGTCAGCAAGGAATACGTGGCTGCATCATAATTTGAGACCTACCTTATAAGACACGTGATAAGGAAACTAGCTATCTCCAGACACAAGATCATAATTGCAATGGCATGCCCTCTAGATATAGGGACAAGGAAGCATCTACATCACATTAGATTGGCCATATCCAAATAAAGATGCCATAAGTTGATTAAACTTGTGTTATTTCCATGTTATGTTAAATGTGGTAAATGGAAAGGATTAAAATTGTGTTATGTCCATGTTATGTTCATGCGCCCTAGGATTTTTTGAGATAGTTCCTTATTCCATAATGTTTAGTGCTTTCGATGGCCATTCATTTAAACCCCACGGTATTATCACATCCTTCCTAGTCAAGATTGGGGCAAAATCCACGTCGATTGAGGTTAGTGTCATTGACTCAATATTATATTAAAATTTATTATTGTGGCATAGTTGGACATATGCCATGATGTATATCATGTAATCCATGTTTTGAGTAATTGGATTTTCCATGTCCACTCTTAACATAAGATACAATGGATAAATGCTATATTTTTGTGTATAATATTTCTAATGATCCCTCATTTTTCTAATTTCAATTATGGATGTAGAAGATGACAAACGAGGGAGAGAAATAATGGTGGAGCTCTAGGGCATGGAATACCAATTTGGGAAGGATTATATGGAGTTTTTTTGGAGTGAAGGGTAGAACTGTAGGGGCTAGAGTAGATTGTGGTGAGGGTAGAAAGAATAAAATATATGTGTGTATGATTTATAAAGGAGGAAGTGTAAATGATTTTGGGAGAAGTTACAATGGATGAGGTGATTTTGTTGAGTTAAAATAATTGAAATGAATGTTTTATGGAGGGGAAGGTTTTGAGAAATATCAATATAGTTGTACTGACAAAATATGGCAAGGTATACTATGGTACATGCATTCTTTTCATGTATTAACTAAACAGTGGCTAGTATTTGTATTCAAGATTGGGGATGATGCAAAACATATTTTAAATGTATTACAATGGTATTGAATCTTACGAATGTGACACTAAGGATATGAACTCTATGCTTTCACTCTAGATTGGAAAGAAATACTAAATTTGTATGGGAAACTATTATGCTTTCTCTTTTCTCTTTCATTATCCAACCAACATGATGGTGAGACATACCTTTATAGTGTCTATACTAGCAAGAGGACGACGAGGGATTACAAAGGATCTTAAAAATATTGTTGGATGAAGACTTTTATTTGAACTAAAATAATTTACATGCAATGAATTATTAAAATATATATTTATAATAAGTTACAACACTATGGAAGTTGGAAACGAAAAATGTCAGTGTCAAAGTTTTAGATTGTACAGATTTAGACATAATATTTTGAGGTTATAGGAATGAGGGTTAGATGTATTCAATGTTTGAATTTTAGGTATTTTTTTTATCTATGTATCAAAGCATTTTTGGTGTAAATTAACCCTCTTTTAGTCCAAAACATGTTGAAATAGTACAACCAAACTCGAATGATCTTTGTGGTAATATTTTGTGTGATCCATGCACAATTCTCATTATATCCACTTGTGCAACCACGATGACTATGTTTTTTTCATTGATCTAACAATAATACCCAATCCACGAGGTGCGAACAAAACCTCTAGGTCAACATGTGATTCAACATGTGACCTTATGGACAAGTTATCATTCCACATTAACTAGATATTAAAAATCAAAGGATTGGTGCACGCAATTGATTAATGTTGACCACATCTATCCAATATACATGCAAGTGATCAAGTTTGACTAAGTTAGCACTCATTTTAGTTAACTTACTTCTAGTATTTGAGGATTTATTTATCCTTTTATACTATGCCCAAAGTAAGCCATTGTGGAGCACTTGATCATTTGATAAGTAAGAATATTTAGAATTTCACCTATAAATGGTTCCACATTTGATACAATGATTTTCACAATGATTTTTTTGATATAAATTGTATCTTATCATTAAAGTATTTATTTAAAGATTGTGGGAGTGTTAATTTTTCATTCATTAATATTTTTATGAATAAGTAAGCCATTGAAGGATTTATTTATCCTTTTATACTATGCCCAAAGTAAGCCATTGTGGAGCACTTGATCATCTAATAAGTAAGAATATTTAGAATTTCACCTATAAATGGTTCCACATTTGATACAATGATTTTCACAATGATTTTTTTATATCAATTGTATCTTATCATTAAGGTATTTATTTGAAGGTTGTGGGAGTGTTAATTTTTCATTCATTAATATTTTCATGTCACTTTATATTATTACTCTATTCTTTAAGATAAAAAGAAATGCCTAAAGGCATTACAAGGTAAAGGAGAAAGAAAAGTATGCGAAAATAATTGATTTGATTTAAATTAGTCAATTAATTACATCCAATGTTTTCTTGAGGATCTAATAGTTATGTTGATAGAAGGAATGCTCTCGACGGGTGTAAGTGAATGTGAGGGTGATAAGTTTACTTTTTGAGTTTGAAGTATACATTGCTTTTGCATTTCTTTGCAAGTGGTTAGTTGTTTGAGTTTTGGGTTAGTACTAATTAGAAAAAAAATGAAAAAGTGATATACTTTGAGTTAGATTATTCAATCCCGTGAATTTAATAGCTAATGTTTTGAACCTTACTTCTTTGTACATTTTTTTTTCTTGTCCTTATATGGTCCTAGTAAACATTGAGGCAAGTTTTGATTAACTCAATCCAATATTTCATAAAATATTAAAAAATGCATGTTATGGCATACGATGTAACACGCTAGACATATTTTTAATAAAATGAATTAATATTATGGTCATATATTTCTTGTATTAGTTATATAAATTTCATTTTCAAATTCCTTTTGATTACTTACATACAAAATTCATAAAAATAATATCTCTAAAAGAATAACATTTACTCAATTTTTCTAAACTTTGATTTAGTTATTTTTTATTTGCAATATTTCCTTCAATGACCTTATAGTTTATTTAGTTTAGAGGTATTTTGATCATTTTAGTTTAACTATTCCTTTTTCACCGATGTTTTTCAACTTATTTTTAGTTACTTTTTCATTTTCAACATTTAACATAGAAATACAAAAATAAAAAATACTAAAATCATAGAAAACATATAGCACAAAACATTCTAAAGGTGCAAACAACACTTAACCTTGAGACCTATTTCATTTCCTTGTCCATGGTTGTATTTTATAAGGAAAGTTAAGTGTGAAGGTGGAAGTTGATAGGGGATACAAATACAAAGTTGATCGTTTCCAGTTCCCTTCAATCTAACTTCATGAAGCAGTTCAAAATGATGCTCACATGAGAAAAAATTGTGTAATCAACATATTTCTGTAACTCCATTAGGGAGACCAAAAGATGTATTGAAACATTAACTACTAACAATTTGTCTCTATTCATTTCTTGCATTGATTTATACTAATATTTTTCTCATTAATTTTCTTTCAAGTTATTTTCATGATTGTTGGTAATCAATTACAACTTGGCTTTGTTCTTGAAATTTAGAATAAAATTGATATTCTTAATTAACTCCTAAATTTGGTTAAGAATACTTCTAGTGCATCTAAAAATAGGATTGATTTAGAAATATACACAATGTTTATTAATCATATTTGGTATGAAATGCTATCCCCTTTGCAGCAAGTTGATTTGACTAATTTAAATAACTACCTTCAAGAATAAATCTCATCATTAACACTACCACAACCTCACCAACTCAAAGCAATACCTATTAAATTATCCAATGTTCTTTTTTTTAAATTCCTCAATGTCGTCGCATATCCGACGCCAACTCAACTAACTCTGATGAGGTTGGTATACCTCCGATGACAATTGTCATCGGATTATCCAACCTCATGGTAGGTAAATTTAGTCGGATATTCGACGATCACTTGGTTGATTATCCGACCTTGTGGTAAGTAACTGTTGCCGGTTAATCGACTAACAATGTATCGGATATTCGACGTCTTCTTGGTCGGTTATCTGACCTTGTGGTCAATACATTCTTTTGGATCTTTGATGTTATTAGCGTCGGTTATGCGATGTATTGATCAAAATAAATGAGTAGGTTATTCGACCATGTGTTGTTGGTGATTCGACGAGATGTTGTTGCTATCAGATATTCGTCAAAGTTTTACCGACGTTTAAAAAGAGAATACTTTGTTGGATTTTAGACGGAGTGTTGTTGAAATTCAAACAAATATGCCATTGGATTTTGGGTTCAAATTTACCCATGAAGTGAAAGGCTACTCCAACTTAATCAGTTAGATGAAATCAAACAACAAGCCTTACATCATAAATAAATAGTCCAATAACAAAGAAAAGCATGGCATGATAAATTCATAAAGACAACAGGCTTCGAGGGAGATTGGGCCCTACTCTACAACTCAAGGTATAAAGACTTTAAATACAAACTGAGAACTAGATGGTTGGGCCCATATCAAGTTGAAATTATCAATGGTAATGGTTCTTTCCAAATCTCAACCATAGATAAGGATAAAGTACCATTATTGGTTAATGGTCACAGACTAAAACTTTATAAGAAACCTCTCAGCAAGGAAGAATTCACAGAGACTCTAAAGACAACATAACTATAAAGGATACTAGGGAATTAAGGCCCTAACCTAGTATGATGATCAATTCTATATATATATATATATAAAGAAGAAAACATGTCCTCGGATGAAAACCTTTTATGAGGAATCTAGGGAAAGAAATAAAAATGCTTATACTAATCCACTATATAGAGCTACGAAAATTCATCCTTCGAGCAATCATCATCTAAAATTTGCAGTGTTCCTACAAATAGCATAAACATTGCTACTAACCACAACAACAATCACTAAGTTAGTCAAAGGTACACCTACTTATCCATGTATCTAAATTTGATCTCTGATATTCTTTTTTAACTAGTAAATGTACCATATTTTTTCCAACTTGATGAGGACATCAACCATAAATTTAGGGGTAAAAGAGAAGTAGTAAGAAAAATCATGACAATAACAAAATGGATCTCTTGGCAGTCGTGGCATATTTTTTGGCTTTTTCCCAGAAAAAAGAGTGTTTTGCACATGCCAGAACCACATAAATACGTGTCACATGCCACATCATAGGAGAAAAAGTGGGTATATGAGTGTGGTAGTGATCGAGTAGACGCGTGAACTGGATCTAAACAATGTCGTCTTCCACCTCCAATGAAAATGACAGATGGGATAACCAACATAATCTAAGGGACGAGTGGGAAAAGATGACAGGAAGAGGAGGTTGGAAAAATTCAAAATCAAATATCGGGCTATGATGAATACGGAATTATAACATGAAAAGCAAAGTTAACGATCATAATTCACCACTGGAAATTAGAAACAACACTGAGGAACCCACAATAAGGAAGAACCTTGGGAAATGAGCAGTGCAAGGGCTAAAACGTCGAGAAGTTCAGAAGGAATAGGTAATTCGAAGTCCCATAATTTCTCTGTATATTTAAAAAATATCCTTCAGAATCCTCGTGGAGTGTAAAAGAGGGTTATCATCAGAATGACTAGGGGTTTTGGTTAAGAGAGAGCCCTGTTGTAGCTACAACATATCCCATGTTTTCATTAAAACATGGGAGCCCCAATTTTTCATTTACTAAGGTAATGTTTAAATTCCTTGTTTATTTTGGGGTTTTCATCATGATTTTTATGTCTTTGTCATGATTTGATTCAGTTAATAATTTTCCCTTCGAAGATTCATTCATTTTTGTGTGTTTTTTGTGAGTTGCAGAAAGCAGTAATTTTCCCAAAATTTTGTCCTTTTTGCAACCTGCAATCCACAATGCGGAT
The DNA here is from genome assembly GCA_027924585.1 of Larix kaempferi. Classification (NCBI taxonomy): domain Eukaryota; kingdom Viridiplantae; phylum Streptophyta; class Pinopsida; order Pinales; family Pinaceae; genus Larix; species Larix kaempferi. Next base: position 34,064,633 of record BSBM01000089.1, read on the forward strand.
TGCAGAAGCTTGGTTTTTGAATTTGAAATTTTTTCTTTCCGCAACCCACAATCTGCAATGCCGATTGCGAATGTGGAAATAATTTTCAATAAATGTGGTTTTTCTCTTCCGCAACCCACAACCCACAATTGCCGATTGTGGGAAGAGTTTCAAAATAAGTTTTCACTTTGCGTTTCCACAACCCGCAATTGCGGATTACGGATTGTGAAAGTGTTTGAGGAATAAATCTGCATTTTTCTTTTCCGCAATCTGCAACCCATAATTGCGGATTGCGGAATGCAGAAAGATCATTATTTTCAATTGTGTCTTTTTCGTTTCCGCATTCCGCAACCTGTAATTGCAGATTGCAGAAACTTTTTATTTGTTTATTTTTAGAGTTGTGTTTCCGCAACCTGCATTGCAGATTGTGGAAATAATGTACATATTTGCAAAAATAAAGTTGTGCAACTCACCTTCTACATCGCACACATTAGATCTTAGCCGTTGATTTTTTGGCATCCTACGGTCCAAATTTCATCTGATGAAATTGTTAAATATGTTGAATTTTCTATTTTCTTTTATTATTTTTCAATTGTGAAAATAACCTGCATCAAGTATTTTTACCACAAGCTTTTACCAGAGGTTGTTTTATGCTGTATTTCGTCAGCACAAGTATGTTTCATGTCATTTTCCCATACGTTGTTTATGATTTTTCGTCATTTTCAAAATGTTTTTTATTTGTGTTAATTTATTTATTAGAATTACCAGGTTTTCAACATGTCGAGGAATACCCGGTTCAAAACAGCTCAGAAAGACCTGATAAACAAAGACCCCTACTTCGACATCCTTTCCAATACCAGTGACAGAGTCTCAAAAACCTATCAGATAGACTGGTCTAAAATTTATGCCATTTTTTATAATGATGACCTGTCAAACATCCAAGCTAACCGACCTGTCTATGAGAAAATTAGGGATTCTCAGTTACATGCCATAGCAGATATACTTTCCCTTCTTCCTTAAACAGATGTAGTTAAGTGGATAGTTGACCATGCCAACCCCAAAGACCGTTCCTTTAACAACAGTGCAGGGTCCCATTTGGTCTCTTTTTGCCCTGAATTTTTCATTAGAGCATATGCTCTTAAGTTGACCATCTAGCCTCTCAATGATGCTTTCCTAGACTTTGTTAAAACTAGGTTTAACTTTGACAAGATGATAAAGTTGTGGATGAATAACCCAACCAACTTCATACCCAGAGCTGATAACCTATACTCTGTTTAATGGTTAAAGGAACCCTATTCCCTCTTTGCAGCCATGCTTTCCAGTATGTATGGTCTACCTAATTGTTCTATGTTCAAAGACGAATGGGAACTTGTGGCCCATCATGTGCTCACAACTGGGGAGTCATTCAATTAGGCTTCAATTCTTTCAATGGAGTTAAAGGAAACAATTGAGCGGTATCAAAAAACACCAGCTTCAAGGAAGCCTCCTTTCTTTTATTCAGTCTATGTTATTGATGTGTTCTACTCAAAATTCTAATACCCTTTCATGGGATGGAATTGGACACTTTCAACTCCCCCAGTTCACATTTACTATTCAACACTCTAGGAGAATAACTATGTTCCTTTACTGTATGATATCTGTGATCAATTCTTTGGTACAATTTATCATCAGATATTCAAAGAAGATGCACCTGCCTTCTCTCATAATGCTGAAACTCTCATTCCCACCATTGGTTATTGGTATGTGGGAGAATATTTCTTCTATATCAGAGTTTGGGGAAGTATCACAATATATTTGTTTCCAATTATAGTCCAAGACAAACTTTTGCTTGACGAAATAGCTTTTCAAACTGTTACAGATGGAGTTTTTCTCAAGCTCACTGGACCTAAAATAAATGGATGGCCTAAATTCCCTTTGAACCTTGGGCCTTTGGTCATTCCAAACTCAACATATGTTGTAGTATTGGGAAAGAGGATTGTTTCATTGATATTGGGACAAGCCCCCAAAAGGTTGCATGATCCCAAGGCATTCTTGGATTCAAACTTTGATCAAGAGCACATGAAGACCACCTATGCCCATGATGATACCCCCAATGACTCCATTTACCAGCGAGTAAATCTCTTTTCTGAAGTCCTGGTTAGGGCTAAAACCAAAGAGGAACAAAGTTTTATTCTTCAATACCAATAGGAGATCAAGACTAGGATTTTGAGTTACAGGAAAATGGAATTACAACTTGAAGAGTAGAACAGAAAGGACAGAGAAGAGAAAGAATCCCAAAAGGTAAGTGCTCCATTGATGTCAACATATCCAGATGAAGGAAAAGGTAAAGGCCTTATGGAAGATGCTCCAAAATTGAAATTTGCTGCAGAATTGAAGATGTTGATTCAAACGTCTGAACAACTAAAGAAGCAACTTGCACAAATTACTTCAGTACTTGATACTCATGTGGTTTCTACAAGTAACCCAACCAAAAGACAGAAAATTCAGACCTCTGCCTCTCATATTCCTATGATGAACATTGAAGACAGTGATGCAAAAGATGAAAGGCTTCCTCTTGTGCCTGTTGTGCAAGAGATAACTAAAGGTTCCCATGAAATGGCTGATCTACTTGACAGCTTAGTGATGGATGATCCCATTCCAGATGACCACTTTCTTGAAGTCACCACCACTGTTGATGCATTAAATTCTACACCCACACTCTCTTATGTTGAGCTTCCTTCCACTTCATCTTTTGAGGCTACATTACCACCATCCACCATATCTCAATTATTTGTTGCACTAACCTCCATCACTACTTCACCTTCAACCTTGCCAATTCCACCTGTCACTTTACCACCAATAGTAACTGAGATGGATTTTCCAACTGTTTCTCTACAACCATCACTTACCATCGCCTCTACTTCCCTCACTGAGTTTTCCACTCTGTTTACTTCTCCTCCTTCTCCACCTTTAGTTTTTGCTGCCACTACCCCTTTGATATCCACCTCTCAGATCACCATGTCTATCTCTAATTCCACTATTACCCAAACAACTCTATTGGTTGCAACAAGTAACATTGTCACATCTGCAACTGAGTTGACAGCTAATCCTAAAGATGATGTCGTGGTTCCCTTGGGGAATACTTTTACAACATGCCAACAAAAGTAGTGGTTAGAAGAGGTAACGAGATAATCAGGGGATCAACTATGTTGCAAGCACCCATCCCCAATCAAATAATTTGGGAAAAACAGTCTGTTGACATTCAGCAGGAAGCATTGGACACTGCTGTAGCAATGGGACAATTTGTTGGAGCCAATTATGATTCAGTGACTTCACTGAATAAAGAGTTTGCCATCAAGAAAGAGGAGTTGAATAAGCTTCAGGAGGAGCTGGTTAAAGTTAATGAAGAACATGAACCTCAGATTCATGAATTGAGAAATTAGTATGAAAATCATCTCAAGGATTTGCAAGAATAGAACACTTCTCTCCAGGTTCAATTGGAGGATGCTGAAGTCCTAAACATTGCAAATGTGGAAAAGATAGTTGTGCTAGAACAACAGTTGAAAGATGCAGCTGCCAATGCAGCCACCTCTTCTTTCTCCAAGTTTTCTCAGGAAGAGTTCAGGTACTTGGCTAATATAGTAAATGAGGAGCATCACAAGCTCATAGCTGAGTTATTTAGTTCCATGAATGAAATTAAAAAAACTCATAATGATTTTGAATGAATTTCTACAACTCTTGAAAAACACATTGAAAAAAGAGAACAAGCTTCCAAAGCTTATGATGACATTGTTGATTGGAAAAGGTATATCAAAAACAAACCATAGGACATCCTATTTTTGGATAGCTTCAAGTTCAGAAGATCAGAACATCTTTGAATGCTTGGAAAAATATTTCTGACATGGTTGAAGAAACAATCAAGAAGGCACATGCAATATGTGGAATAAGACAGTATGTTGTAGACAATATCATGGTTAAGCTACAGTTTCTGACTATCGATCTCATTGAGAAGGCTTGTCCACTGAAGCTGATGATTGAACAGGTTGATAGCAGTTGTGAGCAAGTCAAAGAGAAGATTCAACAGCTCGAGCACATAGGGATTTCAGAGGTTGACAAATTCATCAAGCAGCCTGTCAGCTAGGAAGGCAAGATCCATATTTTTCTGCGTACTTGGCACAACCTAGCTAAGAATGAGATGGATTCCTTTACATGTGATTCCTAGTTGGGACTCGAGTTAGCTAATTATCTAGATGTGGATGAGCTGTTAGAAGTTTGGACCAAGTGGCAAGGCGCCCTTGGTTATTCTTAGATTAGTTTGATTTTGTAATCCCTGTTTTATGAGAATTTTACCCTTTGTATCTATTTTGTAATTATTATTTACAGAGTATAGATATCATAGGGGAGGGGGGAGAAAATCATCGAAAGAGGACTGGAGAGACTTTGATTCGTAAGAGATTGTAATTTTTTGCAGCCTTGAAGAAATATAGTTAGTTTTCTCTTGATATCTCTTTTGTTAATTTATCAAATTTGTTTGATGGGTTTTGATTTTCATTTCAGCTTATGAAAGTACACTGTTTTAATTTTGCAACCATAATTAATACATTGATCTACGGTTTGGATTTCTCTTTACTTATGATCTGTGTGTCTTTATGTTTTAAGTGAATTTATTTATTTAAAAAATTTATCTATTTCTACAAATGATTAACACACATTATTAAATTAATTCCAATTTTTCAATTAACATTTCATATACAAGATAATATTGCACGTGCTTCAATCCTTAAGCTACTATCATTTTATTTTCATTTTCTGGTTGTATATTAAGCTAATAAATAAAGATCCACTTCACATTTCTGTCAAACTGGTGAAAATACTTATTAAAATTCATATCAAGTTATCCTGCACATGTCAAAACACATTCTTTATATTAGATCTAACTTAGTTTAGATTTCCTTTAAAGAAAATTCGCTCTTAGAGATAGAACAATTTTATCTTCCCTCATAGGAAGTCAGATCCTTTTAGGATCAACCAAATTAAGTGCCAATGGAGGCCTAATATCCGTGGGATTTAGCTATACCAAACAACCTAGGGATAGAACTACTCTTGCATACAGCTTTTTGAAGCCTTTCAGATTGCGTTTTCACTCTCTGTTGCTAGCCTTGGACAACATTCCATAAACCTACCTAACCGAGCTTCAAAAAATGACACTTGAAGGAGGGCCAAAAGCAATATATGCCTAAACAAAACACTAATAGACCTCCTCCAGCAAGATCACCAGTTGTTACTCGTAGCTACATCCAGGAATCAACATCTGCATAACAACCAGTGCAAGATCCAACCGCATATCCTGCTACCCCTGTTATAGAGAAGGAAACTAGAAGGGCCGAAATTGTTTTTATATCACCCACTAGGGGTCCCCTCACACTTGAACAATTATTGAAAGGTTCTTCTAGAAACAATCCAACATCATCAGATCAACGATCCGCAGACTAATAATCAAGAACGTAATCTTGGACTAGCAACAATCCAAGATCACCAAATCAACGATCTGCAGACTAATAATCAAGATAATCAACATTTAGGTGACCAAAATACTGAACACCACGATTCATGTAGTTAGTAATTGTCCACTGATTTTAACCTTGATTCATTATTCAAAAAAATAGAACAAGATCAACCAAACGTTGCAACAGGTGGACCACCACCAAGACCTCCTTCATCATCATCATCCTCATCTGAAGAGTCATCAGATAGTGAGTCATCCTCCAGTTCTTCTTTAGAGTATATACCCATGGCAGAAGGTGGAAACAGACCCTGGGTAGACTCGGATGGTGTATTTATTGTTGGAGAAAAACACAGAATCCCCAAGAACCCTGAAAAGTGGCTCCCTAAGTTTAATCCTGATGATAAATTGCCTGCATTGGACCACATTAAAACTTTCACGCAGACCATCAGACTTAGGAATGTTATACATAAATATGTAGCTTGTAGATTGTTCCCTTACACCTTTGAGGGAAAATCATCCACTTGGTACTTTTCCCTAAAAGCCAGATCCATTTTTTTCCTGGGATGACTTTGAAAAAATGTTTATTCATAAATTTGGAGATGAAAAAACTCCAGAAGACTTGGTCATAGATTTGTCTTCAATCAAAATTAGGGAGAAGGACAAAGTTAAATATTATAACCAAATATTTTCATACCTAAAGAATAGAATCCCTGCCAATGTTCATCCTGCTGAAGAACTGTTGGTTGCTTCTTATGTCAAAGGTTTACTCGTTCCCATTGCTATGTGTGTAAAAAGAGCACATAGAGATAACTTGCAGGAGGCTTTTGTTGAGGCCATCCCGGTTGGAAAATATATATTCCACTTGAAATATAACCTTGATGCTTCATCTGAACAACCTTTTACCTCTCACAAGAAACCAGATAATTTTCCAAAACCCATTGTGCAGAATAAGGACCCTTTTGAAATGAACGACGTGAAAAAATTCCTTCAAAAGATTTCTAACAAAATTGTAGACTTGAAAAATACCAACATAGAAAACCAAAACAACAATAGAGGATTCAATAGACCACCCTTCATAAGACCTTATCAACCTCCACAGAACCAATTCCCACCCAATCCTGATGAAGTATTAAACTTTGAAGAAATTCTTTCCATCTTTAAAGCTTTGGTTTCAGAATCCCATAATTCTCCTGATCATCCTGATGAAAACCCACAAGAGAATTAGGATCCTGAACCACCAGACGAAGTAGAGGACCATTAGATAAACATAATCAGTTTATTTTCAGAACTTCCTATAGCTGAAGAGGAAGATGAGCATGAGGCTATTTTCAATGTCCAATACCCCTATAATACAAGGACCAAAGGAGAACCTACACAAGAAGCTTCCACTTCAACATCCACCCCAAACAAAAGAAAAACATCAGTATAGAAAGAAACTGTCATTCCTGAAATAGAGTACAGTTTGATTCAGGACTTGAAGAGAGTGAAAGCCAACATATCTCTTTTTGAACTTCTGAAAATCCCTGCCATGAGAGACAGTCTACCCAAAATCATGATTGTTAACAAACCTAGGGAGAATCAGAACAAAAATCTAGAGACACACTCTAACCTGGTGTTGGCTTGTCATATGCTGATCCAGAGGGTTTTCAATAAAGACCGAGGTTCTTCACGGTTTCCCTTTGGCCAACAAAACCCCTTCACACCGGCCCTTTCGGAAACAACCTGCGAGCAGGTTGAGGTCTCACCTGAGGTGTATCTATGGGGTACTGTGGAATCAGGTTTCCACAGTAGGTGATGAGTTGTTTCATCTGATGTACTGTGCAGCATGACATGGGACGTGTGTTGCGGTGCAAGACTGCATGGCGATAGACGACACCGCGGTCCGCACTTTTGAATTCTACTTCCACAGAATTTCTTTGTGACTGCGGCTAATGCAGCTCACACTAAGACTTGAAATACTTGCATTTAACTAGATTACTAAAGTTATTAACACTCAATCATTCATTCATTCACTTAGGGTTTTCGCTGCTCAACCATGTGCTATGGAGACGGTCCAACTACCATGCATTCTTCCTACTACGTAATGTGAAAGTACTTAAACAATATCTAACACTTAGCCGAATAACTGATTCATTACTGCTTTATAAGTAGAAGCCAAACATTCACCATTCATCTATTCATGCAGAACTTAACATATTATTTCCATATTCTCCTGATGGAAAATACATATAAAAGTCCTATCATAACAGTATGCAAGGGAAAATTTAGACATTCATTCACAGGAAGTAGATAAATGCACAAAACACAACGCAATCATACTGCACAGTATTTAACGTGGTTCACTCCCCTGGGTGGGAAGCTACGTCCACAAGAACTGTTGTTATATATATATCTTTTGGAAAGGGCACAACAGTTCTTAGTCTGCACGCTCAGCTGCAGACTCTCTTCTCTCTCAGATAGGTCTCTGCGCACTTAGCTGTAGAGCCTTTACAATATCTTCACTCAGAAAAGATTTTACAATGCTCAGTACTAAGCTTATAACCCTTTCCCATACAAAAATGCCTCCTTTTATAGATCATGCTCATAGGTCATGTCTTTACAATGCTAAAGGCTGAAACCCTTAGGGTTTCCAAAACTGCTATGGTTTCTCTAAACCAAACTGCTAGCCTCTGGTAGCGAGTGCTCCATCATGGTGATCCTCCATGCCTTCATCCTGTCGCTATCGGCCTTTCTGTTGTGCGCATGCCAACAGGTCACTTTCATCGAATCGCTCTTCCTCTAACGGCCTCGTACAATTGGCTCAACTCCCAGTCACTTTCATCAAGTTGTTCTTCCTCTAACGACCTCATACACCTGGCCACCGCTCGGCCTCCTTGAAGCATCTTTTGCAAAACTAGACCGCCGACGATCTAACCGGTACCCGTGCCTGCCTCCATCCAGCACTCTGCTTTGTCGGCTCCATGTGGATTGGTCACTTCGTAGGACTGCTTCCTCGCAACACTGATCTTTGCAGCACCCTTCGAAGTATTGCCAAAATTTGGTTGCCGCGCACAACTTCGCAGCATCCCCAATACTTGCACAAAATTGTATTTTTATTGAGCTGCGCTCAGTTCCGTAGCTAAAACTCCTCCTTTTATCAAAATTTGCCCCAACTTGGGCCAGGACCAACATGCCCCTAACACTTACATGTGGCTCGTCCTCGAGCCACCTTCAGCTTTGGCCTTTTTGATCTGCTCTGCAACCTGCGGAGCTAGCTTTTTCGCGAATTCATTAAATGTGCCGACCAGCTGCTCCATTGTTTCCTTTATACCATGCTCAACTTGCCTAACTATGTCGAGCATCTCCGCAGTTATTTCTTGTCCAATATGTCCTTCCACATTCTTCGGATTCTCGCGCAGGTCCTTGAGTTTGTCTTCAATCTGCTGCGATATTGCAATGGCATCCTACAGTAGTGGTTGGGACTGATCGTCCATCGCAGTCTCTTTCTCCCTTAATGCTTGTACCTCCTTTTTCAAGTTGATTATTTCCCTGTATTTCAGAATCCTATATCTGGCTGGCAGGGCCTTGATTTCTATATCCAGTGCAACCTGCTTTTATTTGACTGTGGTCTTTACTTGCAGTAGCCCTGGATCCTCTTCGAGGGCAGTGAATTCCTTCGAAGCTGTAGTCAATAAATATTGGCACTTAACCACGTCCATTACAATATTCCGTGCTGCGGCCTATGTTGCTTGCTCCCTTAACTACTGCTCAATTAATGGTATCTACAGATTGATTTTTGCCTTCAGGGCGGTAATATCAGCCTCATAAAGAATCTCCTTGTCCAGTATTTCCGTCTTCAGAGATTTCACCATATCTCCCATTCTGAGAACGGTGTCTGTAGGATTGCTCTGGGGTTCCAAATCTTCAATGTCATCTGTGACAGAAGTAATAGTGGCCTCCAATCGCAGCCGACGGTCCTATTCATCGTGAAGTTGCATATCTGTGCGCGAGCTAGACTCCTCGAGCTGCCTATTTGCGGCTTGCAGCTCAACTTGGGACTTCATCGAATCAATGGTCCTTTCATGCATTTCATCTACAACCTGCAGGTGCAAAAAGTGCAAGCCGGGTAATAGAATCTTGGCCAGGTCGAGCTCTACCCACTCGACACCCTATGTATCCAGAATCACTTGTTCTGACATTGGCAGGGTTATGCTCATTGGGTCCAGATGAACGAGCCAAGTCTTCGGTGGCAGTGTCATAGCTAGCTGCGGTGGTGTCTACTGTGAGGTTCCTCCCGACCTCCCTTCCGATTCTGTGTCGCACGACAAAGGTAGCCTTTTCTGGACATCATCCATCTTCTGCATGAGCCCTTGCAGTGCGAGCCAATTCTTTTGTAGGTCATCCTGTATGGCCTTGTCCTTTTTCTCTTTGTCTGTCATCAACTCTTCCATCTGTTCTAGACTTTTTCGGCAATCATGTCGAAATATTCCTCATTAAGCATTGTTTCTGACTGACCCTTGGTTGCTTTCATCTTCTTTCGCGCCTTTGGCTTTGGCGGGATTTCAGTTTCTTTCCTTTTTCCTTTTTCCTCTGTGATTGGGCATGGCCGCGGAATTGGTTCATCTTCTTCTGAGTCGGTCGGAACATCCATGACCTAGACATAGAACTCTTCCGACTAGTCCCTCATGAGGATGTCGATGTCTTCCTCGTACACATGGTAATTACCCGCATACCATTCCGGCTTCTTCATCTTTGTTTTGGGTGAAATAAAAATACAACGCATGTCTGCATGAAAATCAATAATGTGAATATATTTTGACATTACTTGCTTTGTAATACACGATGTACGGGTGATCGCCTCGCGCAGCTAGGTGTAATACTGGTAGAAGACTTTAGTTGTCGCATGTTTTCGCTCCACGTTCAGATTTTCCCAAAGTTTGGCATATCGAACTCCTCTGGGATCATTGGTGTCTGCAATTATGCCGACATAGTCCTTCGGCTCCTTCCATCCGATAAAGGCGATGAGGATAATCAACCATGTGAAGTGGAATTGACCTCCATTCTCCTGGGTGTCATTGAGTTCATCTAGGAACTCATTGAGAAGGTACTGACACCAATTAAACTCAGTTCCTTTAGCCACCGCAGAACTGAGTAGTACTGCGCCTGCAGGCAGCTCCGGAGGCCTGGCTGTTCTTAGGATTTTTCCGGTCAGCAACTGTGTAACAAACTTTGTCGCTCTATCTTCGATTTCTTCTATCGGAAAACCTCTTTTTCCTTTCACCAATGCGTGGCTTTTCTTCATCTTTGCGACAACTTCTTTTTCCTTACTCTTCCCTTGGAAGAACTACTTTGGGTCCTTGCCACGCTTACTTAGTCTTATGATACGATGGATTAAGTCGATGTTCAAATCAACATTTTTGTCTAGCCACAGGTATCCCTGATGGATTCGCGCCATCAAAGTGTGAACCACCACATTGACTTTTGCTGAATGATCAAAATGGGGTAATCTTAGCAGGTTCAACAATCCTGACTGGACTACTGGTGTTAGCCAGCTTTCGGTGACCAAGTTAAGTGTGCATTTAGCATCTTTCTTCCAGCACATGTACTGGTTAGGCTGGAAGTGTGGGAACTTGGGATCATGTGGTTCTTCCTTCTGCACTCCCAGGAGGTCATAGTCTTGCCACTTACACTCTGGTATCTTTCCTAGCAAGTTCTGGGCAATGTCTACGTGCTTAGAGATTGGCGATAAGGGGATTTCATAACGGGCATTCTTGACAAGTTTATAGAATGGTGCATATAGCACCCGTGGTGATATGTACTCTGGTGTAAGCTTTAAAGGTATCTCCTTCTGAAATACCAGTGACTGTGATACCGCCGAAATTGGCCTGGGGTTCTTTGCTCGTGGCCCGACTGTATCTTTCCCCCTAGCCTGCATTTCTGGGTTGTGTCTAGGTGACCTTCGAGATGCTTGACCTGGTTCCAATGTAACCTTCTTGGCAGGGGTTTTCATTCACTCTTCAATCCCTCCATGCTAAAAGACTATGACCGCTTCTTGGATTGTAAGCTCTTCTTCTCTGTATGACCACTCGGACATTCAAGGGCAAGAGTAGGCAATTGTCTCAGATATGTTACTAACGATTCCTAAAATAGGAGTGAGCGCATAAAAATTCTAAGTGTTTGGTAACGCCCGTGAGTCCTTATCCGGCATTACTTATAGGCACAGGTGAGTCCTCCCATGCCTTCCAACAGCTATATGAGCATTAAATGTGGTGTCTGTTGTCCAAATTGAGTAGATCCTTCAGTCCCTTTCTTCGTCAGCATGTTCAAAACGAATATCTTTGCGTTAAATGCTCGATCGGTTGTTGGCAATGGTCATATAACTGCTATTTTTCTCACGGCCAGTGTAACAACTATTTTTGTGAGAGCTGCGCCGAGCTGTGTGGCAGGTCATCTCTGATCCTGCGCAGTTACATCGTAGTGTGGATGTTTCAACTGTGCGACTCCCTTTTTCTTTTCTTTCTTCTTCTTCTCTCTCTTTTTTTTTTGGTGTAGCTTCAACAGTGCTGCGCGGGACATACATTGTCCTACTTATCATACATGTACAGACTCCTTTTCATTTCCAGTGTCCAATTTCAACCGTACTTGACACTTAGAAATTTCTCCCTCTGTTTATCATTCAGGATTCTACGAAGCAGGACTATCGTGGTACAACTTTAGTCTACTCCCATTTATCAAACTTGGTAAAGTATTGCCAGCTAAGGTGGCTAACTGGGTTGTGCTAGTGTTAGTAACATGTATCATAGTATATGGACCAAGCCAATGCATCTTAAATTTACCAGGAAACTTCATGAATTTGCTATTGTACAAGAGGACTAGGTCACCTACCTGAAAGGACTTGTTCTTTATATGGCAATCATGCCATGCTTTCTCGCGGTCTTTTTGCACTTGTTGGTGAAAGCCTGCGATGAAGCAATCTTCCTCCAATCCAACCAAGTGTAGCAATCTTTCTTCTAACACTGCGCGATCTTCCATCCCTGTAAATGCAATGATTCTTAAGATGGGGACAATATACTCCATTGGCATTATAACCTCCTGTCCATAAGCCAGCCGAAAATGTGTGTGTCCTGTCAATTTCTTGCAAGTGGTCCTGTATGCCCATAACACAGATGAGATGCGCAGATCCCAGTCATCTCTATTCACATCGCAGATCTTAGTGAGCGCATTCTCGAGTATTTTATTGAAAGCCTCAAGAGTGCCATTCACGTGTGGATGATACAGGGTACTGCGCTGATGATGGATGTAGAATTCCTCTGTGAGAGCTTCGATAGTTATGTTCAAAAAATGAGTGCCTTGATTGCTCATCAGAATCTTCGGGCATCCAAATCGTGAGAGTATATCTTCAAAAATGAACTGTACAGTAGTACCGGCACTGCAGTCCTTTAGTGGTTTTGCTTCCACCCATCTGGTGAGGTAATCAGTAGTAGTAATGATGTACCTCACACCAGTTCTTTTTCCTGGTGGGTTTATTGGACCCACAAAACCAATGGCCCACTTTTCAAATTCCTCTAAGGTCAACTGTGGATTCAGTGACATTTCATATCTGTGCGAAGGTTTTCCTGTCCTCTGACAGACATCGCAGTTCTGGCAGTATTCATTGGAGTCTTTATGGATCATAGGCCACCATAGCCTTGTGCGTAGTATCTTCTGTGCAGTAGCCCTTCCTGCATAGTGGCCTCCTGCGATCCCTGAATGCGCATCTGCTAAGATGAATGGATTCTCATGGTCTAGTACACACCTACGCAGGACTTCATCCAGTCCAAGTTTGTATAGCTGACCTACAATAATAGTGAAGTCTGCGGCATGCACTACCAGTTGCTTCTTCTGCTGGATGGAAAAGTCCTGAGGTGCTAATCCCGTTGTTAAGAAATCAATAATATACTGATAATATTCATCAGCAACCTGTATAGAAAATAACTGCGCATCAGGCAGACTGTCTTCAATGTTTGTCGGCTCTTCTTCTGACTCAATCCTAGAGAGGTGATCAGGTCCCAAGTTTAGCCCGCCTGGCTTAACAACAATCTCAAAATCATATTCCTAGAATAACAACAACCATCTGGATATGCACCCCCCTAACATTGGCTTATTGAGCAAGTATTTCAAATGGGAATGGTCAGTCAACATGAGGAAGTGTGCACCAAGCAAGTAGTGTTTGAATTTTTGTAGTGCATATACCATCGCAAGACCTTCCCTCTCAGTAGTAGTATAATGTTTTTCTGCTGTTGAGAGCTTCCTGCTTGAAAATGCAATGGGATGGTCAATACCTCCTTCTCCTGGCTGAGCTAATATGAATCCCAGGGCAATGCATGATGCATCAACATGTACATGGAATGGCTTCGCCCAGTCTGGGAAGACTAGGATCGGCACAGTAACCATCTTCTCCTTTAGTGTATCAAAACTCTGCTCGCACTCCGCGTTCCAGATGAACAGCGCGACTTTCTTTAGCAACTTCTCCATTGCTATGGTAATCTGCGCGTAACCCTTTATGAATTTCCTGTAATATCCGATATGGCCTAAGGTAAAGCGCAACATCTTGATTGAATTTGGTGTTGGTAAATTTACAATAATTGCAATCTTCGCAGGATCCACCATCAATCCTTGCTTACAGACAATGTGGCCAAGTAGAATAGCATAAGGAACACAAAAAATACACTTCTTCAAATTTAAGGAGATCTGATGCTATCTACACTTCTCAAGCATCATTCTGAGATTCACATAGTGGTTCTTCAATAGTCCAAACACAGTCCAATCATCAAAATAGGCTTCCATAAACTTGTGCATAAAATCTTTAAAGAATGCGACGACAACTTTGGAAAAGATGGTAGGTGCGTTCTTCAGACCAAAAGACATTACTGTGTACTGGAACAACCCCCATTATGTAGCCAAATCCGTCTTATGCTTGTTTGCGGGATCAATACTGATTTGATGATACCCAGAGAAACCATCAGTAAAAGAGTAGGCCTCATTCCCTCCAACATTATCAAGTACTTCGTCCGTGAAAGGAGTAGGGAATGGGTCGTGCATAGAAGCATCATTTATTTTTCTGAGATCCACACAAATCCTGATCTCACCTTTCATTTTCTTGTCTTGAACGACCATAGGGATAATCCACTTGGATTCTTCAACAGGTTCAATGATTCCTGCTTCGAGCATCTTATCTAGCTCTGCACAAACTCTTTCTTTGTACCGCGGGTTTAGTCTGTATGGCCTCTGCTTCACAGGCTTGGTGCCTGGCTTCAAAGGTATTTTCATGACCCCCAGGTCTCCCAAAATGCCTTTCATTTCTATGAATTTCATCGGGAATAGCTCCTGATACTCATGTAAGATGTCTACGATCTCTGCAACAGTGTTATCATCCCAATAGTCTCCAATTGATGCGAACTTTGGATTTTCGCTTGTCCCAATGTTCACCTTCTATGTCTTTATTGGTCCACTCATGTTTGGGATTTCCAATAGAGGTCCCTCTATGGTGCACGTACCCTCCGATTCTGGTATGTTTATGTTGCATGGATCATCCTCATCATCTTCTTGTCTATCATCGAGTACTTCAGCTAGGTTATAACTCGATGGGATATTTTCCGTGTTCCTTCCCTTCTGATTGTAGGTTCGCAGGAATGCCATCTGCCCCGAAGAATTCTTCCAACATTATTTTTTTGTGAGGACAGTCTGCCCTGAATATGAATTCCTTAATTATCTGCAATGCGTCATGGATCAGTGGGTTGTCATCGTCAAAGCTGAAGTCCTTTTGGAAGTTCACAGTCAACATATCCCAATCAGTGGTTTCCCTGCGCAACTCCAGGTCTAGGTACCATTTCTTTGGAATGTCATCGTCCAGTGTATGTACAAATAGATGCACCCATTCTATTTGTGGCCTTTCCATCCATGCCTATGAACAAACTTCAATATGCTGGATAGGATCTGTCTGTCCATTAAACTTTTCAAAAGGTAAAGTAACCCTGTCAACAAACCAAATCTGCATCTTAATCCTACATTGATCCCAAGTAGTCAATGTCTGCTTGTGTGCAGCCCACCATCTGGCTAGCATGTCGCGCAGTGCCATATCCAATGCTGGTAATCTATGCTAGTCTGCAATAGCTACAGTATATTCTTGGATGAAAGTGTAAACGTTAGTAGAACCATCATATATGGGAATAGGACTTACCTCATTTCCGATCCAGCGCAGTGATTTCGTAACCTGTACGCACCTTCTCGCTAATACTTCATGCATGCAGCCTTGCCAATTTTGCAGTCTTGTCTCCGACTTAGAGACACAAGAGCTGTCACATCTCCAACTGAGTGTACCATCCACAGTTGGATTAATGTAATCTTCCTGGTTCGCGGTGATTTGGTATAGTCTGTCCAAGTCTTGAGCCTTGGATTCCTCTTGAATTGACTCACTGTATCTGTCCCCATCTTTAGGATCCAATAGTGCAATGACCCTAAGATGTTTTCCTTCAAATATCATCTTCTTTGTCTTTAGGTTTATGATAGCCAAGTTATCCATGGCCTAGTCAATTCCTAATAGTGCAGGAAAAGGTTGACTATCGTCCACAATCTCGATAACTTCAAAGTCTGCATGACTCTGGACTCCATCGATGTCAACCACCACATCAGCTAATCGGCCAAAAGGTATGACTTTCTCTTTGTTAGCCATTCTCAATTGGATAGGTGACCATAACAGCTTTGGTTGACCCATCTGCTGCCATGTCTGCTTAGTCAAGACATTCACTTCAGATCCAAGATCAAGGATGACTTCATCCATTTCAAAATCTCCTATCTGCACGGTAAGCCTCATTTCTCGGCCTGTTCTTTTATGCTTCCTTATGTGATGTACGACGCTATCATAATTTTATGTTCCCGTCTGTGGTTCATATTGGTTTATGAGCTTCTGTAGCTCTGCTATGGCATTTTCACTTTTTAGTAGCTTCATGCAGCTTTGCAGGAACTGCGCAACGGAAGTGCCGACATCCGTTGCGGTACTTGTTTTGTCATAAGTAGCTGGCATGTCTTCAACATGCGATTTTTCACTACGTAACGGGATCCTCACTGATTTAGTTTCCAATTCTGTGAAGGTATCTCGCGCGTCGATAAAGACCTCCTTGTTCTTTCGTAGGTCGAGAGCAGATGTTTTTCCCGGAGCTTTTCTTATCCATACTATCTCAAGAGGGGTCTGCTTTGTGTGAGCCTCCCCTGGCGTTGAAGCTTTTTCTCCCCTATCGTGGCCTGTCTCAGCGCCACTATGCATGACCATGTTGATGCTCGGGTCCACTGATCTATTCTCTGCTGCGATCCACTAGATGTTTGGAGTTGCTGCCTCCATCCACATCTAGAACTAGGCAATCTTCAATAACATTCTCAAATGATTTACAGTAGTTGCACATAGTGTATGGGTTAACGCAATCTCTAGACACATGACCTGGCTGGACACAATTATAACAAATGACCGAGCCATGGCCTCTTCCCTGCGTCGGGACAGCATTTCTTCCTCTGTCCCGGTATCCACCACCACGGCCTCTGTATCCTCCTTGATCATATTGTGCGTTTTCTTGTTTGGGATGGTTTTCTTCTTGTACGCGGTACAAGCCAACGCCTCTCATTGCGTCCATATCTTGTTTTCTTTCATTCATTAGCTCATATGTGCGGCAGTTGGATTCATCATGTCCAACTGATTTACAGAAAGTGCAGTATAAATTTTTGAGTGTTTTCACATATTTCTGTATGAGATAGTAGTCTTCAGGTCTGTGTCCTGTAGTTCTACAAATTTCACACCATGGGGCCTGATTCTAATTTATTAGATTGGGTGCAGCACTGTTAATATAGTCGCGGAATAAAGAGCAATGCTCGCGGTCATGGTCTTCTCCTTTACAACCTGTACACCAAACCTCATGCCTAGGTTCATACCTTTGTTCTTTGCCATTCTTCATGCTTTGAAGTTCTAGTGTTAGGGTGGTCAGTTGGTTCTGGATCTGAGACATCCCAGAACTAGTCTCACCAATTGGCGAAGCCTCTAGCTTCATTGTAATCTCCAAGGCCTCTGCCTGCGACACAACCTTCTGCTACATCAATGGTAATCTAATGTGGGGCAACAACGCAACAATAAACCATTCCTTGTGTTGTTCTGGATCTATAACAAAGCTCACTTGGTCCAATAAGGTCTTGAACTTATTATCAAACTCCCAGACCGTTTCAGTCGGTCTCTGCTTTATTTCTTTCAGCTCGGTTATACATTGAGATTCAGATTTGGGTTTCTTAAACTCTGCCACAAGTGCAGCTTTAATTTCTACGAGGGTTCTCGGCTATGTCTGAGAGTACTTCATAAACCAATGTAAAGCTCTGTCTCTGAGGGTGGTAATGAGTTGTGCTCTCTTCATAGCATCATCCTGGATTTGTCTTACGCTCCATATGGCTTCGCAAAGAAACCAATGCTGGTCAGGGTCTTCTAGACCAGTTCCTTTAAATATCGGTAGCTTCATATCAGTGTTTGCCATTGTCGTATTAGTAGGAGCACCCATATTCGTGCGCGGCTGTTGTGATGGGCTCTACGCAGTGAAAGTAAATGGGAATATTGGAGTAGACGTACTCGGCTGAGTATCTTGAGGGGTGGGTTGTGTAACGGGTGGGCTCTGAGATAAGGGAGGTGCGGTCTCTCCAACCGGAGGATTCTGAGGGGTGGATGGTGGCACGGCTTCGTTGTTAAGGTCACAAGGAATCTCAGTATCTATGTGGAGTCCAGTGCCTCCAAGATTCTTATTAAATTTATAACTCTTCCCACTTCTAAGATTATGGGTGTCTTCATCAGAATCACTATATATACTATTTACCATGACAGACTTGAAAATATTACTACATTCTTAAAACGCCTTTCTCAGCTAACAACATCTTAATGTATAGACTGATATTGTTCAGGTACATACCTTGGAATCCGTCAAAAAAGTATGCTTCTGCTTGCCTATAGGATTTGAGTGTGTCTACAGCAAATTATGTTATGAAGCCTTCTATCATGTGATCAACCCAGAAGTCAACTGCGCCCGTCAATGGGTTGTCTATTGCTTTGAGCTGCGTTATGAGCTTTGGAGTCCACTCTGTAGGAACTCCTCCTTGAAAACATGTTTTCTTCTTTGAGAGCTGCGAGATCCATTTGTGCAGCTCATCTGGAAATGATTCCTAGAAAATCTCGTGAATATCTTTCCACAGATATCTATTCAAGCATTGTTCATCAGATAGATGCGGGTGTCTATTCTCTTTCCTTGCAAAGTCTCTTACGGTCTTGTCACACCAAGCATGGATCTCTGTCTTTTCAGGATGCCAATTGTTGGAGCCTACCGGGAACTGATGTTCTTCCTCACACATTATGGCTACAACTCATCATGGATTCTAGCACGACAACGGAACCATTTGTTGGTGTTTTCCCTAAAGTCTGCTATCTAGACTACAGGACAACAGTGTTCAGGCACCTCAACAAATAAAAGACTATTTTTTATGGTTTTTGGATGACAATGAAAAATCTGATAAGGTAAAGGAAAGATACAGGGATACAACAAACTGATAACATCATAAATTAAATGTATATTGATGAGAATTTGCAGAATGGATGAGATTAAAACATTGTAGCTCAAGGAGATAGGCTTCAAAACACATATACACAAAGAATAAACAAACAGTTCATAATTTGCAACATATGTAAAGATACAGGCATCTGAAATAACCTTTCACATATCAAGTAAGCATTAACATTCACTTGCAGACATAACATCTATATAGAAAACATATACATAAATATCCATGCAAACAGGGTTCAAATAGAACCAAAGAATATTACACAATATAAGTCCAAAACCTAGCTCCATATAGATATTAAACCATTCATTCAAAACAAAGAAGTTCTTACACAGATAATGGTTGTAAAGTTGCACTAGCTTCCAGCATATCGACTCCCATGTGTGTACCGACCCCATTTATCAAAATGCTTTACAATTTATAAGAGCAAATAATCCTAGAAAGATGCTCTAAATCCAATTTCCTAGGATCTTATCATCCCAAAAATAGAGTTTGAAAGACAAGTGTAATAAGTTTGAAAACAACTCTGAAATGACAATTATTACTCCTAATCCAAATTGACTTGTGAGATTAAATTTGCTTAGTTTCCTGAGCTAGTGCTATGAATTCATTCCCTTCTCGATTAGTCTTTACAGGGGTCTTGGCATATCTGGTGCACAATAATGCTCCACCATCAAAAGCGCTCAAAATAGTATCCTTGTCTTTCTTCTCCAGCTTAAGTATCTCAAATATTGGCTTTACTGAATTACCATATGAAACTAAAAACCATCACAGAATCTTCATTTTTCATATCTTGTAGCCTTGCTGCAAAAATGCAAAGCTTACTAGTCTACCTAAGATTTGTAGCGAGAATTTCTACTTCCTCTAAAGATACTGTAAGTTTAGAAGGTTTTTCCAAGCCCAATTCTTGTACACTCTGTCCATGCCATATATAAGCAACTCCCATCTCTGAGACAACAAGAACACTTAAGCCCTCAGTCGTCACAGGGTTTGAACCATTTACCGTATCCCATATTTTGACACGTCCATCTCCAGTTGTAATGGCGAGAAATTCTGCTAACGGACTGAATGCTGTAAGCAGGTCTTTCAAAATTGGTGGAGCCACAGATATAGTTAAGTATACAACCGACAAATGAAGGATACACCCTCTGCAAAAACGGTGGTATGGTCAGCAAAAATGGAAAAATGGCCTGCTTACTCAACTCCCACGAACCAGCAGACTGTGGCTTGGCCTCTTCTCAGCTGAGACGACCCATAAAAAGAATGGCGGCTCCCTTTCCTACAAACAACTACCTGAATAACTAGCCTCTTCAACACAACAACGAGTGCGCCCTATTCATACCACCACATGACTGATCCAATGTATAAATCTCCATGAATAAATGTTGTGTCCTTTCACAAAACTTAGATTTCTATTCAGCAATTTCCACCTTCAATTGATTATCCTCCTGCATAGCCTTGGCATTTTCATCAAGATAAGGAGTAGACCAACAGTTGTTTGGTGCTGACATTTATGGATCTAAAAATGTGACTTGTTCTCAACAAATGGTCTCTCGGTCGAAATTTCCTATCCACACTCATGGCTATATTGTGAACTGCATATGCAACACTAGAGCAAGATCTCTAAGAAGTATAAAAAACTCTCGTTCCTGTATAACTATGGTTTCCCGACTTTCCATTTTCAGAATTCAGAATGTAAAAAAAATCATGAAGGGAGATGGTTTTGTCTAGGTGTTTAAGCCTAGTACTATCAACAGCAGATGTCAAATTATGGTAATGAGCACAAAGCTCGAAGTCTGCTAGAATCATAATGAAAACCTGCAAAACATCTCATCCTTGTTGAGCTGGCAGCATACCCTGTTCTTGAATAATGGTCATGTTCTGCCAACTTGCCTTAATAATCAATATAATATAAAAAGAACTATAAAAACTTTGAATGAACTAGAAATACTTATAGGAGAATAAGCTAAGAACTAAAAACGTTATAAATACATAAGGTATTAAACACGAAGTCAAAACAAAGCCAAAACTTTAAGACAAAAAGGAAATGAGATACAAACTCAAGGCTTAAAATATTTTTAAGGTATAAAACTATCCTAACAAGTAAGGCAACAGACCTAGGTCAAACAGTTGGCTTGTCATATGGTGACCCAGAGGGTTTTCAATAAAGACCCAGGTTCTTCGTGGTTTCCCCTTGACCAACAAAACCCCTTCGCACTGGCCCTTTCGGCAAAAACTTGCGAGCAGGTTGAGGTCTCACCCGAGGTGTATCTATGGGGTACTGCGGAATCAGGTTTCCACAGTAGGTGATGAGTTGTTTAGTCTGATGTACTGTGTAGCGTGACACAGGACGTTTGCTGCGGGGCAATAGATGACACCGTGGTCCGCACCTCTGAATTCTTCTTCCACAGAATTTCTTTGTGACTGCGGCCAATGCAGCTCACACTAAGACTTGAAATACTTGCAGTTAACTAGAGCACTGAAGTTATTAACACTCAATCATTCATTCATTCACTTAGGGTGTTCCCTGCTCAACCATGTGCTGCAGAGACGGTCCAACTACCATGCATTATTCCTACTACGCAATGTGAAAGTACTTAAATAATATCTAACACTTAGCCGAATAACTGATTCATTACTGCTTCACAAGTAGAAGCCAAACATTCACCATTCATCTATTCATGCAGAACTTAACATATTATTTCCATATTCTCCCGATGAAAAATACATATAAAAGTCCTATCATAACAATATACAAGGGAAAATTCAGACATTCATTCATAGGAAGCAGATAAATGCACAATACACAACGCAATCATACTGCACAGTATTTAATGTGGTTCACTCCCCTAGGTGGGAAGCTACGTCCACCCAATGCACAATACACAATGCAATCATATTGCACAGTATTCAATAGTCAGCCAATTCCATCTCCTGCCCAGATTATTCAGTTAGATAGGACTGCTGTCAAAGTTATCGGGGAAATGAAAAATGTCCTCATTAGGTTGTCAGCAGATTCTAGAGTTTGTCAGTTCATTGATATAAGGGTAGTTGACATTCCTGAAGCCTATGGTTTGATCCTAAGTAGGGACTGGTCCACAAAGTTGAATGGTTACTTTGCAACTGATTGGTCCCATTTGTGGTTTCCATATCAAAATAGATAGATCAGATCAAGGTTCTGAGAGAACCGCACATGAAACAAAATGTAACTCAACTAGAAGGAAAGAATGAAGCTGTAGCCTTCTCATCCTCAGTTTTGGGAAATTATTTCTTAGAAATTGATCTGGGTAATTATCAGTCTGAAACTATTAGCTGTGAATCAGATGAACAATCCGATCTCCTTCAATTTTCTTGGATTGATGATATTGACTGTAATATAGTTAGTTTAGTCACTGACTTAGATCATAAAGATACTAACTTAGCTGAATCAGACGATCTTTTTTGGACATTATACTTTGATGGTTCTAAAACTTTGGAAGGATCCAGAGCCGGTTGTGTTTTGATGGATCCATAAAGAAACAAGTATTTTTTGTCCTGTAGGTTAGAATTTGATTGTACTAACAATACTGCTGAATATGAAGCCTTAGTCCACGGATTGAAGAAAGCCATCGGTTTAAATGTTAAGTACCTGAAGGTGTTTGGCGACTCAGAAATAGTTGTGAGACAGGTAAGAGATACCATTCACTATCTTTCACCGCATTTGAGGAGTTATCAGGCTGAGGTATGGGATTTAATTATGCATTTTGATGCTTTCAATATAAAGTCTATTCCTAGACTACAAAATTCTGCAACTGATTTATTAGCAACATCCGCTTCCAGATTGGTTCCAACTAATAACAAGTGCTCAATTGAATTGATTTTCAGGCGTTCTGTCCCTGACAATATCACAAACTTTAGATTTTTCAATGATGATGAACAAATTATTAGTTTTCTAACAAACGAAGACATATTCCAAGAAGATGTGATAGATGAAGAAGAACACAATTCTGATTTACAAAAGAAAGATACAGCTAAAGGCAATTTCATCCCCAAAGGGCTGAGGTCGCTTGAAATGATGTTTGATCTTTAGAGCAAGTTCAAAAGGCCAGTGAATACTAATACCAATAGCTCATCAATGCAGCATGAATTAGTTAATCTGGACACCGAAGCTGAACCAAAGTTTGTTAACCTTGGCAAATGTTGTTCACCGGGAGAAAGAGATAAGTTCAACAAGCTATTTCGACAATATAAGGATGTTTTTGCATGGAATTATGAAGATTTGAAAACATATGACATCCACGTTATTTAGCATGTCATATCAATGAAAGCAGGTGTCAAGCCATTTCAGCAGCAGTTAAGAAGGATGCATCCTACTATTGAACCTTTGATTCAAAAGGAACGGAAGAAGTTACTGGATGCTAAAATAATTTTTAAGGTCCGGCATTCTAAATGGGTTTCTAACCTTGTTCCCATGAGAAAGAAGTCAGGAGAAATAAGACTATGTGTTGACTTCAGAAATTTGAATAGAGCTTCAGATAAAGACAACTATCCCGTCCGTTCAATGGAACAAATTCTCCAGATGGTATCAGGATCAGAACTCTTTTCCCTTCTTGATGGTTTCTTTGGTTACAATCAAGTATTAGTATCTGAAGAAGACCGTTTTAAGACTACTTTCTGCACTAAGTGGGGAATGTTCGCATATCGAAGAATGCCATTTGGCCTGATAAACGCAGGAGCTACGTTCCAACGAGCAAAGGATATCGCCTTTCGAGGATTGGGAGGTCACTGTGTTGTTGTCTATCTAGATGATGTGACCGTTTTTTCAAAAAAGAGAGAAGACCATGTTGTTCATTTGAAACATATTTTTTATCTTTGCCGTAAATATGGTATCTCTTTAAATCCCAAGAAGAGTGTGTTCTCCGTTCTCGAAGGTAAACTACTGGGCCATATTATTTCCAAAAGAGGAGTAGCAATAGATCAAGAAAGAGTACAAGCTATCAATAAAATTCCAATGCCTCATAACAAGAAATCCATGCAGTCATTTATGGGCACTATCAATTTTGTCCGAAGGTTTGTTCTAGATTTCGCACAAATTGTTAACCCTTTGTAGCAAATGGTCAAGCAAATCACACAGTTCAAGTGGAAAGACTTAGAAAAGGATGCATTCAGGGACATTAAGGCAGCCATAGCTAAGGCTCCTTCCTTAAGAAGCCTAGATTTCGACAAAGATTTTATCTTGTATACCTTTGCTTCGGATGACTCACTTGCAGCAGTACTCACACAAAAGGTAGAGTTAGGAGACAAATATCCAATCTTGTTTATGAGCACTGGTCTGCAAGGTGCTGAACTGAATTATCCCGTGGTCGACAAACATGCGTATGCTATCTTCAAAGTGGTCAAACAGCTCAGACCATATATTCTTAAGAATAGAACTAAGGTTATAGTTCCTCACCCAATGGTTAGATCCCTTTTCATTCAAAAGGAATTGGGAGAAAGAAGGGGAAATTGGGTCACGGCTCTTCAAGAATATGATTTAGAATTTAAACCAGCCACCATCATTAAGGGACAAGGTTTGTGTAAATTGCTCACAGAGCATCCAATTGATGAAGAGCAACATTGGAAGAATGAAGCCGAGCTGAATTCAATTGAGATATGTCCCATTTTCACAACTCCTGAATCGTGGTACAGAGATCTAGTGCATTATTTGCAAGAAGGATATCTACCAGAACACTGGAGTTCCAAGCAAACAAGGGCACTCCGTTTGAAATCAATAGCTTATCAAATTATTGATGGTATACTTTTCAGAAAAAAATTATGATGGAATTTTTCTTAGATGTCTAGAAAAGGAATATGCAAGTAAAGTTGTCAAAGAATTACATGATGGCCCCGCTGGTGGACATTATTCGGGAGAGACAACAGTGCAAAAAATACTCAGAGATGGATATTATTAGCCGACTTTATTTCGAGACGCCCATGCGTATGCACGGAACTGTGATATATGCCAAAGAAGTGTTGAGAAATTACCTAAGGTAGCTGGACGGTGATGTTTCATATAGCCACGAAAGGCACCATCTTCAACTCAGCTGGAATAATTTCAGATAGCTTGGCCTCACAGTTGACAGTAGCCCAAGGAGGACTCACCCAAAAGAAGGCAGATTTCTTCATGTCTTCATACCTGATTGACTGCCTGTTAAGCAAGCATTCGTTCCCAGATTTGGGTTGCTCATCGAAGGAAAATGAAACAGCTCTCTTCATAACCTATCAGTGTACATGGGCAAGTAAATATGCAAACCACTACAAGATGGTTTGCAATAGGTTTATCATGCCATTATACCAGCTTATTTTCGTACAAGAACCAGGCTGTATGTCAGAGAATGCAATGCCTATCATCGAACAATTCGGGGACTATTATCACAGTGCAGAAGGTACATACATCAGGATGAGTGGAGGAACTCATGAGCCATTTATGCTCCCTCGGTATGTTACAGACTTTGTAATTCATAAGGAGGCCATGAGACAACTCTTCGGCACTGGTTCCATAGGCAAGTTCTTAACAGACTGGAGGAAGGGCATGTATCCTCCCATGCCATTTACCATAGGATCTTATAGCCTCCCAAGAGAAAGAGATGGAGAAAATTACGCTCAAGGCCTAGAAGTTTTTCATTTCAGGCCAGTCCCTTTCAGAAGGCATGACCCCAACGATGCGGTAAGAAGGCATTGTCTTGACCTCAAGATCTCCTTTGAATACGCTCATGCGGTGGACCGAGAAGAATTATTATTCAGGAGCGGCCGCAACCTAACTGAGTTAGGAAAGTGTACAATACGAAAGTTGTGAAATATCCAAGCCCCAAACCTGTCGGTTTAATCCAAAGAGAGTGGGAGGCATCAACCTCACAATCAGGGGATCCATTAGAATTGGAGCAGGGTAGAGTGCTCCAAGAGCAAGCCCTCAAGCAACGGCAAGACCAAGAACAAGTAAGAACTCAAGGTGAGCTAGCTTCCAAGATTCAACAAGAAGAGACTGCAAGGAAGTAGCATGAGCAAGCCTCTCAGTTGGAACAGCAGGAGGAGGCTGCCAGGACCTAGAAAGAACAAGAAGATCAAGTATCCCAAGAGAAAGCTTCCAAGCAACAGCATGAGGATGAGCAAAGGGCCCTGGGTGAAGGAGCAGATGGATTGCAGAATCAACAAGGAGAGTCCGAAGGAGAGAAAGGGAAAGTGCAGACAGAGAAGTCTCCCGAGCCAGAGCCATCCACTTCGACATATATGGAGGTGGACCCACCATTGGTATACACCCCAGGGGGGACTCCGGAAGAAGGTCCCTATTCAGGGAGCTTAGCGCTGACCCCATATAATCCCAGGAAGTAGCGCAAAGTAGCAGACTTGGATACCATTTATTTCCATGAGTGAAAAAAGGGCTATTATTGATAGGAGGGTACAGAAAATACAGGGCATGACAAAGAATGTGGAAACCGAGGAGGATGAATATGAGCTATGGATAACCGAGAAAACATTGGTCCAGGGAACTGATGCCAACCCCACATTTCAATCCCAATGCACTATGGCATCAGCTAAGGTGACTAAATCCAATATTGATTTTTTGAAAGAAAAGATAAAGCATTACAGGGAGCAATGACTTAAGATCAAAGATGATAGAAAGAGAGAGGTATTGGAAGCAAACAAACTAAAGGATAAATACAGTGAGTTGTTAGGACAACATCTGGTGCTCAATTCAGGAGTTCTCCAGCTCGAGAATGAGAAGAACTCCTCAGAAATGCAGTTGGCTATCTCTGAAGGTGAGATGGAGAATATCAAGGCTCGGATAGAAGAATTTGAAGAACTCGAAGCAATTAGGGCTCAAAAGATTCAGCTCCACCAGCATGAATATGAAGGGCTGATTCAAGAAAAGGAACAACTAGCAAGACAGCTCAAAGAGGCAACGGAGGACCATCAAAACTTGTCCACATTTCACAAATAAGCATGTGATATGCGGATTAAAATCCATCAACTGCTAGTACTGATCTCGGAAGAGATTTGGAGCATGAAAGAGATGATGAAGAGAATGACAACAATTGAAACCAAAGCCCTAAAGACCCGAGAAAGGTTTGCAAATCATGTAGAGGAGCTGAATCAACAATCTGAGGGGAAAAGGGGAAAATCTCAACTCCCTTTACACTTACGCACCCCTACATGAGATGAATTGGACGTGGATATAGGAATTCTTGAATTGGCCAAAGATTGCGGTACCAAGCTAAGTTTAGAGATCAAAAGGACGGTCCACAAGTGTTGTTCCATCTATTCCACGCTCAGGGAGTCTCTCAGCAAGTGTCATCTGGTTCTCCCCGCTTCCATTTATGATTTCCCAAAAGAAGAAGACCGATTGTTCGAGTTGCAGAACGATATGGATGAAGACTTGGCTTACATCAAGAAGATAGAGGTATTGACTCAGGACAAATTTCAACAGTTCATTTTCCAGCCTGCAATACATATTTACTTCCTGGAAGTAATGGAAAATGAGGCCACACAGGGAAAAGCGTTGATCAAATAAGACCTTCGTAAGCATGAAATAGCATCCCAGGAAATAGTATCTTCTCGTAGCAAGCTCATCGTAAAGGATATCAACCAATGGACTTCATACATTCAAAGTATAGATGGCGCGGTAATTTCAAGCGAGCCTGTTGGTGGAGATGTGTCTTCAAGTCAGCAGGCAGAAGTCCCAGCAGAATAGACAGATCATTCTTATTTTGTTTAAATCAAGTGGAGAAGTTGAAATTCTACCTTTGTATAAATGCTTTAAAAGGACAGTTGGCCCCTATTTTTGTTCTATATGTAAAATCTTCCACGTATTCATAGGTTTTGTAAGGATACGATGAAAGCTAAAAAATGAAGTTCTAGAATTAGGGTAGACTTGTCAGCCCAAAGGGAGCTTTGTAAAGCTATAAATAGAAAGTTAGAAGAAATAGAAAGGACTTTTTGGTAGGTAAAAGAAGCTTCAGAGAGCTTGTACGAAGAATTTTGTAATTAGCTCCAGCAAAGCGATTTTTCCTAATAAAGAGCCCGAGGAAAACATTTGATTTTCCTGGAAATGGATGTTGGATGTTTGTTGGATTATTCTTGTGGCATTCATATCTTTCAGTGAGATCTTTCTTTGCTATTCAACATTATTTCTGTGTGTTGAATGAGCTTACTATTTTTTCGTGCAATGATGTTTCTCCTAACATGAGTAATAGAATGCTTTCACATGGATTAAAAGCTATCTTTTATATCTTTAATCTCTTGCTGTAGATGTATCTTTGTGATTTAATGGTTATCTGTGGATCTTTAGATACTTCTTTCAACACATTGCTCATATTTACAGTTTGCTCCTTGCAAGGATAGATTAGATTTATTTCAGTCTTAGATATAGATTTGTTTCAAGCTCTGCATTTAGATTAAATTAGCTTAGGCACTTGCACATCATTTTAAACAATAAAATAAAAAAAGAACGGTGGATCGGGCCATAACCGGTGTAAAAGAAGCAAATATCCAAATCTAACGGTAGCTGGAACCATTAACCGGACGGATTCCCCATACCAAACGGTGGACAATCTAATTGGGATAGTTTACCGGGGAGAATCCCTTTCTTCTTGATGCTGCGATCTTCGGGGCATCAACAGTTTTTTGGCGCTAGAAGGAGGGCCTGAAGTGCATGGTTGATAAAGGAAAATCTCCCATTGTCAAAAATGTTACTGAAAACCCGCTTAAAATAGGAATTTCAGACAACCCAAACCTTGAAGTAGCAAATCAAGAAAAACCCATCTCTGATTCTGAACATCAAGAAGTATTGTATGCTGTACCTTTTGCAGAAATAGAGGATTTAAGGAGACATACACGATCTTATGTTAGGAAACTAGGTGGTTTAAACGTAGTAAATTTCCTCCCTAGGAAAAGTACTCCCAGAAAAGAACGATAGTACACCCGTGATTCGATTATTGTGCAGAATTTTGAAGAGCTTGTAAATTTAACTTTGGAAGAGATTGTAGAACCCCTGAGAGAACTCGATCTTGAAGACCCAGAAAATCTTTCAGATCTAGAAAATCTTGGAGAACTTGTTACTCCAAAGAACACTCCACTTAATTCACCACGCAATTCTCCACCTGAGTCTCCACATATAAACATGGTTGTGCCTGCTTGGAGAGAGAGGGGAGCATTAAATCTAGCTGGGCCCTTCCACAATCTACCTTAAAATACAGAGAACGTCTTGCCTAAATTCGACCCAGGAAAAGCTATTTCTGTGGAAGATCATCTCAAGAGTTTTTATTTAGCCTTGAATCTTTTAAATGTACAACATGAAGATGTAGTTTGTAGGCTTTTCCCATACACATTTGAGCCAAAAGTTTCTTCCTGGTATTTTAGCTTAAAAGATAGCTCAATTTCCAGCTACGAATAATTTGAAACATGTTTCTTAAGGAAGTATGGAAATCAAAAGACTGTAGCTAGATTCATGAAAGAATTATTGTCCATGAGAATGGAAAAGAAAGAAAAGATTCAAGACTTCAACCAAAGGTTCACGACACTCTTGAATAATTTCAGCGAAGAAAATAAACCAGTAAAAGAATCTCTGGTTGAATATTATACAACAGCTCTTGAAGGGCCAATAGCAATGTTCGTTAAAAGGTCTAAGAAAACCACCCTGATAGAAAATTTTGAAGAAGATAGGAAGGTGGAAGAAGAAGCAGACAGCATTGCCAAACATGCCTTAGATGCAGACGCAAAACCAACAACTAGTAAAAAAACCTTGCTGCTCACCAGGAATAAAGAAGAGTCATCAGCAGACATGGAGAACGTAGTTAAGATGATGCAAAAATTGTCCAATAAAATTGTAGATCTCAAGAAAGATAAAGTAGCTAGTACATCTAGGAAGCCTTTCAAACCATTCTACAAGAAAAGAGAAGACAACGATAAACCTAATCCACTTATGAATACTTCTCCTGTTTTAAATCTGAATGAAATAGGAATGGAGTGCTTTTGCACATTTCATCAAGAGCCACAATCGGAAAAGAGCTTCCTACAATGGATTAACTCTATGAGTTTAGTCATGAACCAAATGTTGGATTCACAGATTCCAGATCAAGATGATCCTCCAGAAGAACCAAGCCTTGAGATAGAGGAACCATCTCCAGACACTACCATGGTGTTATGGGATTGGGTACCTTTAACAGAGTTGGTAGAAGATAATCCCGTGGAAAGCCCAGTCTCTGCTATAAACATTAACACTCGCAGTAAGGGTCCCATTGCAGATCTAGTTCCAAGCTCGACTATTCCCAAACCGAAAATTTCAAAAGAATTACCTAGAAGACATATAACAGTCATTCCACCACAACCCAAAGTTAACCCAACAACGGCCAAGCAGCCAAACATCGACACAATAGTTCAGCAACCAAAGGTCACACTGAATAAGGCAGACCATCAAACTAAAATTGTAAAAGAATGTGATATGGGATATGACATCATTGAAGATATAAAGAAAGTAGGGGTAAATGTATCAATATTCGATATGTGCAGTTTGCCTCAGCAACGAGACAAGTTGTTGCATGTCCTTCAATCCCAACCCAACACTCCATTAACAGACACTCAAGAAGACCCTGAAATTAATGAGGCTAACATCGACGGGAAATCCAAATCTCAGACATTGTCGTTCCTTTCAACTTTTGAAATCTTCAATCACAATGTGCACAATTGTCTTGTAGATTCTAGAGCATCTTCGAATGTCATGCCACTATCTAGCTATAAAAAGATCAATGGTCAGCCAATTCCATCTCCTGCCCAGATTATCCAGTTAGATAGGACTGCTGTCAAAGTTATTGGGGAAATGAAAGATGTCCTCATTAGGTTGTCAGCAGATTCTAGAGTTTGTCAGTTCATTGATATCATGGTAGTTGACATTCCTGAAGCCTATGGTTTGATCCTAAGTAGGGACTGGTCCACAAAGTTGAATGGTTACTTTGCAACTGATTGATCCCATTTGTGGTTGCCATATCAAAATAGATAGAATCAGATCAAGGTTCTGAGAGAACCGCACATGAAACAAAATGTAACTCAACTAGAAGGAAAGAATGAAGCTGTAGCCTTCTCATCCTCATTTTTGGGAAATTATTTCTTAGAAATTGATCCGGGTAATTATCAGTCTGAAACTATTAGTCGTCAATTAGATGAACAATCCGATCTCCTTCAATTTTCTCAGACTAATGATATTGACTGTAATATAGTTAGTTTAGTCACTGAATTAGATCATAAAGATACTAACTTAGCTGAATCAGACGATCTTTTTTGGACATTATACTTTGATGGTTCTAAAACTTTGGAAGGATCCAGAGCCAGTTGTGTTCTGATGGATCCAGAAAGAAACAAGTATTTTTTTTCCTGTAGGTTAGAATTTGATTGTACTAACAATACTGCTGAATATGAAGCCTTAGTCCACGGATTGAAGAAAGACATCGGTTTAAATGTTAAGTACCCAAAGGTGTTTGGAGACTCAGAAATAGTTGTGAGACAGGTAAGAGATACCATTCACTTTCTTTCACCATATTTGAGGAGTTATCAGGTTGAGGTATGGGATTTAATTATGCATTTTGATGCTTTCAATATAAAGTCTATTCCTAGACTGCAAAATTCTGGAACAGATTTATTAGCAACATCCGCTTCCAGATTGGTGCCAACTAATAACAAGTGCTCAATTGAATTGATTTTCAGGCCTTCTGTCCCTGACAATATCACAAACTCTAGAGTTTTCGATGATGATGAACAGATTATCAGTTTTCTAACAAACGAATACATATCCCAAGACGCTGTGATAGATGAAGAAGAACAGGATTCCAATTTACAAAAGAAAGATACATCTAAAGGCAATTTCATCCCCAAAGGGGTGAGGTCACTTGAAATGCTGTTTGATCTTCAGAGCAAGTTCAAAAGGCCAGAGAATACTAAGACCAATAGCTCATAAATGCAGCATAAATTAGTTAATCTTGGCACCAAACCTGAACCAAAGTTTGTTAACCTTGGCAAATGTTGTTCACTGTGAGAAAGAGATAAGTTCATCAAACTATTTCGACAATATAAGGATGTTTATACATGGACTTATGAAGATTTGAAAACATATGACATCCTTATTATTCAGCATGTCATACCGATGAAAGTAGGTGTCAAGCCATTTCAGTAGCAATTAAGAAGGATGCATCCTACTCGTGAACCTCTGATTCAAAAGGAACTGAAGAAGTTACTTGATGCTAAAATAATTTTTAAGGTCCGACATTCTAAATGGGTTTCTAACCTTGTTCCCATGAGAAAGAAGTCAGGAGAAATAAGACTATGTGTTGACTTCAGAAATTTGAATAGAGCTTCAGATAAAGACAAATATCCCATCCCTTCAATGGAACAAATTATGCAGATGGTATCAGGATCAGAACTCTTTTCCCTTCTTGATGGTTTCTCTGGTTACAATCAAGTATTAGTATCTGAAGAAGATCGTCTTAAGACTACTTTCCGCACTAAGTGGGGAACGTTTTCATACCGAAGAATGCCATTTGGCCTGATAAACGCAGGAGCTACGTTCCAACGAGCAATGGATGTCGCCTTTTGAGGATTGGGAGGTCACTGTGTTGTTGTCTATCTAGATGATGTGATCGTTTTTTCAAAAAAGAGAGAAGACCATGTTGTTCATTTGAAGCATATTTTTTATCGTTGCCGTAAATATGGTATCTCCTTAAATCCCAAAAAGAGTGTGTTCGTCGTTCCCGAAGGTAAACCATTGGGACATATTATTTCCAAAAGAGGAGTATCGATAGATGAAGAAAGAGTACAAGCTATCAATAAAATTCGAATGCCTCATAACAAGAAATCCATGCAGTCATTTATGGGCACTATCAATTTTGTCTGAAGGTTTGTTCCAGATTTTGCACAAATTATTAACCCTTTGCAGCAAATGGTCAAGGAAGGCACATAGTTCAAGTGGACAGACTTAGAAAAGGATGCATTCAGGGACATTAAGGTAGCCATAGCTAAGGCTCCTTCCTTAAGAAGCCCATATTTTGACAAAGATTTTATCTTGTATACCTTTGCTTCGGATGACTCACTTGCAACAGTACTCACGTAAAAGTTAGAGTTAGGAGACGAATATCCAATCTCGTTTATGAGCATTGTTCTGCAAGGTGCTGAACTGAATTATCCTATGGTCGACAAACATGCGTATGCTGTCTTCAAAGCGGTCAAACAGTTCAGACCATATATTCTTAAGAACAGAACTAAGGTTATAGTTCCTCACCCAGCGGCTACATCCCTTTTTGTTCAAAAGGAATTGGGATAAAGAAGGGGAAATTGGGTCATGACTCTTCAAGAATATGATTTAGAATTTAAACCAGCCACCATCATTAAGGGACAATGCCTGTGTAAATTGCTCACAGAGCATCCAATTGATGAAGTGCAGCATTGGAAGAATGAAGCCGAGTTGAATTCAGTTGAGATATGTCCCATTTTCACAGCTCCTGAATCGTGGTATAGAGATCTAGTGCATTATTTGCAACAAGTATATCTACCAGAACACCGGAGTTCTAAGCAAAGAAGGGCACTCCGTTTGAAATCAGCAGCTTATCAAATTATTGATGGTATACTTTTCAGAAAAAATTACAATGGAATTTTTCTTAAATGTCTAGAAAAGGAAGATGCAAGTAAAGTCGTCAAAGAATTACATGATGGCCCCATTGGTGGACATTATTCAGGAGATACAACAACGCACAAAATACACAGAGCTGGATATTATTGGCCCACTTTATTTCGAGACGCCCATGCGTATGCACAGAACTGTGATATATGCCAAAGAAGTGCTGGGAAATTACCCAAGGCAGCTGGACCTTTGCAGCCGATTATTATCTCAGAACCTTTCGATCAATTGCGTATAGATGTCATTGGAGAGATAAAACTGAATTCTTCTCTTTACCATCGATACATCCTCATAGCCACCGACTACTTCACCAGGTGGATGGAGGCTATCCCATTGCGCAAGATCAATGAAGATGCAGTCATCAGTTTCTTAAAAGAGAACATCATAACCAGGTTTGGGGTTCCAATTTCCCTAGTATTTGATAATGCCACCTATTTCTCGTCTTTTAAAATAAATGAATTTGTTTATGAATGGGGAATTAAACTACATTATTTAGCCAATTATTACCCTCAAGGAAATGGATTAGCTGAATCTTCAAACAAAAATCTCATTTGAATTCTCAAGAAGACTGTGATAGAAAACCAGCGAAGTTGGCATGTAGCTCTCCCAAATGCCTTATGGGCAGTGACTCCAAAGAACATATTAGGGGTTTCCCCTTACACTCTCGTCTATGGCAAGGAAGCTATTCTCCCTCCCAATATCTTGCTTCCATATTTACAGTTTTCCCAAGCCTCTCGAGGGTCTAGTAGTCAAGTCTTGCAATCTAGGATCAATAATTTGCTTCAACTTGAAGAAGCCTGTCAGAAAGCTAAAGACCGATTTCATCATCACCAAGATATAGTCAAAAGATGGTTTGATAAAAGGAAATCTGGTAAAAGAGGTTTTGAAGTAGGGTATTTAGTCCTGAAATGGGACCATAATCATGAAGGCAAGGGGATGCAGACGAAATTCCAACACTTATGGATAGGCTCTTACCAAATTTATGCAAAGCTCGGCCCATCCACCTACAAGCTGACAGACCTCCAGGGAGAGGAAGTAACCCTTCCTCTCAATGGCCTCGCCTTGAAACAATACTTTGCATAGTCTCAATGAGGCTTTCTGTACATAAATAAAGCTTTTTTTTATATTTTACTTTAGTCTTTGTTTTCTGTGCTTCAGCTAGATTGATTTTTTCTCTTAGCCATTGAAGTTTTTGTACAAATTTGTCTTCTTGAGTCACCTGCAATTGGGCCTCTCGTGAAGGTAGATCTTGCAAGAAATCGCACAACACGTGAAGCTGGAAATGTATCCTAGAAAGAAAATTTACCCACGCATGTGGGGCTTTGTTGATCGTTCTCCAGAATGAAGAAATCCTGTTCTATTGGTCACACTGACCCTTGTTTAAACAACAGAGATCTATGATTATCTTTACCACTATCTTCGGGCTCCATCCACCATCACACTTAAAAGCATCTCAAGAAGATCGCTGTGGTTGGACCCACAGAAGAGTAGCACATCTCGAAGGCATAGGGTATTGAAATGACTCCATGCTGCAAATTTAAACCCAAAGGGGCTTATAATCAAGGGTCTGTTTTCCAGAAATTCTTGCCTCAATCAAAGCACGACTGAGATAAAAGCAAAGCATACAGGTCGAGAAAGATTTCCAAAAGACTCAGCTCAAGCTAGGCTCCTCTCCGTCCGTGAGGCTTGATTAAACAATAAAATCTCTCACTCACACAAAAGGGCATTATGGATTGAGAAGCCAAAATCAAAGACCGTATTTTAAAGAAAATATTTTTGGAAGGCTCAAATAGCAAAGCTGTCAAATGTATAAACATCTAAACGGATGCAGGCGGCTTGGGAATGAGGAACAAGAGCAATGGTGTCTATGAGATGTTGTTGCAAAATCCTATGGAGTCCAATAGCAGTGGTCATCTGAAAGATGAATCTTCTCAAATGAACCCCATATGTTGGCCCTTGGAGAGTTTTAAAGTTTTTTTCATCGAATCCCCCTTCTCCCAGTGACCAAGGGATAAAGTGACTTATTCCTTTGCCGAGATTCAAACGCTTAAGCCACCTGCTGCACATAACATGAACAATTTTTAAAAGGGATTCTTCCGATAAGCAAGATAGTTTTCAGAGATCTATGTTCACCAGTGATTCTCCAATTGTTGTTGCTGCAACAACCTTCCCCAAAATTTGAAGTTAATTGGGGCCCCTCCTTTGAACACTTTTGTAGCAAGCTTTTACTTCATCTTTCGGGTTTTCCTCTAACTAGGTAGAATTTCATCGCCTGCTTCCAAAAGAGTTTTTCTCATTTTATCTAAGTCAAAGTCATCCTTTTCCTTTAGTGCAGATTTTGGTCTCAACTTCCCCACTGTAGCGCAAGTTTTAGACTTATGTCCGCCGCAGCTTTGACGTGCCTTTAACCATAAATTCCTCGCTCGGCGCTAACTCTAATCACAAATCCTCCATCTAGCGCATACCTTGGCTTTAACTTAGCTGCCCTTTTTGACAAGTCCCAAGCCTTTTGTCTGGCGCGCATTTGAAAGCAATAAGTCGGCCACCGTTAGCGCAAGAGATAATTTTTCTCGGTCGCTTGAGGCACAAGAATTACCATTATATTCCCCACCTTGGAGCTGCGCTTCCCCTCCCTGGAAGAATTAAAAGTTGGCACATTTCTCCCCAGCACAGATCGTGATGATAGGGTCGACTCCCTTAGTGTTGGAGACACGCTTGTCCTTCCCGCTTGCAAATCCGTGTTTCATCTTTCACGATAATTCATGTTTGGCGCAGTTTTATGAGCGCAACCCTAATGCCAGGATCACCACTTGAGCGCGAGGTTTATTTTTTAACATGCACTTGTCACATAGCACAAAGCATTACATTCCCCGCTTGGCGCGAAAGTTAAAATCGGTACTCGGCGAGAAAAGATCTCCTTGATCCTTGTGCACCGACGGAGTTGGTAGGGCCTTCAATGATGCCATGTGCCACTCTTAATGACAGATTTTTTGAGCCTCGCGCTCATAACCCTGCCAACTTTAAATGTACGTGAGCATTTAACTCTCCCCCTATTTAACGCATGCAATGATGTTTTGGGTTTTTATTTAGTCATTTGCACTCGAAGCGCTTGCCATTCGCGTCGAAGTTCGAGACTTCCATTTGCTACAAATTGTTGAGGTCTTGGAACGCTCGCCATACTAATAGGTAGGCTCTTTCCCAATCTTGCTCTTGGATTTGTAGGTTAAAGAAATCACTCACGCACAGCTTGAGTAGCTCAACGGCGTTCGTTTTACTTTGTATATAAGCTGGAGAAGGCTTAAGATAGTTACTGTTTTTTTCCCTATGAAGATACGAGGCCACCACTTGCGGACCAAGGCAGAAACGGCCCCATCTCACAGGCACTCAAGTATTTCCCCTCTGTCGCGTTTTCGGCTTCCCTGGTTTTCCTCATACAGTTTTCGTTTGCCAAGCAAAACCCATGTCTCCCCAGGACCGCATTTGAAATTTTCTTATATGCTTTTCTTGGTTGCGTGATAGTTTGTTTCTGTTTAAGCTCTTCTTCCATGAGTGGAGTCTCTATTTTCTAAAAGTATGAAGTGCTTACCTTGCTCTAGCCATGAGGTCAAATCGTCCCAGCAGTATCTTAGCGGCCGCAGAGTTTTTCCGCTCAAAACCCGTAGAAGCCGCAACATCCCAAGGCCTTGTTTGCAAAACTCCCTGCCAAGCATCTACGGCACGTAAGGCCCAACCCTTCTCATTCCCTGCAGCTAAAGTTCCATGCTATAAGCACCAAGATACCCTACTCAACCAAAATCAATGTTCATTCAGGCCGAGGTCGCATAAAACCCACATTGCTCGGCTGAAACTGCCGTGGGGATGTGTTAAATCGACCCATCAAGCCCATTTAGAAACTTGAAGTCAGGACCGATCCTTAGCCGATAAAGGCCGATAGCTGCGGGATTTATCCATCTTCAATACAACTTCCACTATCAGTTGCCAGCACATGAAATGTCTAAACATTGACACACAGACAATATAGCGTGCATTATGTTAAGTGCCAACGCAGAAATATAGTTAGGATAGCGCATCCGAAATTGTTTGAGCTAGCACATGAATGTGTTTTGCTTTGGCGCACAAACATAATTGGGGTGTTGGCGCGTGAAATATTTTAGGTATCAGTGCAGAAAATGCATTATCACTTGGTGCCCAAATAATCTTAGGCGCCGGCGCACATGGAACATTTAAATCATAGCGTGTAAAATCCTGCTTGTACCCCAGCGCACACTAGCTCACAAATCTTAACGCGCGTAGAATCCCAATCGTGGTGCAAAACTTAATTTAGGCGCCAGCACAGAAATATTCATTAGACTCACGCAAGTTTGTGTAGAATTTCAAAGGATACTTGCACACTGAAAGTGAATGGAGAAGACTCAAAGATGATCTTTCCCGTTGTCCCAATGTTTTTAGCACGGAGGGACATTGTTGAATTAAGCTTAAACATGAAATGAAGATAATTATGATTGTTTAACACAACCTCTATTTTGTGAAAATGTTATATTTTGGCTTTGTCATAGAGTGTTGCTAATGCTTGGAATAGTGGTCTAACTAAAGTCTTTTTTGGTATTGCCTTGCTCACCACAGGATTACCATGCATAGGAAGTCAGCAAAGAAGAAGGAAGCTCAAAAAGTAACCTCAGACCCAGAGGTTGAAGTTCTATTAGATACTTCTCTCATCACGATGTTTGCTGACACGCAAGCTACCACTGGTGTTTCCCCTGGGAGCTCCGCTCCTGAATTTCAATGGGGTGATCTATACAGATTCATCATAGCTCAAGATAGTTCAACAACTTCTATAGAGGATGCCCTAGTGTATGCCAACATTAGAAGGTCTCATTTTCATAAGGCAACAACTCGGCCAGAACTGTTCCCTTGTTCCAAAGTTATTGGATGGATTATTCCTAATATCCGGACTGACAAAAGGCTCATGACTGATAAAAATGGATTGAGCCTCGCATATTTCGCTCCCGAGCATGTTACTGCTGCCTATAGATTACCTACACCCAGGGCTTGTTTGGACGATGACTGGATAGCAAATCATCAGATGGACCCACTAGAATCTACCCGCAAAATGACAGACATATCAGGAGGAGGCAGAATAATGAATATGAAACCTGCCTACTGAAGACCCCTTACAGACTCATCATCCTGATGTTGAGTCGGCTCTTAGGAATGCCTAATGGTAATGTGTTTAAGATCAGATGGGTGCCGGTGATGTTTCATATAGCCACGAAAGGCACCATCTTCAACTAGGATGAAATAATTTCAGATAGCTTGGCCTCACAGTTGACAGCAACCCAAGGAGGATTGACCCAAAAGAATGCAAATTTCTTCATGTCTTCATACCTGATTGACTTCCTATTAAGCAAGCATTTGTTCCCGGATTTGGGTTACTCATGGAAGCCAAATGAAACAACTCTCTTCATAGCCTATCAGTGTACATGGGCAAGTAAATACGCAAACCACTACAAGATGGTTTGCGAGAGGTTTATCATTCCATTATACTAGCTTATTTTCATACAAGAACCAGGTTGTATGTCGGAGAATGCAATGCCTATCATCGAACAATTCGGGGACTATTATCATAGTGCAGAAGGTACATACATCAGGATGAGTGGAGGAACTCATGAACCATTTATGCTCCCTCGGTATGTTACATACTTTGTAATTCATAAGGAGGCCGTGAGACAACTCTTCGGCACCGGTGCCATAAGCAAGTTCTTAACAGACTAAAGGAAGGGAATGTATCCTCCCATGCCATTTACCATAGGAGCTTATAGCCTCCCAAGAGCAAGAGACGGATAAAATTACGCTCAAGGCCTAGAAGTTTTCCATTTCGAGTCAGTCCCTTTCAGAAGGCATGACCCCAACGATGTGGTAAGCACGCATTGTCTTGACCTCAAGATCTCCTTTGAATACGCTCATGCGGTGGACCGAGAAGAATAATTCTTCAGGAGCGCCTGCAACCTAACTGAGTTAGGAAAACGTTACAATACGAAAGTTGTGAAAGATCCAAGCCCCAAACCTGTCGGTTTAATCCAAAGAGAGCGGGAGGCATCAACCTCACAATCAGGGGATCCATTAGAATTGGAGTAGGGAAGATTGCTCCAAGAGAAAGTCCTTAAGCAGCGGCAAGACCAAGAATAAGCAAGAACTCAAGGTGAGCTAACTGCCAAGCTTCAACAAGAAGCAACGACAAGGAAGCAGCATGAGAAAGCCTCTTAGTTGGAACAGCAGGAGGAGGCTGCCAGGACCCAGAAAGAATAAGAAGATTAGGTATCCCAAGAGCAATCTTCCAAGCAGCAGCATGAGGATGAGCAAAGGCCCCTGGGTGAAGGAGCAGATGGATTGTAGAATCAGCAAGGAGAGTCTGAAGGAGAGAAAGGGAAAGTGCAGACAGAGAAGTCTCCTGAGCCGGAGCCATCCACTTCGACAAATATGGAGGTGGAACCACCATTGGTATACAACCTAGGGGGGACTCAGGAAGAAGGTGCCTATTTAGGGAGCTTAGTGCTGACCCCGTATAATCCCAAGAAGCAGCGCAAAGTAGCAGACCTGGATACCATTTATTTCCATGAGCGGAAAAGGGCTATTATTGAAACGAGGGTACATAAAATATAGGGCATGACAAAGAATGTGGAAGCCGAGGAGGATGAATATGAGCTATGGATAACCGAGAAAACATTGGTCCAGGGAACTGATGTTGACCCCACATTTCAAGCCCAATGCATTGTGGCATCAGCTAAGGCGACTAAAGCCAATATTGATTTTTTGAAAGAAAAGATAAAGCATTACAGGGAGTAATGCCATAAGATCAAAGATGATAGAAAGAGAGAGGTATTGGAAGCAAACAAACTGAAGGAGAAATACAGTGAGTTGTTAGGAGAGCATCTAGTGCTCAATTCAGTATTTCTCCAACTCGAGAATGAGAAGAACTCCTTAGAAATGTAGTTGGCTATCTCTGAAGGTGAGCTGGAGAATCTAAAGGCTCGGATAGTAAAATTTGAAGAACTCGAAGCAAGCAAGGCTCAACAGATTCAGCTCCACCAGCATGAATATGAAGGGCTGATTCAAGAAAAGGAACAACTAGCAAGACAGCTCAAAGAGGCAGCGGAGGACCAACAAAACTTGTCCACATTTCACAAACAAGCGTGTGATATGCATATTAAAATCCATCAGATGCTAGTACTGATCTCGGAAGAGATTTGGAGCATGAAAGAGATGATGAAGAGAATGACAGCAATTGAAACCAAAGCCCTAAAGACTCGAGAAAGGTTTGCAAATCATGTAGAGGAGCTGAAACAACAATCTGAATGGAAAAGGGGAAAATCTCAACTCCCTTCACACTTACGCGCCCCTACAGGAGATGAATTGGACGTGGATATAGGAATTCTTGAATTGGCCAAAGATTGCGGTACCAAGCTAAGTTTGGAGATCAAAAGGATGGTCCACAAGTGTTGTTCCATCTATTCCATGCTCAGGGAGTCGCTCAGCAAGTGTCATCTGGTTCTCCCCGCTTCCATTTATGATTTCCCAAAAGAAGAAGACCGATTGTTCGAGTTGTAGAATGAGCTGGACGAAGACTTGGATTACATCAAGAAGATAGAGGTATTGACTCAGGACGAATTTCAACAGTTCATTTGCCAGCCTGCAATACATATTCACTTCCTGGAAGCAATGGAAAAAGAGGCCACACAGGGAAAAGCGCTGATCAAATCAAACCTTCGTAAACATGAAATAGCGTCCCAGGCAACAGTATATTCTCGTAGCAAGCTCATCGTAAAGGATATCAACCAATGGACTTCATACATTCAAAGTATAGATGGCTCGGTAATTTCAAGCGAGCCGATTGGTGGAGACGTGTCTTCAAGTCAGCAGGCAGAAGCCCCAACATAATAGACAGATCATTCTTATTTTGTTTAAATCAAGCAGAGAAGCTGAAATTCTACCTTTGTATAAATGCTTTAAAAGGACAGCTGGCCCCTATTTTTGTTCTATATGTAAAATCTTCCACATATTCATAGGTTTTGTAAGGATACGATGAAAGCTAAAAAAGGAATTCCTAGAATTAGGGTAGACTTGTCAGCCCAAAGGGCGCTTTGTAAAGCTATAAATAGAAAGTTAGAAGAAATAGAAAGGACTTTTTGGTAGGGAAAATAAGCTTCAGAGAGCTTGTACGAACTATTTTCTAATTAGCTCCAGCAAAGCGATTTTGCCTAATAAAGAGCCTGAGGGAGACATTTGATTTGCCTGGAAATGGATGTTGGATGTTTGCTGGATTATTCTTGTGGCATTCATATCTTTCAGTGAGATCTTTCTTTGCTATTCAGAATTATTTCTGTGTGTTGAATGAGCTTACTATTTTTCCGTGTAATGATGTTTCTCCTAACATGAGTAATAGAATGCTTTCACATGGATTAAAATCTATCTTTTATATCTTTAATCTCTTGCTGTAGATGTATCTTTGTGATTTAATGGTTATATGTGGATCTTTAGATACTTCTTTCAGCACATTGCTCATATTTACAGTTTGCTCCTTGCAAGGATAGATTAGATTTATTTCAGTCTTAGATATAGATTTGTTTCAAGCTCTGCATTTATATTAAATTAGCTTAGGCACTTGCACATCATTTTAAACAATAAAATAAAAAAAGTATGATGGATTGGGCCATAACCGGTGTAAAAGAAGCAAATCTCCAAATCTAACGGTAGTCGGAACTGTTAACTGGACGGATTCCCCATACCAAACGGTGGACAATCTAATTGGGATAGTTTACCGGGGAGAATCCCTTTCTGCTTGATGCTGCGATCTTCGGGGCATCAACAAGGCCGAAACCATTAGGGTTTCCAAAACTGCTACGGTTTCTCTAAACCAAACTACTGGCCTCTGGTAGTGAGTGCTCCATCGTGGCGGTCCTCCATGCCTTCATCCTGTCGCTATCGGCCTTTCTGTTGTGCGCACACCAACAGGTCACTTTCATCGAATTGCTCTTCCTCTAATGGCCTTGCACAACTGGCTCAACACCCAATCACTTTCATCAAGTCGTTCTTCCTCTAATGACCTCATACACCTGACCGTCGCTCGGCCTCCCTGAAGCATCTTTTCCAAAACTAGACCGCTGACGGTCTAACTGGTACCCGTGCCCGTCCTTCATCCAGCACTCTACTTTGCCGGAACCATGTGGACTGGTCACTTAGCAGCACTACTCCCTTGCAGCAATGATCTTCACAACACCCTTTGAAGTACTGCCAAAATTTGGTTGTTGCGCGCAACTTCGCATCATCCCTAATACTTGCACAAAATTGTATTTTTGTTGAGCCGCGCTCAGCTCCGCAGCTAAAACTCCTTCTGTTATCAAAATTTGCCCCAACTTGGGCCAGGCCCAACACCTGGAAACCTGAAACTAGGTAGTAAGAAAACACCTCCTGTCTTGCTTACTTTTGAAGTTTTCAATAGGAATGTCCATAATTGTATGAGAGAATTAGGGGCTTCATCTAATGTGATTCATGTATATGTCTGCAAAAAGTTGAATGCCTCTTGGGATCCCTTCCCTACACAAATTGTTCAACTTGATCGATCCAAAGTTAGGGTAGTGGGATAACTAAAGAATGTCGTGTTAAAATTTTTTGCTGACCCTAGAATCCACTAGACTATGGATATTATTGTGGATGATATCCCTGAAATGTATGGAATGTGGTTGAGCAGGGATTGGTCAGAAAATGTCAAAGGCTATTTCACTACTGAGTGGTCCCACTTATGGATTGCTTATAATGGAAGACCAAATAGAATCAAAATCAGCAGAGAACCTTACATGAAACAAATTGTCACCGACTTAAATGATCCTAGTGAGCCTGTTGCATACTTTAATTAAGAACACTACACTTTCGATACATTCTTTGAGGATCTACCTACAGATTTTTCACCCAATGAGAATGCACAGAATCAATCCCAAATTGTTAATCTTACATATGTACCATTCTCTGGCACTGTTGTACATAATTTATACAATGTAAATACTAATTTTAGGTTAGATTTGAATACATGGACTCTATTTTTTGATGGCTCTAGATCTAAAGATGGAGCTGGTTCAGGATGCGTCTTAATTGACCCAAAAGGGACCAAAATAATGATTTCCTGCAGACTTGAATTTGAATGCACCAACAACATTGCTCAGTATGAGGCCCTAGTCCAAGGACCCAAGAAATAAATTGACATGAGCATTTAGATCATTGAATTTTATGGATATTATGAGATTATAGTAAAACATGTGAGAAAAAAATCCATTGTTTATCTCCTCGGTTGATTAACTATCAAAAATTGGTGAGGGACTTAACTAATTCTTTTTCTGCATTTAATATTAAGTCAGTCCCTAGGTTCCAGAAGTTTGATGCAGACCTGTTGGATAACACTAGATCTAGGTTGATTCTTCCAGAAGATTTTTCTTCTAACACTTTTTATATTGACCTGATGTATAGACCTTTGATTCCTGACAATGTAACTAGTTGGAAGGTATTTGATGATGACCAACAAATCTTATATTTTCTCACAGCTCAGGAAACTTTTCAGGATGTGGCAATAGATGAAGCTGAGCATGAGAATTCTTTATCTAATCCTAGCTACCCTTCCAATTTGATCCCTAAGTCAGTTATCAACCTAGAAAAATATTATGATCTGCAATATAAGTTCAAGCATAAGACAAACTGTAAAACTCAAAGCAACAATCTTGGACTAGAAACAATCCAACATCATTAGATCAACGATCCGTAGACTAATAATCAAGATAATCAACGTTCAAGTGACCAAAATACTGAACACCACCATTCATCTAGCCACCTACTGTCCCCTTATTTTAACCTTGATTCATTATTCGAATAAATAGAACAAGATCAACCCAATGTTACAATAGGTGGACCACCACCAACACCTCCTTCATCATCATCATCCTCGTCTGAAGAGTCATCATATAGTGAGTCATCCTCTAGTTCTTCTTCAGAGGATATACCCATGGAAAAAGGTGGAAACGGACCCTAGGTAGACTAGGATGCTGTATTTATTGTTGGAGAACAACACAGACTCCCTAAGAACCCTGAAAAGTGGCTCCCTAAGTTTAATCTTGATGATAAATCACCTATGTTGGACCCCATTAAAAATTTCATGCAAGCCATCAGACTTAGGAATGTTATACATGAAGATG
The DNA here is from genome assembly GCA_027924585.1 of Larix kaempferi. Lineage (NCBI taxonomy): Eukaryota > Viridiplantae > Streptophyta > Pinopsida > Pinales > Pinaceae > Larix > Larix kaempferi. The sequence continues at coordinate 34,109,598 of BSBM01000089.1, forward strand.
TAGCTTGTAGATTGTTCCCTTACACCTTTTAGGGAAAAACATCCACTTGGTACTTTGCCCTAGAAGTCAGATCCATTTCTTCCTGCGATGACTTTGAAAAAATGTTTATTCAGAAATTTGGAGATGAAAAAACTCCAGAAGACTTGGTCATAGATTTGTCTTCAATGAAAATTAGGGGAAGGAAAGAGTTAAAGATTATAACCAAATATTTTCATACCTAAAGAATAGAATCCCTGCCAATGTTCTTCCTACTAAAGAACTGTTGGTTGGTTATTATGTCAAAGGTTTACCCATTCCCATTGCTATGTGTGTAAAAAGAGCACGTAAAGATAACTTGCAAGAGGCTTTTGCTGAGGCCATCGAGGTTGAAAAAGATATATTTTGCTTGAAAGATAACCCTAATGCTTAATCTAAACAACCTTCTACCTCTTGCAAGAAACCATATAATCCTCCAAAACCCATTGTGCTGAATAAGGACCCTTTCGAAATGAACGACATGAAAAAATTCCTTCAAACGATTTCTAACAAAATGGTAGAGTTAAAAAAGACCAACACAGAAAACTAGAACAACAATAGAGGATTCAATAGACCACCCTTCAGAAGACCTTATCAACCTCCATAGAACCAATTCCCACCCAATCTTGATGAAGTATTAAACTCTGAAGAAATTATTTCCATATTTAAAGCTTTGGTTTCAGAATCCCATATTTCTCTTGATCATCCTGATGAAAACCCATAAGAAAATCAGGATCCTGAACCACTAGATGAAGTAGAGGACCAGCAGATAAACACAATCAGTTTCTTTTTAGAACTTCCTATGGATGAAGAGGAATATGATCTTGAGTCCGTTTTCAATTTCCAACACCCCTATAATATAAGGAGAAAAGGAAAACCTACACAAGAAGCTTACACTTCAACATCCAACCCAAACAGAAGCAAAACATCAGTACAGAAAGAAACTATCATTCTTGAAATAGAGTACAGTTTGATTGAGGACTCGAAGAGAGTGAAAGCCAACATATATCTTTTTGAACTTCTGAAAAATCCATGCCATGAGAGACAGTCTTCCCAAAAGCATGATTGTTAACAAACCTAGGGAGACTGAGAACAACAATCTAGAGACATACTCTAAACCTGAAAACCAGAAACCAGGTAGTAAGAAAACACCTCCTTTCCTGCTTACTTTTGAATTTTTCAATAGGAATGTCCATAATTGTATGATAGACTCAGGGGATACATCTAACGTGATTCCTCTATATGTCTGCAAAAATTTGAATGCCTCTTGGGAGCCCTTCCCTACTCAAATTGTTCAACTTGATCGATCCAAAGTTAGGGTAGTGGGACAACTAAAGAATGTCCTGTTAACACTGTCTGTTGACCCCAGAATCCACCATACTGTGGATATTATTGCAGTGGCTGATATCCATGAAATGTATGGAATGTGGTTGAGCAGGGATTGGTCAGCAAATATCAAAGGCTATTTTGCTATTGACTGGTCCCACTTATGGATTCCCTATAATGGAAGACCAAATAGAATCAAAATCAACAGAGAACCTTACATGAAACAAATTGTCACTGAATTAAATGATCCTAGTGAGTCTATTGCATACTTTAGTTCACATGTGGAACACTACACTTTTGATACATTCTTTGCGGATCTACCTGCAGATTTGTCACCCAATGAGAATGCACAAAATTAGTCCCAAATTGTTAATCTTACTTCTGTACCATTTTCTGTCACTGTTGTACATAATGTATACAATGTAAATACTAATTTTAGGATAGATTCGAATGCATGGACTCTGTTTTTTGATGGATCTAGATCTAAAGATGGAGCTGGTGTTGTAATGTACCAACTTAATGTTTGGCACAAAAACTCGAATCTTCTCAATTTTGATCAAAACAAATGTTAGGGAAGCTAGAATGGTTGTAGATGGAAAAGGTAAAAGGTTAAGGATGGATAAAGGGTTCTGATATGGATTTATACCGATGCACAATGTACTGAGACCATTTATGTTTCGAACATCAGTAGGCTGAAGTATACTCCAATTCTCCTGGGGTTCTCACATATGCAGACTAGTATGGGTAGGGAATTTTGCCAAGGATTGGAAAAGGTTGTTGTGGGAATAAGAGAGGCTGATAATAATTCATTTACAGTCATTGATTCATATAATAATAGTCCATAAAGTATTATGCAGATCTGAGCAAGTATAATAACACAACTAGTAATTTGGCAATTTGGGACAGCTCAACTGGGTCGATTTATGGACTTCCAAACAATGCTCAGAGGCACTCTAAATTCTGAAACAATGGTTGTATCATGACATGATAGGTATTAGCTAACTAGAGGAACTAGAATGACTTCAATTGTATATTTATTCATCAATTTATGAACCATTCATTGGAAGCTAGTCAAAATCTAGCTAAATCTTGCAGGGGTGCATAAATTAGAGAATGATTCAGAGTTCTGTAAATTGTATTGAAGTGAATGATATCAGAAATTTACATACTCTGTTATTACATCAGTAGTAGGAAAAAATTACTCTCAGAAGATGAAGGAAGAGTCTCTCTTGCACATAATAAAATAGTTGTAGAATAGAAGGAGGAGGGAGGATTCGATTTATGTCTTTCGAGAAGATGGTTCAGAACTCCTGTTTCGACCTGAGAAGCTTTAATACTCTATTATAACAACAAGAATAGGCCAATATTCCTCTCAGAAGTTGAAGGAAGAATCTCTCCTCTTGCAAATAAGAAACTAGCTGTAGAATAGAGAGAGGATGGAGGATTCGATCTCTGACTTGATGTTGATAGCCCTGAACTTCTGATTTCAAACTGGTAAGCTTCAATACCTGCAAATAAACTCAGTTACAATGGATGGATGCCATCATCCTCTCACATAAAGCTGGGGCACATCTCCCATGCTTGACTAGGGGCACATCTCCCAATTCTTGGGTGCACAATGCATTCATAAAATTCCTTACACTAACCAAAGATGTGAAAGGGAGTTGCTTGTATTCTTTTATAGAATTTTGGGTGACTTGCTGAGAAAGCTACTTGGCTTGTTGACCTATGAGAATAGGTCACCTATGAGAGGGTAACCTTCGTTGCTTGCTTGCTTGGATTTTCGTGCTTTCTCACTTTTCTAACTTTCCTGCTTTTCCAACTTGCCTGTTTTTTCCTGGATTTATGCTTCTTTTCCTGAAATAAGCCTCTTTTCACCATTTTAGAAACATTTTTGGACTCTAGTGTTTACTTGACTTCAACCCCAAGTAATTCCTCCAACCTTATCCGCCAATTCTAATTAGTGGCTCATGTTCTCCATGTATTCAGCATAATAAATAAAAATATTAATTGCATCAATAATTAATAAATGATCCATTAATTATTTATTCCAAGTGGGTAGCAACTATAGATAAAATTAAATGCACTCTCCTAAATAATTAATTTCCTGGAATACAAAATTTAACCCCATGGTTATGCAGCTGCTTCCTCAACCCAAGGGTTAGGTTGCGCTAGGAACTTGTTCCAATGATCAGATTTGTGGGGACATGACAATCCTCCCCTCCCAAGATTGGTTGTCCTCAAGAAAAATATCCCAAGAGGTCCATCATGCTTTTGCTGCACTACTCTGATCATAATCATCTCTCCAATAAAATATTCACCACATTTGTAACTGAACAGGCTTACCTCTATCCAAGTGAAGCAACTGGAAAGTGTGCCCAGATCCAATAAGAATATCAGAAATGCAAAGATACCACTACTATGTAAACTATAAGTCCATCCAAGGAGGTGTTCCCCATGTAGGAAACTGAAACCAAGTGCAACGTAGATGAACTGGTGCAAAAGAGGGTTGGATTTCTCCATCTTGCAACCCTGCAAACAACTGCTCCAAGGAAAAATAATGCCAGGATCCCATTGCTTGTATGGAACCCCCATGGATTGGAATACCATCCAAAAAATATTTTAAGCAAAAGAGTGCCTGTATCCAACTGCTTCAACTGCAAGTTCCCAAGTAGCAGTGACATATGTGAAAAGCTATCATCCCATGGAATATCAGGATTCCACTAATCATGCTGCATCTCCCCAAACATTAGTAACAAGAAACAATTAGCATCATATGAAATGTGGGGAAAGATGAAAACATCATACCACCATATTGAAAAATCATGCTTTCCAATGTAGCCCTGAAGCTTTGAGGCCCCCTCAATCAAGATATGCAACTCTCCATGGTAGGACCTAATCAAGGAAAGAGTATGCATCACCAAATATGCCTCCCAAGAGTGAGTCCGAACCTCATCTATTCTTTCCACTCCATCAAGAAGGTTCTCATATTCTGAATGCATATAAGAATAAAAAATGTCATCACTATAGCTCAAATGACAAGGGTGGAAGTCCCTTATCCAATCATGAGAAAGATAGGCATCATATAAGCAAAAATGCCTTATTAGCTACTCATAAGTAAAATATGATGAATACAATGAAAAACCATAAGTGCAAGAAGACCCAATACCCTTAAGGCCATACATCGCCAAGGAAGTAATCTCATGGCTCAACATTATGCCACGGGATCCAAAAGACAAGCATGTACTATCCCAATGGCTCAACTCTCTACCATTGGTTCCACTCAAGTGGAAAGAACATGTGCTACATACCTCCATCAAGTATGTACTCATCCCATCAGTGGATGAACAAACACTTATCAAATCAAGTCCAAGTAAGAAGCTTGTGGCTTCTCCAAGTGCATGTCTCCAACGGCTCAACAAATTCTTTTGTAAGCTTGCTTGCTTATCTCTCCTCCACCTACCATGAGCAAAAATATTTCTGCTAGGAGACTCCATGTGTGACATGTAATCTTTGACCCAGTCCATGTGTGGATGAATGGTATCTAATGGCATCAATAAGTACCTATGTTGCCGATCACAAAACATATCAATGCCAGAGGGATTAAAAATATTATACATAAAAGTTTTACCTCCTAGAGTCTTCAACTTGGTGGTGCATCTATCCATAGATGGACATAACTCTCAGCTACTTAATTTCAAGGATATGAAATCAAGATCATGGTTGTTGGTAGGAATGTGAGCCTTTGCTAAGCCCCATGTATTTACCATCAATTCATCCCAAATGACTGTGGGAGCCTCGTGCTCCTCTTGGTGCATTATCAAGAAAAATCCTTTCACCCAATTCTCATCTTCAAGTGATGTGACTGAAACAGAAGTGTGGGGTGAAAGAGAATGGATAAAATATTTTTAATAGTGATCCACTAAGCATGTGGATCTATGTACCTTCTCATCATGGGATGATCCTTCAAATGTGAGACCATGTGTCTCCTCCAAAATTATGCATTTCTCATCATGTGGTAACTCATAATCTTTGTGGAACAAGGCAAGTTCTTGGCTACCTTCTTTCTTGATTTCAGCCCTTTCAAGCACATTCAAATCAACATGCACCTCATGTTCCACCATCACATGAGATTCCTCCATAGAAATCTAAAAATCATCAACCAAAAGGGATTGGTTGATTGGAACATAGGAGGGAATATAAAATCTTAGAAACTCTTACTGAAGTTGCTCTAGTTGCATTTGAGATTACAAGAGATTACTTTGAGTACTTCTCAAAGAATCTTGGGTGGATTCCAACTCATATGAGAGATTTTCAAGCTCTTCTTAATTCTTCAATAATACATCATGATACATTCTTGAAATATCAAACAAATAATCTCTGTTAAAAATCAATTGTGAAAATTTACCTTTGATGTCTGTCATTGACTTTTGAATCTCATCCAAGTCTTCAATGGAGAGTGGATTTTTCAGTGATGCAGCTCTCCAAAAATATTGTGACACTAAAGCATGAGTGACATGGAGAATTTCAATGGCCTCCTTGATCTTCAATTTGTTCATCTTTATTGTCCATTCAAGGAAGGATGGTTAACGACAGTGAACATCTTCTTCTTCAATTTTCCTTGGATTAACATCATGAAGCTTCTGTGGTGATGGTGAAGTTACTCCTTTCTCCTCACCAATGGCTGCAAATTCATCATCTTCATGCTCAAAGGAAAGTATTTTTGCAACACCTTTATAAAAGTATGAAACTTCATGATATAGAACAATCTCTTCTTAAAACTTCATTGGATCACCCTCATAAAATTCAAGTGGTGAAGGTGAAATTGGTCCTTGGTTTGCTTCCACTATTGCAAGGAATCCATCATCATGATCAATGGTACATTGGCTTGCAGCAACATCTTCAAATCTGATCTCTATGTCACCATCATACAGATGTGAGAACCCATTGATATCACCTTGCAGTGACTCATGCTCCTCCAATGGTTCATCTCCATGAATGCCTTCATTGTTAACACCAAAATTTTGAGCCTCTATACCGAAGGACTTAACCATGCCAACCTTCTCACTATAAGTGGCTACCATATCAGAATGAAACAAATGGATACAAAAATCAGAATTGTGGAAATACCTTTGTATTGTGTCTTTCTCTTCATGTGGTGGATCTGTGATGGCTTGCCCTTCCACCAAATATCTTGGTGAGAGGAGAGGGTGTTAGTTGTAGGGAGTGAGAAAGAGAGATGGGAGGTGTGGTTAGAGGTAGGTGGAGGTGTAGGGAAGAGAGAGAGACTAAGAGATCCTGGGTTAGTAAGGGCTAGGGAGAGGAGGGGAGAGAGATAGAGAGGAGGGGGTTTCATTCATCCATTTTTCAAGTTCTAAAACAAAAATGGATGAATGAAAAAATAATTACGTTTACTTCAAAAATTAAAAAAAAATTGAGAAATAAAAAAACCATGAACCTGATAGAACAATTCACATATGGAATATCCTTTTATGTGGGACCAATGCTCTAGACATTATTGTGAGCATACTGTGGAGAAAAAAATACAGATTGGGATGAAGAATTCAATAATAAAGACTCAATAAACACAAACCTTTCATTCTTATATGTCCCCTAAACCGTAAACCCCTACCTTCAACGTGCCAGAACAGGCACAGGGATTCTCCATATTTCCTTTGTTTTCCTCTTCCTGACAAATATGACTTTCATCCTGTGTAGCATCTCCACTCTGCATGGGTGGTTTCTGTTTGAAAAAGAAATGATAACCATTACTAGGAACTCAATATGCTCTTCAAAACTTAAAAAAAAACTAATATCAAAGAAAAATGCCTAGCTATGCAAATACGAACGAGTTCCCCCTCTTCACCTTTTTCTCTTGGAGTTTATGTTAGGTTCTCTTAGTCTGGTCTGCACTTGCCACTTAGTCTGACAAGAATCATGGTCACTGGACAATCTGCTGCAGGTAAGAGTTATACTTAAACCACTTACTTTGGTTTTAGAACCGGTGCGTATTTTGATTCTGGTTTCGAACCATCTGATTCAACTTTATAGGTGGACTAGAGATCAACCAACCTTTTATGTCCTACCCACCTAAAATTTTTAACCGTTGAAACTTACCCGATAGAGTCACAAGGGTATTATTTCTCAAATTCATTTAAGCGAGTTGAGTGGAGTATTTCAGTCTTTTTAGGACCTGGACCAACCAATTGGTCGAGCCTGCTTGCACATCATCGATATCTCGGTCCAAAATATATGTGATTTTAAACATAGGAGCATGAACGCCTTTGAACTAGGAAGAGGTAAAATGAGCTAGGTTGAGGGAAATAAATGTTGTATTTTTTCACACAATCTAACGAAAAATGGCCATGAAATTGGGCAGGATAACTCCCTCCAAACAATAGCCAACATAGATCTACAAAATGGGGTTAAGGGTGGGAAACAAATTTTAAAACAAGTAATAATATTCACTTTATACAGAGTATAAATTATTGCTACATGGAAGATTCTCATAAATTGAGATCATATTGGTAGCCTCCCCTATTCATTTGTACGGTGTTGCAAG